>CM044397.1:38652500-39052500 GCA_024322285.1 Musa beccarii
TTAAGGAGTCGCTGATCAAGTACGTCTTTGAGCCAAATAAGAAGACATCCATGGCCTGAGCGGTTGGTCTCTGTGGTTTTCTTTCTTTTTTGCTTCAATAAGGTAGTTGTTTCGGTTTGTTGGGTCAATGTATTCATCAAATGATGAACGTGCAATTCATATTTAATTACGGGTTGTAGCCTTGCGTTCTATTACGCCTAGTAGCGGGAATGATGAAGAGAAGTGCGTGGTTCGAGAATTATGTGCCCCGTTGGTGCTGTTATGTATATCACAGGAGCTAGCGAGGGCATTGCGAGCTATGCACCATTTCAATTATGGTTGTTTTTATTGATGGTGGGAATTAGCTCAGAATGTGGCATTTGGGTTTCTCGTTTCCATGAGTAATATTGCTTTTGCAATTATGCTGAGGACTGAATAATTTATGTCTTTTTTTATATTTTATTCTTGTTTAAGCGAAAATAACTTATTGTGTGTGTGTTCCATTCGGCAAAATCTCCCCATCTTGGGATGATCTCCATTCTAATTTATTTTCATCTCTTATCGTTGGAAGTCTTCAACGGTAGTACTCATCCGAATGAATAATGTGTCATCCGGCGATGCTAATAGGCTCGACGTGAGAGTCGTATACTCATTTGAACTCTCTTAGTCAGCTCCTTTGGTCAGCTTGCAAAGGAGTTTGAACTCTATTTCGATAGTAATGTTGCTCGAGCTCAGGCAAAAAGAGAAAGAGATACTCTTTGACTTCATCACTCGATTCATCAACGAAATCTGAGATGTGTAAGAAGCCCATCCGTCACTTGTGATTTAAGCCATCATAATGGAGCTCAGGCCCTCTTACATTTCTGGTCATTGGTGAAGAGGCTACTGATGATTGTACTCAAGGTCCTTTAGAGGATTAATCAATACATAACTGCCAAGATGATGACCCCAAGTAAACGTGAGGAGACGTGCAAGAGGCCATGGTAGGAGAGACCAATGTTAGCTCCACCCACAAGGTCACCTTGGTGAAGAAAATAAGTCCAACTCGAGCTACCTCTACCAAGACCCGAGTTGACCCCCCTTAACATGATGAGAACTGGGATCTTCTTACAAATAAAGGAAAAAAGTTTTTTGAAGGACCCTCGACCAATGAAGACACCATTATAAAAAAGAGACAAATCCAAATATTGTCACTTCTACCATAACTATGGTCATGACACAGAAGACTGTCATGATTTGAAGAAACAAATCGAAGAGTTCATTTGTTGGGGGCACCACGGGAGATTCATCCGGAGACTTTGAAAACCTTCAACATAACCTCAGGATCGGATGGAGAGACAAATTGATGTTATCATCGATGGACTTGCCTTGGGAGGAGACGACACCTCGGGTCGCAAAGCCTATGCTCAAGCCACTATTGAGAAGCGCCCGAGTTTAAAGATGACTCAAAAATAATCTTCAAAGAAGAAGAGACAGAATATCTCGACTTAAACTATAATGACGCCCTAGTGGTTTCTATAAGGATGATTAATGCCCAAGTAAAGAGGGTCATAATCAATATAGGTAGCTTCATCGATATCCTTTACTTTGATACTTTTTAAAAACATGGGCTCTCGGCTAATGATATCACTTCTATGACTTTTTCGCTAACGAGGTTCATGGGCGACTCTATCTTTCCTCTGGAGACCATGAGTCTGCATGTCATGTTTGGTGATAGACTTTGCTCTAAAATAATAATGACTAAGTTTACGGTAGTTGACATCCCCTCGATGTATAATGCGATCATAGGTAGATCTACACTGAACAGGCTGAAGGCTGTGGTGTCAGCCTATCATATGGTGATGAAGTTCTCAACAAGAAAATGACGTCGATGAGCTAAGAAACAATCCGAAGGAGTCTCACTAGTACTATTTGATGGTAATCTCCTTACCAAAGAAGGTCCAACCCAAGACACCATCATTGGACCCTTGAGATTTTGCTAAGCTCTCTATATTTGAAGTTAATAAGGTCACTAATCGAGGAACCTCTAGATAAGACCTATCTTGATCGAGTCATCAAGGTTAGGGCAACACTTTCTGAGGAGAAGCAAGTGTAGCTTGTTGACTTTCTCAAGAAAAACACGAAGGTGTTCATATGATCACCAAGAGATATGTCAGGAATAGACCCCGATGTGGCCTAGTACCACCTGAATATCTCCCCCGAGATTCAATATATGAAGCAAAAGCCTTGTAAGTTCCCTCTTAAATACCAGCATGCGATTAATGATAAAATGGACAAGCTATAAGGGTTAAAGTTAATTGCTGAAGTGTAATACCTCCAATGGCTTTGGCTTGTTAATATTGTATTGGTTAAAAAATCTAATGAAAATTAAAGAATGTGTATTGATTATATCGATTTCAACAAAGTATATCCGAAGGATAGCTATCCTCTTCCCCGGATTGATTAGATGGTTGATGCTACCTCGTGTCATGAGCTTTTCATCTTCATAGATGCGTTCTTGGGATATAACTAAATACAATCAAGATCAACAATATACCTCCTTTATCACGGACCGAGGTATATATTATTATAGAGTCATGTCATTTGGATTAAAAATACGAGGATGATCTACCAAAGGTTGATGAATAAAATATTCAAGCACCAGATCGGGAGGAACATTAAGGTATATGCGAACAACATAATAGTCAAGAGCAGAATAGTTGACTTACACCTAATGGACTTGGTCGAGATATTTCAGGTTTTGAAGATATATAACATACACTTCAACCCATCCAAGTGTGCTACCAGAGTTAGCTCAGGAAAATTTCTTAACTTTATTATTCATTAAAGGGGAATAGATATAAACCCCAAAAAGGTGTACGCCATATTGAAGATGTATCCATCTCAATCAATGAAGGAAGTTCAGTAGTCAATGGGGTGAATAATAGCATTTAGACGGTTCCTATCTTAATCCAATGATTAGTACCTATCTTTCTTCCGAGTATTGAAAAATCCAAAAGGTTTTCTGTGGATGGAGAAGTGTTAGAAGACATTTGAGGAATTGAAGTACCATCTTTCCTAGTTGCCACAGCTCTCCTCCATTCTAGGTGAAGTCCTCAGCCTCTATTTCTTTACCACCGAGTAAGCTGTTAGCTTAATATTGATGCAGGATGACTCAAGAGTCCAAATACTCATTTATTATGTTAGCCATGTATTAAGTAGAGTCGAGGAGAAATACCCCTCATTGAGAGGTTAGCTTTTGCACTAGTATTAGTAACAAGAAAGCTTCATCTAGGTGCATTACATCCAAGTGATCAATGAACAACCACTCAGGTAGATTCTTTTACGATTTGACATCTCGGGACAGATGCTAAGGTGGTTGATAGAGCTGGAAGAGTTCGACATATGATATATACTAAGGGTTGCTATTAAGGCTCAAGCATTAACGAATTATATATCGAAGCTAAACCCCTTGCGTGAGATCGAAGTCAGTGAGCACACCCCCTCGACATGGACCCTATTTGTAGGTGATTTTGCCACATAGGAAAAAGGTGGCGCTAAGCTCATCCTAAAAAGTCGAAACAAACAAGTCTATGAATAAGCTCTCTAGTTCGAGTTCAAAATCTCTAATAATGAGGTCAAATATAAAGTACTTCTCTTATGGCTCTAATAGGCCTAAGAGCTCCAAGTGTAAGACTTGATAGTACTTAGTGACCTACAACTAGTCGTGAGCCAAGTGGATGTGAGCTATGAAGCCCGAGATGGGACCATTGCGAAGTACCTTATTGAGATGTGGCAGTTTGTCTAAAGCTTCTCTTGACTCAGCATGTTGCAAATCCCTCGTGTAGAAAATACCTAAGCTAATGCATTAGCCATGTTAACCTACACTCAAGCTCTAAGAGAGGACTAGCCAATAGTCAAAACATTGCTGACCTAAATTATCGAAGAGTATGACATGGCCACGATCAAAGAACTGAGCTGGATCGACGAGATCCTGCACTATAAGAGAGACAAGACACTCCCTATTGATCCCATGGGTGGGCATCATCAAGTATAGTATTACATAATTAATGATCGCTTGTATCGTATGTCCTTCAGCCAACCTTTCCTCAAGTGCCTGCCACTATAGAAAGCCGAGAAGATGCTAGCTAAGGTACATGAAGGTATTTGTGAGGAGCACATAAGTAGGCAAACTCTTACATTCAAGATGCTTTGGTAAGGGTTCTATTGGCTAATATTATGCAAGGATATAATCGCCTACGTCAAGAGATTCCACGAGTGTTAAAGATTTGCTCAAGTATAGCACTAGTCGATAATCCCTTTCCAGTAGCTTCCAAACAAAGGAGGTTTCTTATCATGGAAGTAGACTTCTTTATGAAGTAAGCGGAGGCTAGGCCATTAGTATCAATCACCGAAAAGCAAGTCGAGGGGTTCGTTTGAAAAAATATCATTGCTCACTTCAGAATCCTAAAAGCTCTCATCACTAATATCGGGACTCAATTCAATACTATAAAATTCACGGAATTTTATGAGTCTTATGGGATCCAATTAAGGTTCAGCTCAGTGACTCATTCCCAAACCAATGGTTTTATATAGGTTATTAACTGAGCCATCCTCGAAGGACTAAATAAAAGGATATTTGGAGTGAAAGATACTTGCATGGATGAGCTACCAAGACCAGCTCGAGAGAATCATCGTTCAGCCTGGTGTTCAATACCGAAGCTGTCATACCATCTAAGATAGTCTTCGTGACACCTTAAGTTAAAAGCTTTAATAAAGAAATCTTTGAGGAGGAACTTTGAGCTAGGCTCGACTTGATCAGCGAAGTTATAACCGAAGCACAACTGTGAGCACTGAGATATAAAAGGGCAATAGTTAAGCTCTGCAATCAAGGAGTCCACCCTCGGGGGGTTAGGCTAGGAGAAGCTAGCACCAAATTGGGAAGAGCCCTACCGAGTTATCAAAGTCATCTGAAATGGAATATATTATTTCAGAACAATTGATGGTATGATGTTGTCAAGAACATGACATATTGTCAACTTGAAGAAGTTCTATCCCTAAGGTATTGAATGTTGCAGACTAAGAAAGGCTAACCCCTAGCATTGAATGTTGGCCTATCAAGCCTAGGGTATTAGTCAAAAATTATATCTTTAAAGTGCTAGTTGTGAAATAAGAAAAGATAATTTTATTACTCTCATAAGTACTTACACCTACCAGATCATGCTTTTACATCCAAGATGAAGCTCCAACCTATCGAAATAAAACACGAATAAGGCAAATAAAAGGAATGAGTGAGACAGACCAACCCAATGACTAAAAACAAAAAAGGGAGAAATCGACAACTTAAGACAGCAATTCAGGTAATAAGGTAATGAGGCAAGCTGATGTTGTCATCGAATGACACCTCGGTTGCCATCGGGACATTTTGTTCCTCAGAATAATTTGTGAATGGATCCTCCTTGATCTTCAGCTTGGGATATCTTGTGTTGAAGTGAACCAAAGTGATTTTGTATCCAAACTGATATGAAACTCACCCTATCCTCTCCGGGCCCTTTTGAAACCTAACGTATGCCTTATAGTCGATGGTTGCTTCCTCTCAGTATTTCAATATTTAGTTTCACTCCCCCTCCAATACTTCCTTTAGCTTTCAGGTCTCCTCAGTGGTCGCCATAACCTCCTAAGCAAGCCCCAAGCTATACATCTTCACCATGTCTAGCTCTCAAGTGTACTTCGAGCTATGCGTCTTCATCGTGTCTAACTCCCAAGTGAGCCACAGGAGGTCATACTCCATCACACGATTGTGGCCTTGGACCTCCTTTAACTCCTTGGCGAGGCCAACTAGGTATTTCTCAGATTCCTCCAGTTGATGCATCAATTTGATCGCTCGAGCCTCCACCTTAGTGATAATAGATGAGGCTCCTCTTTTCTTCAGCTCCTCAACCTTAGCTCAAAGATTGTCAATCATAGTAGACTACTAGTGATTGACAAAGCCAACATCTTGAACATGATCAATAAGAATCGTTATGTAATGGTGATTCTGTAAATCAAAAATAAATAAATTAGTGAAGTAAAGCCAAAGCAGCTAGTCGTAGTCTAACTTACCACTTCATTTCGATAGTAAGTGTCGATTTGGACCTCCGAGAGGGAGTAGTAGAGCTGCTTCACCATCCCTGGACATAGGGACCCACGATAGTACTACTCCATAGTCAGGCCTTCACCACACACTTTTTACATCTCCTCCAGACCTTCTTATTGGGGCTATAGTGATGTCTCTAGGGTCAAGTCCAGTAGATTGGTTATATGCAAAGTCAGAAAAGGTAATGGCATCCCCTTGCATAGGTCTAACATCGATCGTGGCTTGGAACCTTGGTCTTTTAGAGGCATTGACATTGCAGATGGGGGAGGCTCCATTTCCTGAGCTGATGCTTCGGGTGTGTCGCCCCTTTCAAGGCATGGGGTCATCTTCGATATAACATTATATTTCTTTTTTAATTGATCACTACTACCATGCAGATCCAATGTCTCTACCAACAACTCATAGGTGACTGTCATGATCGAACGGGGCTTCACCATGCCCGACGAAGAACCGAGCTCCTTTCTTTTTAAGGTGTGTAGAATTATATCTATAGAGGATCCAATTCACAAAGTTGAAGATTAAAAAAAATCAAGTAAAATGAGGCTAAGACCCGTGTTGATTAGGTACTCCTCATCTATCTTCAAGACTACCTCTGAGGAAGAAAGTATATCTCTCAATTGAAGTATTAATCTATCTCCTCGTCTAACAAGAAGGGAGGAGTGTTATCAATACATTGTGTCGACTATGTGAGGTTAAACCCTTAGTCTTGACTTGACCTCATGAGGAAGAAGTGCTCCTTCTAACCTTTGTTATTAGAAGGGGCACCGTTGACGTTGAAGCCCTCTTGAATGGTTAAGTAATAGCCACTTCTCCTCTTGCACAACTGAAAATAAGCAGCAAAGAGGGTGTGGGTCAGAGTAATGTTGACACACTGGTATTCTTCGATGAACACTGTCAGATAGCAACATGAGTTAGGTGCCATATAGAAAGATAATATCCCTCATCATTAAAGACAAGGCATTATTACTGGGTGAAAAAGAAGATAAAGGCCCTACTTTGAGGGCATCACAAGACAAGCAAAAAGACCCTATGATAGGATCAAAAGGGCATGACCGGGTTGACAAACTTGCAAATCAAACTCAACCGAGATGCAATACCTAGTTTGCAGGAAAACCAAGAGAGGTGTGCTCACCATTGATTCGTAATCATGAGAATTTCTTATGGACTCCAATTCCCAAAAAACCCTTAGGTTCATAGGAGAGCCCCCTTCTGATGAAAGAACCAAACTTCCTCTATCCTCGGACTATTCAAAGATAGAGCACAAATCTCGATCAATTGATGACTAGAGGATCGAGAAGAACTCATACAAGAGAGGAGAGGCATCCCAATCTAAGACAGAAGAGTAAAATTGATATCGGGATGAAGGACTCGAAGACTGGACCTACCTTGTCAAGAACCGAGGTGAGGGGGGAGACGCTCTTAAGGAGGCCCTCAAAGCAAGGCTGAGAACTCCCAAGGCTTTAAAGACTCTGAACTTTAGAGGCTAAGATAGAGGAATGAATCTCACCCTACAGTAGGAGGGGATTTATAAAGAGGAGACTAGTCTCTCTCCTCTTGTGATCAAGATAAGTGTCCCTTGGGGGGGGTAAATCTCAAGAGGCCTATCGTAATGGGAAGGTTTGAGACCTGCCATGGTAGAGAGAGGACTTAAAATCCACCATGATAGAATGAAAACTCAAAATTTACCATAGTAGGAAGATTTAAAATCCATTACGACAGAGAAAGGACTTAAAACATGCCTCAAATGAGAGAATTTGAAGCTTGTCACGATGGGAAGGCCCGAGACTTACCATGACATAGAAAGAACTTGAAATCCATCACAGTAGAGTGAAAATTCGAAGTTTACCATGACAAGAAAATTCAAAATCTACCATGATAGAGAGAAGACTTAAAACCCATCATAGCGAAAAGATCTAAAATCGATCACGATGGAGAGTGAGCTTGAAATCCACCATGATGAATGGAGATTTTGAAATCTACCATAGTAGTCTGAAATCCACCATGGTACAGAGGATACTTAAAACTCGCCATGGTGAAGAACTCGAAGAGGGAAAAATATGCCTAAGGCGTGTGAGTGAGGAAACCCAACCTACGCTAAGATAAATATACTATGATGAAGGCATAAAACAAAATGTGCCAGAGGGGTGTGAGTCGAAAAACCTAACCCATGTCAAGATAAGTCTGCTATGATAGAGGTGTAAGATGAAATATGCCCGAAGCATATAAATCAGGAAACCCAACCCATATTAAGATCAATCCACTATGGCAGAGGCATATGGTGGAATATGCTCAAGACATATGAGTTAGAAAACCCGACCCACGCCAAAATAAATCTGCTATGGCAGAGGCATAGGGAAAAAAAATACTCGAGGCATATGAGCCAAAAAATATAATCCATGCTAAGATAAATTTACAACAATGGAGGCATAGGGCTAAACATGCCCAAGGTGTATGAGCTGAAAGACCTAACCTACACTAAGGTGAATTCGCTACGAAGAAGGCACAGGACAAAATATGTCTAAGACATGTGAGTTGAAAAACCTAACTTACACCAAGGTAAATTCACTATGATGGAGGCATATAGTAAAATGTGTCCAAGATATGTGAGTCAAGACATTTGACCCACATTAAGATAAATCTGCTATAGCGGAGGTGCAGGGTAAAATGTGACTGAAGCATGTAAGTCGAGCAACTCGACCCACACTAAGGTAAATTCACTATAAGGGGGGAATAGTGTGAAATATGCCTGAGACATACAAGTCGAGAAACCTGACCCACATCAAGATAAATTCACTACGATAGAAGCACAAGGCAAAATATGCTTGAGGTATGTGAGTTAGGAAACTCGACCCATGCCAAGGTAAATTTGCTATGACGGAGGTGCAGGATGAAATGTGCCCGAGGCGTGTGAGTTAAGAAACCCTACCCATGTTAATATAAATTTGCTATAGAAGTGTAAGGTGAAATATGTCCAAGGCATGTGAGTCGATAAATCCAACCCACTAAGGTAAATCCGTTATGATAGAAGCACAAGACAAAATATCCTAAGGCATATGAGTTGAAAAATCTGACTCGTGCTAAGATGAATCCGCTATGATAGTAGTGAAATGCCAGATAAACCTAAGGCATGTGAGTCAGAAAACCCACCCATGCCAACAAGTGTCTTCTTCACAATAGGCTTATCAAGTAAATTGAACAACATGCTCCAAACCCCTCTAGCAAGAGCCCCAAAACACATCTTGGGGAGAGACAAATGATAAAAAATTTATTAACAGTCAATCATCATCTAACACCTTTCGTCATGTGGAGGCTAGCATATAAAGAAAATTACTTAGTCACCCTCTATTGGTTCGACAGTCTAATAAAGACCGTTCGAGCCTATCTTCTCTCTATCACTCACATGGACAAAACACTAAAGGAAGATATTATGACAATTGCATGTTATCTCCTTCGTGGCTCAGATATAAAAGTCAACATTTGATGCCACTCTAAAAGACTCTTTTCGAGAAAATCTCATATCCCAAAAAAGATATCGAATTAATTTGAACATCACAGGGACTAAATCAAAAAATTTCTCTCGACATCAGTCTTAATGTGGGCAATGCCTTAGAAGCTTGACCCCCTATCTCAAGGCCATCTCGAAATCAAGTCGATACTATTTCAGAGACACTCAAGAACCACCTCAGACGCTCCAGCATCTCAAGTTTGGACCACGTTGAGTTGAGTCGGACATCAACAATGATTTTCCATATATATGATATATTTGTATATATATATATATAATCCATGATTAATTTTCAAATAATATCGATGATGACCTAACCAACACATGTTGGCTTCATGAACTCCTAATTATTTTAATTTATGTTTTTCCTGGTCTTCTCTGTGAAATCCAACTAGAATTTTGTATACTCCATGATCACTAGTAAATATTATTAGGCCTGCCTATTTCTCATCAACATTCTCCGGTATGCAGCACCTCTCTAAATATGCACCAATCTCTATCAAGAAATGATTGAATGAAATATGCTTATACTTGAATCACACATGGTCTTAACACACCTGTCTTGTGACAAAAGACAAGGTCATCGAACTCAACTAGGATAACAGTGGGACCTTATCTTTGTCTCTTTCACCTCAAGCAACAAAGCGGTGCAAGAAACGTGCCTCCGAGATATTAGAATCAGATCTCGAAGAATTCACACCCGTACATCCTTTTCTTCAATACCATCCCATGTTGTGATTGTCTACTGTCCAATCGTCCTCTCTGAATCATTTGTTGCACCAATTCCTCGATGCACCAGAAGCATCAGTAGAATTCAAGATATGGACCATATACATCATCAATGGGTGTATATAATACGTATACATAGCTGCAATTTCCAGTGGACAGACGATAGATTGGCACCGGGGAGAGGGAGAAACCATTCATGGATCAATAGAGAGTGTTGTATGTGAAGAAGGTAGCAGAGATGGAGGCTAGACAAATTAGTAGAGAAGGGAGCAGGGTGATGTTTAGGATATTGTCTTCACCAAAATAACCAGCCAATGTGATTGTACCATCTGCAACCACCCGTGCCAAGGTTCCTGCTTCCGTCGAGAGCAGTCCACCATTGAAAGTTCCACGGGCAAGTCGAGTCGACATAACTCGAGATAGAAGTGATAGGTTAACCCCTGGATTAGAGTTAATTAAAGATAAGACACGAAGACAAAGCAGTACATGAAAAAAAAAAAAATAGTACTCTCTAACAAGTGCAACGATTACTACTGGAAAATGCAGTATTTACCGCATATGGACACAAATAAATAAGGTGATGTGATTAACTCACTACCCATACACGGTGCAATTTGTAAAGCAGATATTAAGCAAAGGATAAAAGGAAAGCACAAAATTAAAGCCATCACATGACTTTTTCTATTCCTATTTCTTGATGTCCAACTTAACATACAAGATCACTTCAGATCAAATGAGGTAAGAGATGTTCACCAATATATATCAATTAAGTCTTAAACTCAACACGGTCAATGTTTCATCATTCTGCAAGAACTAGACATCGTACAATGCAGTGGATGGCTTAAGGACTCAGAAAAGAATAAGCATGAGGTACTGCCAAAGTCGATGAAATAAACCCAAAACAAAAAGCATGCTTCTAATAGATAAAATTAAGTATTAGATTAATTCAATGAGCATGGAGAAGTAGACAAACTTATATCCGTTAAAGAAATACTCTCAGCGATTAGATTTAATCATATGTTTTGAACCTCAACAATTTTGTTATAGCGTATAAATGAAGTAGGTTTAAATAATCAGTGCTTAGATTTAAACTAATTGTTAGAAGATTCCATGTTGTCCTTGTTATAGCATATAAATGAAGTAGGTTTAAATAATAAATATGAAGTGAAAACTTCTACTTGGAACTGGTTCATGTTGTGCAAGGAAAGGTTACAGTAGTTTCTCAAAGATCCCTTTTAAAGCCGCAAGTCTGCTGTTTTCATGGGTGCCTACATCATAAATTTTCACTATGTATATTATTCTGCTTGTGTATTCCCAAAATTTCCCTCTTATGATTCCTTTGGAAGCTTATAGCAGCACTACATTTGTCAATAATTTGAATAAAATATGACAGCCAAATACTAGCATTGTTTACATCAGAATCTAGGATAGGCTCCTACTAAATCACCATATATTCTCAACAAGAAACAGAGAACAATACAAAGGAAATAAATATTGCAGATTTACTTTTATTTACTTTCATTTTTAGCAGTAATCTAGTACCTTCAAGAACTTCCGCAGACACAAATGTGATGAATGCTGAGCTGACATATTGTGGTACAGAGTATGAGCTGGTCACGCGGAAGCTAAAGATTATACCTACTAGCACTATAATTTCAGATGCCAGCAGAATTTGCCTGCAAAATTGATATAAATTTAAATTAAATAGAAACTTAAAAATTGAAAAGAGAATACTGAATCAAAGTTTACCAGAAGCAATTGAAACTATCAAAGAGAGGTCCTTTTGGTAATTTTGCTAGACAGATTAGTAGAGAACCCAAATTCAGGATGCAATCTTGAATAGAAAATTTCACAAGACAGACAACAATTCAGTGCATGGCTTTATTTTCAAAGTGATTTTATTGGATTTGATGTAATTTTTCTTTCACAAGTAGCAGCAGCAAGTTAATTTTATATTCATCAGCTATTCTGACATTTGTCGTTGATTGACGAGAAAAATAAAAAGAATATTCTAGTCCCTAATTACAGATGGTGTCAAGGTGGTTGGTTGAGGAAAATATAACAATTTTACGTTAGCTTCATAATACCATGGTTTGTTGCAGGCTGTGCGGTAAGCCTGCCTGCAGGTCTTTGGACCTCAGAGAGTCCCCAGAGGGTCTCTTTTGAGGTGTAAAAGAGGTTTAACATTATTTTTTTTAAAAAAAAAAGAGGCCCTTTTTCACTTCTAACAGGTATATTCCCTTTCCCTTCCTGTTCACTCATCCTTGCACTCTTGAAACCGACCATCATCAATCAAAAGAGGGATCAGTATATGTCTGAGCAAACATGCATATATTAACACCCTGATGGCTCATAATCTGTGTATAATCAAACAATAACAAATTATTACCATTTATCAGAGCAATATGGCAGAAGATTTCATGATCACACTGGATACTGAAGAAAAAAAATCCAGAAAACACAGTACTAAGAAACTGAAGCAATATTTACCCAACTTTATCTCTTTGCAATATAATGCATAAACAATATGATAATTTTGCCTTGGTTACCTGTCCTCAAACATGTTGGTTATGTAGCTTCCAATTACTGCATTTACTGGAAGAACTGTCAGACCAAGAATTGCTAGAAAAATTGCTACATTACTTGTAGACCAATTAAAATATATTGTGGTAACGACACTTGATTCTGAAAGTAAAATCTCCATTGCATATTTGAGCATGAAGTAGATCATCAACTGGACCTACAAAATCAGAAGTAATTATGTGATTACAAACATTAGCAATTGATTTTTTTTTTTTATTAAGATTGAAGCAAGATGTACAGGAAAGAACCAGGATTTTGAAGGATAATCATAAAACAAGAATGGTTACACTCAATTTTCCAGGAGATAATTGAAACTTTCATAATAATAAGAAAGTGAATATTGTAAACTTTGTTCCCACTAAGACTTCAATTAGTGCTCCATGAAGGGTATGAAGAACCTTCTAATTCATGTTTGTCACTTGATTGACTCACTTCCCAAGAAGTACCAATCCCTGAGTTAATTAAAAATGATGAAACTACTTAATATTCGACATTCTAGGATTCCTTTTTTATAGGAGATTTTGTGCATCATAACTACAGCTACATCACTTGTCACTTTGACATTCGATCTTCAACTCAAGCGTCAATAATTTAGAAAGATTTTTTATCCTTCTTTGAATTATTAGATACACCAAATTATAATTACAGTCCTTGGATATTCAAGTCTTCAACTATAATTTCATCAAAGAAATGAGATTCATGCTAATTAAAGTTACAACTTTTAGAGTTCAATAATTTGATGTGTTAAAGATCCTCCCTGCAAACACAGTTAATGGCTTGAAAATTTAAGCAACAATTACAATTTTTCGGAATACATTGCTTGTTGTGTATTTACCCAGACAAGACAGTGCTAGTGCTAATAACATATGGAGGTGTCACTTATAAAGTGAAAAACAGGAAACAAACCTTCACTGATGGTGTCAGTAATCTGTATGCTGAAGCAATTGAAGTTGCAGGACTGTGGGACTCATCAGAGGCTTCTTCCCTGTCATCACAATCTTGGTCTCCATGTTCATCTTGTTTTTCATTCTGACTTATAAGAAGAGGTTGTGCAAGACCATTTTCCGAATCTGGATGTCCTATTTATTGTGAAAACAAAACTACATCATGAAGTTTTCATAAATTGTGGAATTATTTGCTTAAATTTCATTTAAGCATTAACAGTATCTTTTATCATATTTATTCAAATAAATATCAGATATTCAAGTAAGGCAGACCGTCTGATATATCAAGATAAAACAAGGATCAATTAACTATATATACATGCATGACAGATTTATGAAAAAAGGTTACGGCCATTTTTAGCTGCAAAACATGGATGATTCAGGTTGCTTACCATATCCTATTCGATATGTCATACTTCTTTGATACGCATCAGATACTTCCTATACATAACTCATTTTTATTACTATTGTCTTTTATTATACTTAGCGGATTCCTTTGCATGTTGGTCCTTTGATTATGGACAAGACAAGTATGACCATATTGTTCTATGTCCTTTACACTGAACTTTAGATTATGATTGATAATATTAAAAGGAATTATGATATGTTTATTGATTTACCATAATTTCATATTATCTCTATCATTCTTGAATTATTATGTTTCTATAATAATTTCTTTATTAATTTATGCTAGTAATTAATTGTTATTATTTATCATGATTTATAATCAGATTAACACTTAAAATAAATACTAGCTCTCTGTTACCAAAACATTATAATTGTTACTTATCCATATCATATATTACTTTTTCAGTGTATCTGTATAAACTTATCATATTGTATTGGTATCCCAAGTCCAAATTTGTGCTTCAGAGGTATTCAGGAAAAATTATATGCACCATAGAGTAGCTTTAACAAGGATCCAATGAAGAAGATAGTAGTGAAATTTCCTAATGAGGCCCTAGAGAAACAATGAAATTTCCTGAGGAGCACCCAGTTTACTGGTATACAGAACACAATCCTGTTCCACTCTAAAAAGAGGACTTATCTTTCAATTAAGCCCTTTATCAAGTCTAGCAGATATTAAGTCCACCCAGGGGGAGCACACTCCAATAGTCATTGGTTCTCTTTTGATGGCGTAAAGAGCACTGAACAGCCATCGTTCAGCCTCTCTCCAAAATTCTTTCCACTTTCTCACTCTTGTCCCTTCCTCTCACCCAAATCTCACTCCATTTATTTTAAACTACAATTCAGTACCTCTTCCATATTCAAGCAATAGCTGAAAGGGAATCCTAATTTCTCAAGGAGAAAGTCTGAATCAAATAATCGACCAGATATTTCTTCAAAATTACGTAATTTATGCATGGTTCCTGCAGTCATATCATATCAATTTACAATTTTATCGCATTGACGACCCCCATTGACCCATCATGGAATCACAACAATCATTTGGTGGTAGGATAAGGTATATGAACTTATTAAATGATCATTTATTTTACTTAATTGCTTAGATGACTCTTAACTCGCTTTACATATTATATGTATTCTTCAGATATAGTTTGTGTTTCTTTTCCAAAATATTATTCAATGCAATATTTATCATTTTCTAGACTTAAACCACTTTAATTATATGCATTTTGTTTGTATTTAACATTAAAAAGTAGTCAAGAACCATAAAATATGATTCTCTAGGTTGTTGGCTGACAAAAACCTACTTTTGAGTCACATGCCAACATATTGTGTGTTGGTATGCTAGCTTGTACCAACTCGTACTGGCCAGGCCATGGACAAGCAAGGGCCAATACATGAATGTCTTTTAATGAATGACGTGCAGTAATTTAATATTGATGGTTATTTCTCTAAACTTTGTACCTTGTTATGTTGAAGATCTTAAGATGTGTTACTTCTTCAGCTTGTATGATCATATGATCCTCTTAGGCCTTGATTCACAAATCCACTCCTATATAATTCCAACATCACCATATTTTCTTTTGTGGCAAACCATTTGGAATGGCCAAACTCTCGTCAGTCGTCCATGTTCTCAAATAGAAGACCTTCCAATCTAAGAAGCTGCACATATGACATATAATTTTAACTTCTCAGGGGTCATAAATGCATCCAAGCTTATATCACTCATACAATTTGCCACTAGAAACAACATGCACCAATGTGTGACCTTCTGCAACTAAAAGAAGGCAAAATTATGGGTACCTCAAATTTATTTTGCCTCAGAAATATCTTATCAACATTCACCTCAATTTATGTAATATATATCGATGACATGCTCCCTTGTTACTCTCTCTGTCAGCTTCTTATGCTCTTCTCAGGCATCCTTCCCTAATCAAGCCACAGATGTGGATTTTATCCAAGAAGTGCAGTGGCAGACAATATTGTATGCACCCTACACCTGCCACTCCCTAATCCTTTTTATTTTAGGATTCAATCAATCCAACTAGGTCAGTCATATTGCCCTCATTTTAATCACTTTAACTGTAGGCATTTTTCCCCAAATATTCTGAGTTTCATATAATGCCATGGTGTCAATGAGAAGTTCCAAATTCAAACTTTTTTTTTTTAATTTCGCCCAAACTTAACTCCATGCATTCACATGCAATAAGCATAGACAAAGAACAGTAAGGGCCATAATGATTTAGTTGACAAGTCAGTGACATAGAATTCATCTTTTCAAATCATTAGACTCTCCTATGCTGTTATTTCAACATCTAACTTAATCCGAATTTTGGATTGGTATGCTAGACAAACTCTTTTACAACAACCACAGAAATTTAATCCTCAGGGCATGGATCCTCTACTCTTTGTATGTTCCCTTGGTAGCTAATGAAACTACTAAATACTGTGATATGCAATATTAAATTTGGCTTTTTGTCCTGAACTAGCACATTTATAATAAAAGTTTGCTTACCAGAATGAGCATCCTGTGAAACATGGCTCTCTTGAGTGTCATGAGCTGGTTCCCTGAATGATATCCACAGCCAAAATAAATATATAAGCCATGCAAGAGTCATAAGCCAGCCTGGCAAGGTAGTTTGATTGAACGTGAGGCCATAAATCTTGAAGTTTGTTTGAAGCAACCCAGCAATGGCAGGGCCACAAGCCATTCCAAGAGCACTGGCACTAACAAAACCTGCAGAAGCTTTCATTCGAGTTCTAAGAGGTACACAGTCGCTTATGTAACGACGGTTTACAGCCCTTGCAGAACCAAGCCTGTAGTTTTTGTAAATTTCTCAGTACAAGACGCCCTCATATCAGTCCAAACAAGAATTAGAATCTAAAATGCATGATGATGATTATACTGAATTACTTTCAGACAAGACAGCCATGAACTTTTACATCCATAGTAGATTCCAAATCAACTGATTAAATGAGGAGTTATAGTACTATATTAACCAATTTGTTAAAAAAGAAATATAGGCATGTTTGATCATCTAGCAAGTGAAAACCTTGCAACAGATTCAAGTTCTTCATTAACAACTACCTTCAGAGATGAGGAGCTAATAAGCAACTTTAATGAGCCAATAAACACAACGATAGATTAGTGAGAAAATGGATGAGCAAAAAAGATTTCCAAAACACAGAATACATTTTCTTCAAATTTATAGCAGCTAATATCTGAATATGAATTTGTTTGGAAATACTCAATTATGTTTTTCCAAATGAATAACCTTTCACTAATAGTTGCAAAAAGAAAATAAATCCAACTACAAAATTTTCCAAAGTTCACAAAATATGACAGTAGTTAGTTCCAGGTTACTGGTGGCACAGTTGTTTTGGTATGCAGCCTGCACTGGCTTGGTACCATATTGCTCACATTCCCTCTATTTCAGTCAAAAACAGATCGAAATTTGGCCTAACCATAGTGAGGGCACCGGCATGCATGGTTTGACTCTCTTGACAAGGAACTCCTTAAGTCAGCCAAAATTTCAAACATTGGTAGGTTCAGCATACTTATTATTTGTTTGCTTGATTTGTTTATAAAAATTATACCTGATTCTTATGAACCATTTTTAGGAAACATAGCATCTTGGAGGCATATAAGTAAAGCTAAATGATGTAAGCAAAAGAAGTTCTATATTAAGAAACCACCTTTTAGTATAACCTCTACTGAATGCACACTATATGTATAACCAAGGAATATCATAGAAACTGCATGACTAAAGAATGAGAAGTAGAAAGTATGAATATAAAATTCTGATCACTTTCAAGAAAAGAAAAAAAGGAAACAATTGCTTACCCGCATAAAAGGCGACCAATAAGAAGAATGGCTATTGAGTTGAGGTCGTAAGCTAATGCATATAATGTATTTCCCATCAGAAGCATAATGCTGCTAAATATGAGAGGCCTGAAATATGACTTATTTGACCAAGCGCTAAAATAAACTGAAGAGAATACTTGTGCAACAGCCATTGACCCAATAATTACACCACAGACTGTTGCTGCAGCTCCAAGGCTCAGTGCATAATCATCTGCAGTCGGGACAATAATATATGTGTTGACCATATATAGGAAAGTGTTTGCCAGGTTCAATAGTAGAGACATAAAATGGTATTTCTGCTCATCAACATGGTCTTCTGCAGCACTAGTTATATCTTCTTGAACAATAAGCGCATGCTGTCCAAGGAATTGAAGGAAGTTTGTTGAATGTGTTAGCTTGTCCACTGATGCATTTATTTGGTCGATGACAGGGTCCTGCATTAATGCATATTAACGATTTATTTTTTGCAGAAACACTCAGTTACTAAAGCTTCAAAAGATTTAATATCAAGTTTAAAAGAAAAAAACCTTTATAACAATAGATGGCTGATCATAAATGGACAGGTAGCTCCCCTGACGAACATTGAGATCTGCAAGGTTGCGAGACAAAGCTCCAACAACAGCACCTATTCCCTATTTATTCAAAAAAGTGATTTAGGAGAACATAATAATACTCAGTGGAAAACATTATTTAGTGCATATTCTAGTTAGTAGTATTATTCATGTGCTTTGTAGGAACAGTTGTGACACAAAAGAAGAATGGGCAGATGATAAATCTTGAAGGGACTAAATGGACAAAGAAAGAACTAACACATAAACTCAGGATAAGGTTATTACCACGTGCTTGAAGACCTGCTGCAACTGGGAATATGGATGGTTTGCTCGACTAGTAACATAGTAATCCGTGAATTTATAACCAAAACGTTTGTCAAACTTCTTCAGTATCTTACGAAGACCAGTAGCATTCATATCAACAAACTTAAGGAGCTTAATCAGATCATAACCTACTGCTCTATATGCTTCTTGAAGTTCATGTAGCTGGGATATATCTGGTTGCTCTAAGAGAATGTCACGGTTCTTCGCTAATTCCTGAATCCTGCTAGCAAGCAGCCCTTGTTGTTCCAAAAGAAAAAGGACAATCTTTTCAATCTGAAGAGAAACAAATGATGACAATGAAGCTTGCAGTAAAGCTAACTGATGACAAGACGACAACCACAATAACTTGATTAACAGATACTGCAACAGTTGTAAGAAATGTCCAAAATCCAGAAAGCATCCCACTGAACTAAAATTAATCTACTCATGGAAATGGACAAATCAATATTCATATGTCTCTCTCAGTCTTCCACATTTTCAGTAGCAAAATGCCAGAAATACCATGCTCGGAAAATATCTATTAATCACATGGTATATATCCTATCATGAATATGGTCTACAATCAAGAATCTAAATAAATGAAATTCATAAAAATTTAATTAAAAATTTTCTTGTGGGTTATTTACCTCTAAAATAATGGTTCGGGTATTAAAAAGAACAAAGTTAATTAGGTGGTAACGAGTTTCACGCATATTCACCAGCAGATCCTAAGATTACTATGAGGGGAGATGAGATGCTTTGGCGTTTCCAAGTTGACTGTTATTTTTCTTTCTATCACATACTTCAAAACCTTAAAATGTGCTTATATATTTTCTTGAAGACCAAAGATAAACTACTTATTGGTTGTATAGACATACATACATACATCCTCGGGCCAGTGTTATACTGATAAATACAAATCATGTTTACCTGGGGCACCATCCTAGGGTTGTGTTATACTGATAAATATCCAGCTAAAGCAAACTAGCAGATGCAACTAACCAGTCTTGTAATTGAGTAAACAAAAGCGGTGTTTAAAACAAAGCAAGTGAATGTAAAATAATTCATAAGCTGAGTCTATCTCCTTATCTGTCAATTTTCCAGAAATTTTCATGCATCACAAACAGCCTTCATTCTCAGTTCCATGTAGCCACATCCAGACTGACTGCTTCAATCTATGCAAAACACCATCCTTGCCAAGTACTCCTCCCTTACTGCAGCCATCAGATCTAAACATCTCCCTCTCTTTTCCTCTTTTTCAATACTCCCATCCATAATGGAGTTTGTCAATGCCTGTTTTGGATCGTTGTCATTGTTATTTACCTCTTCTTGATTAAACATTCTCACCGCCTGAATTTCTACCCTGAACAAACCAATTGCAAGCCTACACCTTCTCCTATAAAATCACTAACAGTTTTGGAAATTCTTTTGTATGCCAAATGATTGAGAAGCCAATTCATAAAAAATCCTTATAATTCAGTGCATTTCACCAACTGATAAAACGATAAAGCATTCAGAACAGACCATATGATAAACCAATGCATTTACAGTTAAAATAAATATAAGTTGAATATAAAACAAATACTGATTCCTTGTACCTCTTCATCTAGCATCCTTGAAAACTCTTTGAGAACCTGTCGAAGTTCTCCTCCTGCCTGATTATGCTTAACATACTGCTTCAATTTCTTTTTCATTAATTTGTAGTTGATGTAGTATCTGGAAACACCAGAAGAACAATAATTCAACTTAAAGAAACTCTGGGAAACATGAAATGGTTTAATATGAGTATAAACTCATTTGTTTTCCAAATTATTTCTAGTAATATCATTGACATAATTGATAGTCCACCAAAGGGGCTAAAGAAGCATCAATTGGTGCCATATAGCCAAAGCAACTACAACAAAGGCTATAAGATACCAAAAGGTATATGTATTATATCATAAGATGGTTTGTCACATTCTTTTTCTAGAAAGCATAGTGAAATGAAAGGCTATAAGATCAAAATATATGCTATTGCCCACTTCAACTGAGCAAATAAACAATATCTTATATGAAAAGAGTGAATATGTAGTTCATAGCTGCCCCATTTTCTTTCATCATTCAGTGTTAAAAATTGGAAGTCAATTTGACCAAATAGAAAATCTATTAGGAAATGGTTTTATTTATTATATACTTTTCAGAAGTTATGGAACAGTGTCAAAGAAAGCTTCAATTTTAGGAATAAAAGCATACCCCCTCCACTCCTGAACTTGATCTGCCATTAATTTCTTTCCAAAGTTAACCATCTTGATGTCAAATTTGTGAACCTAGAAAAAAGTGTAAAAATTTATACAAAATGTCAGACAAACATTCTATGTAATGTTTAAAGGTACACATGTAATGTTTTGCAAACAACAGATAGAAAATTGTGCACTATGGAGTGCCATAAATTTTGGATATTTTTGGATAATAAATAATTGATAGAATGTTTCACCAATCCATTGTAGATGAGAAATTGGATGATTTCCAATGTATATTGACATTAATATTATGTGAAATATATATTATCACTGTACTTCTGCATCCATACAGACATTTTGAGAACTAAAAAACCAATATGAGAATAATTAGCTCAAAAAAGAGATTAAAATATTTTCATATAATAATAACTACTTTAACACTACTAGGCAACACCTGAAAGAGCAACCCAGAGCATGAGGTACCCATAATCATAGGGTCTGAGAAGTCAAATGTCCTTAGCCATCCCCTTGCATTTGAAGGGTTTCCATGGTTCAAATGCTTAATACCAAAGTCACAAAAAAAAGCACCCTCTTTATGGTGCAAAGATTCACCATAAGGGCTAAACAAGTACTTATAGTTTGAAATTAAAATGTGTCTACTCAAGCTTTTGGCCTTTGATGAAAACAGAATGATGAGCAAACTCAAATAACATCTCTTGAGCAAGTGCAGGATATATACCGAGTAGCACATAAAAACAAAAGTTAGTCAACTCAATTGCTTACCTTTTAGAGAATCTAATCTTTTTTATTTGGTTTTTATAAAGATATTTTCAGGTTTTGTTTCTGTAATCTGGCAGAAACAAAGCAACAGGTTCTACAGTAGAAGCGTCTAAGCAGGAAAGGATGCTTTACAGTGACAGGAAGTAGTCCCACATGCTGCATTTACAATATGCCATTAATCACTAAATACAAACATAACGAGCTTGACAAAATCATTTAGCCATACAATTTTTCACGAAAAGTAATCAACTATATGTAATATCTCTGTGATAAAAAACATAGCTAGGCTATATCCAATCACAATTTGTTTGCCTCTACTCCAATCCAGCAGAAACAAGACTAGTTAATCACGCAAATTGCTAACTGACTAAGCTAAAGCTTTGCTAGAAATTGTTAAAGAGTGATGACACTGAGAAAGTCATGATGTATAGGACATAAACAGAGTGTGGTGACTACAAACGGTATGCATATCAAATGTTAGTAGTCTATTTTTGAAATACCCCGATTAGTCTCATATCGGAAGTGAACAATATTAAGAATAGTTTATAAGAGTCTGATGAGTGTATTACTATCAATTTCATCTTAAGTATTTTGACTATTGATTTAGATCAAACAAAGATGATGGATTAGTTAGCCCATCAACTCGGGTCGTAACATTTAATATTAGAACCGATCTAATATTTGAGCATAATGAGGGAGCTTAAGTAGGAAAGAATTATCCGTAGATGGAATCAGTTTACCCATCAGACTTGGCTCGTGATAGTTTTTATTTTTTTTCCCAAGACTTTTGTGAGTAATAAATAGCAAATGTACCTAGCTAGGCCTCATGTGAAAGTGAAACTATTATCTTTATCCATTCAGTAGTGCTTTTAACCATACATATTAGTAAGAAGGCAAGACACATTGAGCTCACGCCTAACTCTATTACTAAAATTACCAGAAAATATTGGTTATAAGAAAAGCGATAAATTTAGAAATATATAACTAAACTTCTTTTTCCGAGCTCATAATGGTTGACAGCTGAAGTTTATCACGACGCATAGCTTCCATTCAACACAGCACATAACACCAAGTTCATTCAAATGAGACCATTCTTCTCCAAACGCAAGCACGACAGGAAGAAAATGGGAAAAGAATATGCTATGAGAGGAGAAGAAATAGCTAACTGTTCATGCTCGGATATACTAAGAACCAAGAAATTGATATCTGCTTGTGCACCAGGACAGAGAGAGAACCATTTGGCATCATTCCTACTTCACATTTTGGGAAACAGGAAAAAGAACCCCTAAGAAACGTTCTACGACAGAAGTTGAGAAGAACTGTTCAACTTCTTTCAGAGTATTGCCCGGTAGGAGATCGGAGACTTGTGTTTCACTTCTCCTTGAAGGCGCACCAAAGCGTCTTAGATGACCATCAACAAACCGAGAGCTCCCGGCAGCACAATTCCAAAAGGCAACGAAAACGAATCAAGATTATGGGAACGAAAATGAAGTAGAAATCTGCGACCATGACCCCGGAACAATGGAATGGGATAGGAAAGCCAGGAACAGGAAGCCGGTTTGATATGAGGACGAATGAAGCGGGAACACTCGACCGCGTTGTGGTGCTTGGGTCTCTCCCTTGTTTGTTCGTCGACAAGGCGAAGAAACATATAGACACGGTTAGTAACATTCTCGCGAGGTGACGGGCTAATTACATATTAGCCCATAACGCTATTAGCATCATAATTCTTGAACTTAAACAAATTTATATTAAATTTTTTATAGTTTTAAGAATGATACAAATAACTATTCTAACGTCGTTAATTGTATCGACGAAAAATATAATCATGACGTATTCAATCAAATAGATAATTTTAATGTTTCTTTTGATTTCAATAATTTAATCAACAAAAAAATAATTTCAACATCCCACGTGTTAAAAATGAAAAGAATATTAAAATTATTTTTTTGTTTATCACATATCGATCCAACATATGATATTAGGTATTGTATTTTTCATAATGTAAATGACGATATCAAAACATATAAAATTATTTATTTTATTTTTATAATTATATAAATCTTAATATAAATTTTTAAATATAAAAAATTCAAATATTAGTATGATTTAAATATAAAAAATAATATGTAATTATTTCCCGAGGTGACCGATCGTTAAGAATCGAACCCGTGATGTAACAAAACAAAGCTTTATGTACGCTTTACTGATATCTACTTGCTTCGTGATCCGAGAAACCCCGGGCCCCACAAGTGTCCAAGGACAGGTTCGAGCCTCCTCCAATAATAGAGCAGGTTCAGATCAAACAGCTTACAGCAAGCATGTGGGAAAGGTACGTCTCGGCGCCAACGTCTGGGTTATACGTGGCTTAAATTGCTTGTAGTCCGACGATGAGAAGATGACGAAGAAGCAAGCGGCCCAGAAAAAAGCGAAAGATTCGTACACGCATTGTCTACTGTTCTGAGACAATTCGCTCGTCCAAACCTAACGGTATTATAGTCAAATTACAACTTAACACGGATGAGCTAATCATCTGTCGCACTTTAACATAGATTAGTTTCACCAAAATAAATTTTTTGGTATAATTTATCGTCCTTAATTGCGAGACTTCGATAGCATGTTCAAAAACAAAATTATACTTCAAAACTTCATAAAAAGATACAGATCGTATATATAAACCCTTCCATTGACCTATCAAAATCCTGGCAGAGGCAAGTGACTGCAGCAACATTTATTGCCTTGGTCGGGACTGGTTGCACGTAAAGTGGAGGACGTCGGCCTGGTGGCAGTCGCACGTCTTGGGAGGCAAGGAAAGGTCACTGCGGTTTTGGGAGTTCGACCCTGTCCAACGGCTCATGGTCTGAGAAGATGACGCGAGTAACGCTTCCAAGTAGACGAGTCTAACCTCTCTACCGTCCGTCCATTAAAATCAAGGGTTACCATCGCGACTCGACGACCAGTATACCAGATTCGGTCCAATTGGACCAGGATCGATCGAGTTCTCAATATTGACCCGGGATCGATTTCGAGGCTCAAAAATGATTGAACGCGGGTGGTTGTAATCGGTGAAACCTAGTCTTGAACCGATCCAATTTCGAGGCTATATCGAGTGGTCGATAAGTTTGGACTGTAGATGGAAATAGATGAAACCCCGGGTGGCAGATAATACCAATTTAGATTGCAGTGAGATGATTCTCAATCTGAGGAGGCTAGTAAATCCCACCAAAACGGGAAGAGAAGACGAAAGAGAAGAGTAAAATGTTTCAGATCTATATCCTCGGTGTTCATTTAAGCCGTTTCAACAGATCAAAAGCAAGAGCAAGAAGCATTGCAACTGGAAACACTCGAGAAGTCGAAGAACTTGGATAGATCGTATGCAGAGGAACTTCAAACAGTACCTGAGGCGAAATCGGATCCTGGTGGTTGGGGGCGCAGCAGAAGGGGTTGATTAGATGACCATCAGCAAGAAATAGGAACCCGAACGATTCGTATACTCCTAAAAAGCCACAAGTCCATCAGAACAGCGAAGGCAAATCAAGATTCGATCGCAAAAGAGCGCGAGGAGAGAGAGGAGGCGCACGAAACAAGCTGCACTCGGCACGGAGAGATTTGAACGGAGACGATGAACGACTAGGCGGTGGCGTGGTGAGCTTGGCGTGGCGTTCGATGCCGCTCCATTTATACGGCTCGTCCGCCGAACCGGGTGCGGATGGGAAGGCTGGGGGGAGGAGCAAGTAAACAAATACGGAATATACACGTGTAGCTGTCGATGGCCGAGGGCGTGAATCTTGACGTAAATGGGGACGGTGGGGAAGGGGCACGTTTTGGGCGCGAACGTTCTCGGAAGCACTTGCTAAATTTAGGCTGCCGTTATAAGTTCACATTTCATTTTATATATTTTTATTTGATTGGAAAAGATAAGTAGGCAAAATGATGTTGGACTTATGGGCGTCATCCATCTTACTAAGACATTTATTCATATCTGCATCCTCAAATCCATACCCTTATATTCACTAAAAAGATCATTTATCATAGATTGAAATATAATATAATATCTTAATAAGATTCATATAAAAGGTGCTCGCTAATATAACTGATAAATACTTTAATAATTTACCATAAGATATTAGATTCGAATTGCATCTTCATCATTTATCTTTTAGAAAAAATCCATATGCTATAAAACAAAACATCATCAATCATGATGATATCAAATCATTAAACTTTCACTGACACTAGTTAGACAAAAGTTTCTTATGTCTAACGCGTGATCTCCTTGTCCAAACAAATAATCAAAAAGAGGTTATTGAAAAATTTAACTTTTTTTATTTATAGGCTATACTCGAGGAATTCGTGATTCGAGCCTATTCTTAATCGAGTTTCAAGGCACAACAAATCGTCATGGTAGTATAACATGCATGGATTAAGTTATAGAAACAAGAAATAAATAAAGAAATGATCTCATCTATTGAAATATTAATGGACAACCATCTCAATTATATATATATATATAAGCTAAACGAATTAAAAAGTTCTTGGAACCCAATATGTGTTATGTTGTTCTAGGCTATTCAGATTTAGATTATTTAATGGTTCTGATTAAGCAAAAGAATGATTTAACAAAAAAACTAAATTTAGCATTATAGAAAGAAAAAAAAAAGGGTCCAATGAGGCAAGAGGTGAGCCAATTTATCTTATTGACATTAAATGTGAGAAGAAATTTACAGAAGAAGAATAATTCCGAAGGAATGACTATAATGTTCTAATAAGATGTTGGTCATAATTCATATTTCAATCTAGATGGCGAAATCACTAAGAATTCTGCAATCAATGAAAACGTGGTCTAACCTCTCTCCAAATTGAAGACTGGCAAGTATCTGACCTCAATAATTCTGAAATTAAACATGCATCTGACGGCCTTGAGACATAGAGGCAAAGACTTCAAATTACTTGGCATAGCTTACAATGATCGCATGACTTGTTCATGCTGTCGTAAGGAAACCAATAAGTGAGAATAATTGCTCACGTTCTTTGTCTTGGGGGACCAAATAATTCCATTCAATAGCCATAGCTCCACATCGTCATCAGGAGAAAATTGAGACCAAGGAAAACTGTCGGCTTCCAACTCTCAATGAATGTTTACAAACTTTTGGTGTAGTAGGAAATGACGTTTAAGTATCAAATGTTTTTTTCATTATCATTAAAATTATTTTTGGTGACGGTTCATATATCATTGCTAATTTAAATTTGTGGGGACATTTCCGAATGCAAACAAAAAATCATTGCACCGAGAAGGATATATAGATTTTTTTTTTATTATTAGATCATCTTCTGTGACCTATTGACTGCACCCACTCTCATATCAATCTTTAACTTGTTTGAGTCTATTAGTCAAGGTTAACATTATATCAACATCAATTCAACTCAAGTTTAGTCTTCTAAGTTAAATGAACTATCATTTCAATCCATCTTTTCTTTTTTTTTGATGTTATAGGATGGATCACTCATTTATGTCTACTTGTCACACTTTGGCTCATCTTTGTTCGGTGAAATGGTAGCTTGACTAGTTCAATCTTGTTTTCTTTCTTTCAATTATTCAGATCAAATTTTGTCTACCTAACTCTATATCTATGTCAAAAATTAAATAATGACACATTTAAGTCAAATCGATCAAAGCTAATATATATCAGATCAAACACTAATTCAATCCAAAAGCTTATGGGAGAAATCTAGTATATGTAATCAGGCTCTTTTAATCCTTAGTTATATAGAACCATCCTTTTGGTCCATCTCTTCGTTTGAATCTCCGACTGCTTAATTGTATTGGTCTGCAAAGAATCTTCTTAGTGTTCATTGAAATGATCATCATACAAACCAAGAGGTAGGTCACATAAGGCTAAGATGGAAGTGTGATCTTATCTTCGTCGGAGATCTTTCAGATATGCAAGAATCTGTCTTTGCCCACACAACAATGACAAGGTCCAAGTACATACACAAAGTCCATATCTCACGCGAGAAACATTTGTGTCCTTTAGTAGGTAATGGTAACAATGTGACACAAGCCAATGTGATGGGGAGACATGGAAGGCATAGGCTACGTATTGTTTAAAGAACACCCTGTTGCCTTTCCATCAAAAGACAAGCCACATAATACATAGGACTGGACTTGTTTGAATCATGTCAACTGGTAAGTTTGGGCCCCTTGTGCTGCACTCATCTGGAACTTACTGGAAAACAGTTTGCTGATGTAGATGATCCATGTGACGTTTGGCATATGAAGCCTCAAGCTTCACCGTGTAATTGCTCGTGGTGGAGACTGAAGAGTTTGTCCGGTTCATGGAGCTGACGCTGAGTAAAGTAGCTTATGTCCACCACCAATGGAGCTCATGGTGCAGATCTATGAATGCCAGTGTTCTTAGGGTGGCCGATCACTGTCGTCACACACACAGTGACAAGATTCCTGTGGGAACAGTAACGCCATTGGAAGCCTGAAACAATGTAGAGTGCAGGTCATCGTCTAGGGACCGATACCGATGGCTTGGGTAGGTTCACGGTGTGTCTCAGCGACCACAGCCACATGTAGGAGAGATGTCATTTGAGACTTTTCTTTGCACCTTGCAACGTGAACTTTCACTGTGTTAGTTTGGTCAACGACGAAGACACCACAGAGACAGGATAGGGAGAAGACAAGACTGTAAATACAATTATAGAGTTTAGAAATAGCATAATTGTTACATTTGTTAAATTAGATTTTTGTTGCTTGACCTGCAGGATGACTCAGATTGAATCGTGAATTTTTTTTTTAGAATGTCAATTACAAAACTAGGTAGAGTGTCGAAACCACTCGCTTGGGGACCTATAAAGTTGCACCGGGGGTATGCTGGGGTAAGTTTCTCCAATAATTAAGTCAACTAAGAATCTAAAAGACTCGATCAATGCAAATCTTAGAAAAACTAGGTTAAAAGGTTCGAATGATTTGAATTGAGAAGTGTTCTTCTTCTCCCTAAGTTGTAGTGTATCTTGCATGTTTTATAGTATGATGAAGAGCTAAAAGAGATTAATTAATATATGTATAAAAGAATCGAAGGTATCAATCGTAAGTAGCAGATGTGCTAAATCCAAAAATTATGAGTGTACTTTAGATTCTACGTGTTGAGAGTCGATACTCATCTATTAGGAGTCAAAGTACTAGTCGTGCATGTTTGAATTGATATTCTTTTGTCGTTAAGGTATTGGCTACATATAGTTGAGCTATTGACACCCGCCAAATGTCAATCAATCCACATCATATGCAATATATTTTTAAATATTAAAAACCTCCACATATATCAATATAATTGTCATTCAAATTATTAGTTGTTTAAGTTAAAAACATAGATAAAACTATAGAATATCTAAAATATCATTCAGGTTTCGATCATCATAATGAGTTTTTAAGGTTTTAGCTAATGAGTCACCTATGGTAGCAAAAGAAAATTAACCTGAAAATTATTTACATCGTAGCAAAGCATAGGAGCCAATTGATCGTTTTGGTCCCGAGTGGAAAACGTGGTTATCAAATCGGTCTCTTTTGCTTTTTAGTGCCATAGTTATTGGATAGAATGTGTGTGGATATGGGCTCGCCCATCCCTCCATCTGCTATTCTTATAACATGCGATCAACTTTACCAAATTTAGATTTTTCTTTCGGTGTTGTATCGTAGTATCGATCGAGTTACAATATATGGGATATAATAGAGTTTAATCTCTACTAATCGATTAATTTCACAACAACAACAACAACAACAACAATTATTATTATTATTATTATTATTATTATTATTATTATTATTATTATTATTATTATTATTATTATTATTATTATTATTATATAATAGACTTTCAACTATGGATAAGAAATATTATCTTTCATTTATTTTTATTTAATTTTTTAAAATTAATTTTAAAAATATTAACTTTGACTGAATCTTACACTTTTGTCATTTGTTTAATAAAGTATATACAAAATCTCTCTAACCTCAATCATCTTAAAATTCTTAATAATTTTTTTATAGTTTCACATAATAAATCAAGATTACTATTGATAGGTAAAATATCATTTATATAAATTAATATAATAAACTATCTCCTACTAATATTTAAATGTAAATATTGATCAATAATATATATATATATGGAATTGACTCTACCATTGCCCCATCCCAGAATTTATAAAATATAATAAATCATCATTTTATTATTCATAATTTATAAAATATACTCCTTTCTTGAATTCAAATCCTTATCTTTACAATAGTAAATATTTTATTAACAAGAAAAGATCACATCTTCTTGGTAGAGTCACAAGTCTCTTCCATCCAAACTTCATATCTATTGCAAAATTGAAGATTATGCTTAAAATAAATATAAGATAAAAATATATCAACAACCACACATGCTGGTAGGAATCTCGAAAAAATTATAAAAATAATCTAATATTCATAAAACAAATGTCAATAATTTAATAAGAAATAATAATATATAAATTCATTATAAAACTTAAATATCTGAAAAACAATGATAATTTCTTAAGCAAAATTATGCATCAATTATATGCAACACATACAAGATAACTGGATAACAAAGGCATACATCACACCCGATGGTACACTCTTCCAACAGCGGATGGAGAGGCATACTCCACGGGATAGATTCCTCCCAACAACGTATGGAGATAATCCATATTCACACTCCCAACAGTGAATGGAGTGGTATCCCTCACCCGCCTAAGTGAGGATACGTTCTTCCCAACAGTGAATGGAGGAACCGTTTAACCATCACATCTGATGGTCCGCTAATCCCCAAAGGGAATCGCCATACCTGCCCTCGACAGGGATACATAAACATTCATGATCATTCATTTGCATTCACTCATTCATTCACACATGCATCCAAGAAATAGTATAATTAAATATTACAAGAGACCGTGCTTTATGTATGATTTACCAGACTATATCCATTGGTGGCTCTGCATTTTGATAGGCCCGTAGCTCCTTTCACAAGTTGCACTTCCAATTTACACAATTAGCCTAGTTACATCTACTACATGGTACAATAATATCAATATCATAAACTTAAGAAAAGTAAAAAATCGATAATTATTTTCAAATGACATCTCCAAATAAACCTTTAAATTCATCAAATCATAAAGGCTTAAAAACAACAATCTCTCAATAGTCTTCAATCAATCAAAACCCTAATTGGAATAGCTCAATTGGCTTAAATCAAATTCAATCAATTATGGTCTAATAGAATCAACCTCAAATCCTTATAGAACTGGTTTGGAATCATCCTAGACTGATTTAATTTAGATTTGATCGATCTCGATTAGATCAAATAGATTTGAACTAGTCAAGTTAGTTTAGAATCACCTTAAACTGATCTTAACCGATCAAACATGTCTGATTTAGTCAAAATAGCTCAAACCAATAAAGGAAGAGGAAATCAGACTATATCATATAGTGCTAGCCCAAACTGAACCAACCCACCTGAGTCTTGGACGGGTCATATATGCTACATATGCCTATCCTAAGTAATATGTTACATTGAGATACAACGGGCTAGATAGAGGAGCGATGATGTATCTAACACTAATCGCATCACTGTGTAGGCTTAACTTCATGGACTAGGCTAAGCCTTACTCATAAGTTGGGCTAAGCCTTACCACTGAATTGGGCCATGCTTGGCTCGCGAGTTGGGTCATGCTTAGACACATGTTTTGGGGTTATATCTGACCATATGGAATAGGTTATATCTAGTCGCATGAGTTGGTCTATGTCTAGCCACATGATTAGGTTGTAACTTGCCACATGGGCTGAGACGTACAAAGCCACATGGACTGGATCATACCTAATCATATGACTGAATCAAGCCTGGCCACATAGGTTAGATCATATCTTACCACATAGGCTGGCTCTTACTTGGCCACATAGGCTGGGTCATGCCTAGTTACATGAGTTAATTGTACCTAGCCATATGGGTTGGGTTGTACATAATTATATGAGCTGAGTCGATCTAATCTAGCAGATCAACTTAACTCAAGTCAGACCCCAATTAGAATTCTCTTATCAAATTATATTTCAAAAATATAAATTATCAAGAATAACTCAAATTCATGAATTAAAAAATTTAAATCCGTAATCTTAAATTTAAAACTAATTAAATCATAGAAATTCACACATAATTCTTAAAATACAGAAATATCTAATTAAATAAATTAGATCCATTAATCTAAAAATAAAAATTTTAATAGTTAAATTAATATTAAAACTAACTTAAACTTAAGAGATTAATATAAATCAAATAATCATTCTAATATCATGAATCAATTATCATTATTTATTAATTATAAAATTTCGAAAATTCAAATATTGTTATGCATCATAAAATTTATAACAATTCCAATATCAATATTTTAAAACATAAATCAAACCAAATTAAAAAAAAGAAGAAATGATCTTACATCTTCTCAGTTATCCTTTCCTCGATATCATCTCCTCGAAGTCCTCTCCTCGATACTCTCATTGTTTGGTGAGGAACGAGGGAAGAGGAGCCTATTATATAGGAGAAGATGAGATCTCCCAAAAAGGTAAGTAAATATTTAATTTTATATTAAATTTATTTTTTATTTTACTTTCACACACAAAAATAGAAATATAATATTCATTTATAATAGTTCACACTTAAAAATGGAATATATACTATTTACTTCCTAAAAATTACATCACTTATTAGGAAATAAATCAATCAATAATCTAATTAATTAATAAGATGTGATTAAGGAAATCAAATTTAATTATTTCCTTAACTACAACACACAAACATGAAAGTTAATAATAAAGTAATAAATTATTTATAATAATTAATTTATGTTAAGAGAGAAATCATTGGTGATTATAACCATGGATTAAAACTGGAAATTATACAATCAATTACTCACAGCACGGTCTGATAAGTGCAAATTATACAATCAATTACTCACAGCACGGTCTGATAAATGCAAATTCCATCTTTATTTGTGTCTTTCTCAATTTATTGGGCTCATCTCACAGCTCTTTCCGAGGTGAGTGCGTTTTGGAGAGACAGGTTTCATGGAGAGGAGCTGCTCTCTGTTGATCAAATAAGTCACCGCTAATACTGCACCTATCATACTTATCTATGTCACCACCTTCTTCTTTGCCTGACCAAGTAATAAATATATCTTAATTAATTAAGCCGATCAATAATTAGACTGCTTACGACAACTACAAATAAACCACGCAGGTAGAGAGATGTGAGAGCACTCACGCTTCCGATGCCCCATCTCATCCTTAAAATCCGTGTTTTCATCAGGAAACTCTTTCACGTACGGAACTTCCATTAACGAAGCGGCAAGCAACTCTCCCTGCTCTAATCAATTCACAACTTTTTACTCGGTTGCATGACACTGATACAAGTTCCCCAGTCAGACTCCATAAAGAAGAAGAAGGAGAAGGAGGGGGTTAAGAAACAACAGGCTTCATGGACTCCCATATCTCGCAGCGATGTGAATTCTCTATCTACCTAGGTTTTGAGGGGGTGATCTTGATGACGAGTCCGGGGAAGACGTCGTCGGGGTCGTGGATGTGCGGGTTGCGCTCAACGATGAACGGGTCGCCGCACCTGTCGCTGATGGTGTGGAGCGTCTCCCCTTCACCGACCACGTAAATCTCGTCGCAGGGCCGGGCGACCAGCGGCCCGCCGCCCCTCGCAGGCTCGTCCAGTTCCTCCGCCGTCGTCGCGGGGCCCTCACGCAGCGAGCTTAGGAGGACGAGGGCCACGAGGGCCAGCGCGAGGTACCACGACGCGGCGTCGGCGGCGGCGATGGCAGTGGCCAGGGACCTCCTTGCCGGCGAAGCCATTCTTCTGGGTTTGGAGAGATGATGAAGCAAAGTTGGACACTAGTTGGGATGTAGGCAGGGGTATTTATGGGAGGCGAGAGGGCATCCATACGGCGTGTGAGCTCTAATGGCGGGGTCTGTTCGGGGTTTGGTTTATAGAGAGACAAGGAAAGTGGGATGCTTGTTGTTTTGGAGTTACAGTCACGTAACCGAGAGGGGAGGGGGGTCTTCTGCATGGGTGGGGGGTGGTGGTGGTGGTGGTCGGCGCCACCACCACAAGATGGCTCCCCCATTTGGTGAAGTCTAATCCTCCAAGTAGTGCTTCCTTTTGGGGTCAAAGCCATGGAGACGAGGCAATTCAAAAGCAAGAGGATGAGTGAGTGACAGAGGTGGAGGCCATTAATTTGATGGTGGATCAAAGAATGAAAACGTCGTGTCATAATCTTTTGGTACTCATTATCATCTCAAGAAAATAACATTATCACATCATGATGATGCCCACTATTTTCTCGAGAAAAATATGATGTTGTCCACGTAGCCCATTCCACTACCTCAAAACATTTCTTTCACTGTTTGATATGAGATCACATTGGAGCACACACGGAGATGAGGCGGATGCACATCACCTCTAAACATTTTTATGATCATCATCATCATCACCACCACCTGATGATGCGAAGTAGAGAAATTGTTTGGGCACCAACGCAAAGCCTTTCGGCGCATATTGGAGTCATCATCACCGCACAATACATTGTGGCACGGCCCCATCCATCTACTACATCACCCTAAGTATGAACTAGATATAAGCATATCGAATCAATAGTATAAAAAGATTTAAATAAATTATAAAAAAAGTGTGTTAGTATTAAATATTTTGACTCATGGTTTAGCTTCAGTAAATTAATGATGAATGAGCACATCTGTCATATAGAGGAGAAATGAAACCTGCTTAGAGACCGAGAGAGCTTCTGCAACAACGAAGCTACGTGGAAGTATTTGGCCAACATGCATGGCTTCATCCACATGCCCTCGCTGAACCGTTCTCAAATTAAAAAAGCCAAAACAAAAACAAAAAAACAGAAACCTGGCAACGACACTGATCACAGTGGACTCGACCAGCTCGCACTTGTCAGCGCCACCGTCCTACCTTGGCGCATGATCCCTGTGTGGACTCTGAGTAGGTACGGACGATCAACCACAATGACCCAATCTTATTAGTTTACTAACTGTTGTCCAGAATCATTTTTGCTTGCACATATATTACTGGCTAAATCTTACAGCAGCTCTGGAATCTTAAACTAGACGACAACATTCCAACCTGGGCAATAGTTGGGCGTAGTGTAGACGACAATATCGAGAGCGTTTTGGTTAACCTGACGAATAATCTGCACAAGGAGAAGGAGCAGCGAAGGTTCCGTGGGTCAATGAGTCGAGTCCAGTTCAGGAAGTGAGATCTGCATCATCTTTGATGCTTCGATTCTGGATCTACTGTTGACATGAATTCTATCTAAGATCTTACTCGGTTGACTTGCCACTGTTCTTGATGCAAGTTCCATGTACTTGTGCAAGCGAAATGCACGTAACCTAAGTAGTGGTGATCCAATCATGGAAATGACTAGTTGAGAATGTAAGCATAAAATAACTTTAATCATGCTTCTATAATTGCGGAAAAACTTTAATGCTAGGATCGAAATCAAAACATGAATAAATCTGTGTTTACGATGCGTACCTTTATGCCATCCGCAAAGAAAGGAGAAAAGATCTGAATACCTTTATTAGATCCAACGCCTCCGCTAATCTGCAAGGAGAGAACTAGACTCCTCCTCTCTTCCTATCCTTTCACAGACCACCGTAATTGATGGCTCAGGGAGATTGAGAGGGAAAGCGTAATCTCTCCCAATCTGTCTCATGAAATATTTCTTTTACGCAACTCTTAGATGCATCTGTGTTGCTAATCTTTACGCAACTCTTAGATGCTTCTGTGTTGCTTCTAACACATGACACGACACACACACTAAGTCCCCTGAGGTCCTGTCTATTTATAGGCGAGAGCAGAGGGTCTAGGATAAGATATTAGAAGATTTCCTCACATCAAGGGCCTCTTCTAAAGAATCCCACTTTGATTGGACTTCCTTTCTATTAGCCAATAACCATAATCGTAATCCAATCATATCTTTAATATATCTTATCTAATTAAATATGGCCACATTATCTAACATTCTCCCACTTGGCCCATTAATTGATAAGATACAAAAGATATTCAAAATCAAAATAAATAAACAAAATTTATTTGAAAACAATTTTGCATAATTGGATTCTCAAATTTTGAAAACTATTTATACGCCGAATTTAAAAACAAAGCTAATAAGTCCAATGAATATAATAATACTACATTAAGTCCGACTAGTAATGCGAGTCATAGCGGTTGTATGTCATCAATGTCACACTTCCTTCTATGTACTACAACACTATTAGCCTTTCCTAATGCAAAGTCCATAATGACCCTCGTAATTTGTCTTGTCAAGACAATCTGTTATCACATTCAACCATAATATGTACATACATAATTGTGAACAGGATAAGCGTAAACAAATAACTTTAAGTACGTAGTAAAAATGTCAATTACAAGTGTCCACTCAAATATGCATCACCATATCCTTTATGGGTTGCTCACAAACCCAATCATAAGAACATGTTCTTTCAAAACACCTTAGTCGTAAGTCCTAAGTAAATGGATCAAAGAATCGATAAAGTGGAACTCAAGTAATTAATTGACATTAGATGTTTTCGACTCGCCTTCTCTAACCATCAAGTATTTTCTACCATAATGCATAAAAATGCAATAGTACTTGTCATTCTTAGAGAAGAAAACTCACTGCGATATCACAAAATATCTTCAATGACTTGACAATCGAGTCCGACCACACCAAGTCCTCGAGATAAAATTTCGCAGATTATAAAGTTTGATTAGTGGCCTCAAAGCACACCACAAAATCAACTTTTATAATAAATTGCCTCTAATTGATATAGATCTTAACCATAAGGTGGACTTCCTATTATTGAGGCAATTTATAAAATCAAGATTTGAAAAACACCATCATTTCAAGTCGATATAATTTCATACATGTGAGCATATAATCCTTCGTCCCTTCCAGATATCTTATAACTTTTCTTTGCAGTCCTTTAATATTTTTCACTTCTAGATAACTCAAATATCTATCCAAGATTTTAACCGCAAAACCGATATCTCGTTTCGACATAGGCTTGAGCATAGACTTTCAATCGCATGATATATAAAGAATATTTCCTTTCTCGATTCTTTTCAAGTCATTTTAAAGCACTCAATTTTGACTAAAATTTTACTTTTATGATTTGTTGAACAAAGTTGTATATAATCTCAAGACTCAGTTAATATATCCTTTCTGAGACAGTCTTAATAATCATTGAGATATATCCCTGAGTATCTCAATACTAATAATATAAGATGTCTCATTCATATCAACCATCTTAAATTCTTAGTGATAATTTCTTGATTTAGTATAATAAACCAAGTCACTATTGGCAATGCAAAATATTATCCATATATATGATCAATATAATAAACTTGCTCCCACTGATCCTCAGATATAAATACTGATTAATAGTATTTTTCTTAAATCAAGAAATCAATGATATTAAGAAACTTTATATATCATTGTCTAGAAGCTTGTTTAAGATCATAAATAGATTCCCGAATTTGCATATCCAATTATATATTTCTTTTATTTACTCATGAGTCATTCAGAGTAACCCATATAAAACTAGATCCTTAATCAAAAATTTGTTTTCATATCATTATGATATAACTCAAATTCATAATGAATCACTAATGTCATGACGATTCTTAACGAGCTCATTTAAAAATTAAATGTCTCATTATAATTGATACATTCTTTATGAGTTAAAATCGATAACCATATAAAAACTAAAAGTCTCGACTATTATATCGTTCGACATTGTCCTTTCGAGTCATATTTATATAATAGACTATTTTACAATTATAGGACAATTTAACGAATTCATCGACACCATTCGTTATTGATTTTAACTCTTCTTACATTGTATCATATTACTTTTCGTAATCGTTACCTTTCATGACCAATGAAAACAATAAGGGATCTATTCGATTCCTATATCAAAATATAATTCTTATAGATATACCACATAATCATAAATGACAGATTCCTTTCCCATTGAAAAATTTTCAATGCTATCAAATGTGGTTATTCTATAAGACCATTATCAGCGATATCAATATAATGTGAGAGTTTGGTAATATTATTTTGTTGTTCACCTTTATCAAATTATTTAATAATTTGAGTAACAACAATCTCTCAAATAATAAAGGAGTATCAACATGTATCTCCTCTATATCAAAATTAAATTTTGAGATTTTTACTCTCACTGATTCGCTATTTTATAGGAACCTTGTATTACCAGTGATTTAACCATCCTCGCATTACTATGATTAGAGCAATAAGACATATACCCTTTTTTTTAAACTTTTCTGAATAAATAACAAAATATTCAGAAATAGTTATTAACTTTAATTTTCTTTTATGTGAGTTGAAGATCCTTATCTCTACAGAACAATCCGAAATATGTAAATATCTTAAGTTAGATTCCCTAGAAACCTCATTTAAGATATACATATTTGTCCTTAGAGCTTCTTCTCACATAAATTTGGGTATAAAAGAATAATACATCATGCTCCTAATCATATTTATAAATGTACGATTATACCTTTCAGAATTATGTTTTGCTACGACACATCTCTGGTAAATCATGAATACCATAAAATCCATCACCCCTATCGATATGATGATTTTAACTTTTCTATCTAATTGTCTCTCGACCTCTTTTATGCACACTTTAAAAGTGTCAATGGCCTGAGACTTTACATGAATTAGATATATAGAATCATATCTCAATAGGTTATCTATATGATGATAAAATATCTCTCTTTAATGAGACAAAAATATAGAATGACTCGTAGATGTAAGCATAATCTCAAGGAGTTTATAAACTTTTATTTTATTTTAATATTTACTTACAAGATCATTGTAAACTCAAGATTCATATTAACTCGTATAGACCATTATACGTAATCCAAATGTTAACTTTTATTGAATCATATTGAGTTCACAACTATCAAAGGAGAAACAATATTCTAATAATTCTAAGTAAAGAATCCAGATTCTCGTAATTATAAGAATATAACATAAATCCTCAAGATTCATCAAATAAATCATCTTTGGGCATAGGCGATAAATACAAATTACTATCGCTTTCACTTTAAGATGATTCTCTGTAATGATGAATATTTCAATCTCCTTTGATTATTCCTTTTCCTTTTAAATATTAAAATAAATCTCTATTATTGGTAACATACATTGAAGCATCAAATTAATCCAATAATTTCTATAATATTTGATTTGAATCACATAACTTTTCATTTCAAATCAAATCTTATAATTCTTCTTCGTATAACTTTCATTGTTACACAAGTAACACTTTATTATGAAGAAATTCTTTTATGAGTTTATATAATAATTATAAACTCAGGTGGCTTATGCTTCATCCTTATTTTATTGTTACCCACTCCTTGAGTAGAACTCAAATATTTTAAGTCTTGAACTTACAACTTTATCAATTATATTGAGGAGATAATCTTTAATTCCTCAAATACTTTCATTTTTAGTCATTCTTTCATTGATGTGTCAACTCATGACTTATCAGAAAATTTATATTGATCCTTAAATATTCTCATGCGCTACTGTACTGAATCTTTCAGACCTTTCCTGATCAGTAACCTTAATTATTTATTCCACAAAACTTTCAGTAAATAAGTCTGTGTTCCTTCAAATAATCTGATCAAGGTCTCACTCATTCAATATAACTTATATATGCTCAAGCCATTTATTCTAGAAAATATAGGGACATTTATAAAAATACAATGAAGGAAGTACCACTGTAATAATATAACATCAATGCTTTGAGTTTTATGTTGAACTATTGATATCATCAATATTTTACTTTCAATATTAATATATCTATTGTTCACACATATAATCATTATGGAGGACTGATACTATCCTTGTGGAATAGTGTTAATACCTTTGGGTATAAAAACACTAAACGTCAAGAATATCCAAACAAGATCATCAACCCCATCACATAATTATTCAAAATAGATTCTCCTTTGGGATTATCTAAATCTCCTAATTATGTGTGCCATTGTGAATATTATTTTACTTTAATGTCATTTACAACAAATCCCATAATATATTTTATAGATTATTGGTCTAGGTCACTTTGGTGACTACAAGACCAATACAAAAATATAAAATACAAAAATATCCTATGGATGACAAGACTTTAATGTAATTTATATCCCATAAGTCTATCATCCCAGGCTACTTTGGCGCATTCATCGATCGAGATAAAACTTAAGAAAATAAATTACAAATACTTATCAAATTTCTTTAATATCATTTAGGATCAATTCCATAATGTATTTTATAAATTATTGGTCTAGGTCACTTTGGTGGCTGCAAGACCAATACCAAAATATAAAATACAATCTAAAATATCCTATAAATGACAAGACTTTTATTGTAATTCATATCCCATAAGTTTATCATCCCAGGCCACTTTGGCAGCTTAGGTCGAGATAAAACTTAGGAAGATGAATTACAAATAATATTCACTAAATTTCTTTAATTCAATTTATGCTAAACAATTCAATAATACAACAATCATAATAATTATTGAATATTAATGCAGCATAAATAAAATTCATATATGACAACTATAATCATGATAACACATAAATCATGAAAAACCTTTATGTGAAAATTAACTATCATTTCACAATTTTAAATATATACATATGAATAATCAAACAAATATCCAAGAACAATAATTGGATATTATTTATAACTTATAATCAATAATTCATATATATTGATCAGTATAAGTAAAAATCATAATCATGATAACACATAAATCATGAAAAACTTTTATGTGAAAGATAACTGTCATTTCACAATTTCAAATAAATATACATGTGAGTAACCAAAAATATCCAAAGACAATAATTGGATTTTAATTTACCACATGTAATCAATAAATCATATGAGAAAAACTACAAAAGAACTATTATGTCAATCAATCTAATTTAATTGGGTAAGCCCATAATTGGGTTAACTATTAGCCCAATTAAACTAGTCGATCAAAATTATTGATCAAAATTTAATCCTTTCTAAATTTGATCAAAATCAAATTCAAAATACAATCATGATCAAATTTAATTATTTTCGATCAATTTTAATAATTGATGATATAAATCAAAAATTCTCAATTTCATAAGGACAAAACTGTAAATATATTAACAGGTTAAACTGTAATTTTTTTTTATTTTCATGAAGGGCAAAACTGTCAAAATACTAAAAGTATTAATAAAATATAGAAGGGTCGTAATTTGGCAAAACCCTAACCAAACCCCTTCTTCCCTCTCGCCCTTACGCCTGCTTACGCTTGCCGCCGACCGGCCAGCTTAGCATCTGCAAGAATGGTTGCCGAACGCCACCACGCAAGATCGTTAATGATTTGCCGAACAGCCACCCTGTAGCGCGGCCTGCTTGCCAAAATAGCGGATTGGCTGTTGCTTGCGCCGCTTGCCGTGAGGTCGCCGGCCGCCACGGCGTGCGGCGCTGCGCTTCGCCAGACTGCTGCCGCCGCGTGCGGCTGCTGCATCGCGCTTTGTGCTTCGCGATTGCGCGTCGCGGCTTTGTTCTCTTAGCCATTGCCGCCGTGCGGCCAGCGTCCGCGACGGGTTGCCGCCCTCGTCGCGCCAATCTGCGGTGTGATCGCCGGCGGCCCTTATGGTCGAACGAGGTCGACAGATCGTCGTTGTTTCCTTAATATCGCCGACAAGCAGACGATAAACCACGACAATAAATCAAAATCGATAGGAATACTGATTTGACAGAATTCGGATCAAACATCGTAAATCAGAAAACAACAGATCTAAAATTTTGATTTCAAGAACCTGGCTCTGATACCAATTGTAAGCATAAAATAACTTTAATCATGCTTCTATAATTGCGGAAAAACTTTAATGCTAGGATCGAAATCAAAACATGAATAGATCTGTGTTTACGATGCTTGCACTTTATGCCATCCGCAAAGAAAGGAGAAAAGATCTGAATACCTTTATTAGATCCAACGCCTCCGTCAATCTGCAAGGAGAACTAGACTCCTTCTCCTCTCTTCCTATCCTTTCACAGGACCACTGCAATTGATGGCTCAGGGAGATTGAGAGGAAAAGCGTAATCTCTCCCAATCTGTCTGTGAAATATTTCTTTTACTTAACTCTTAGATGCATCTGTGTTGCTAATCTTTACGCAACTCTTAGATGCTTACGTGTTGCTTCTAACACATGACACGACACGACACACTAAGTCCCCGAGGTCCTATCTATTTATAAAGTAGAGCATAGGGTCTAGGATAAGATATTAGAAGATTTCCTCCCATCAAGGGCCTCTTCTAAAGAATCCCACTTTGATTGGACTTCCTTTCTATTAGCCAATAACCATAATCAGAATCCAATCATATCTTTAATATATCTTATCTAATTAAATATGACCACATTATCTTGAGAAAGCAAACACGAATGAAATCTGGAGTCGAGATACGAACTACTACGGCCCGTTTTCCGGTAGGCCTACTTACAACGTTGCAAACCATGTTATTTTCTTATGATCGCATGGCGATCCGCTCCACGTTGTCGTCATCGTCTTCTGTAGCGGAGGGTCCATCCATCGAGACCGCGAGATCTTGCCGTGATTCGTTGACGACTCTAATTGTGGCCGCGGATGCGCCTTCCATTTTAGCTCCGGCGGATGCTGGGAATTAGGTGGGATGACTTTGAATAGTTTATTTCTTTGACTTCTTAGATGCATGCTCTCTTCAACGCCGCACGTGTCCGGTAACTTTTCCGATGTATAAATTGGTCAATGATGAGACGATATTTTTTTTCCTTCTCTCTCATTTCTTTTAATCAGAGCATAGATGAAGGATACGGACTGTAATAGCAGACGATGATGGTTTATATTGCCGTTTTAAAAAAAGGATATCAATCATCCCAACACTTTCGATCATAAGGCTTCTCATAAGAAGGAATGTCTGTATGTTGACGTATTCTACCATCATAAATAATGGTGATAATGTTTTACAGTGTGTGCTCTCTCGGAGTTCATGGTCACATGAATAGCTATTCTACCAGTATTCAATGTTCGATTTTGTCCGTTTATTTTTCTCATTTATTTAATGTTATACATACAAGAACAGTATTATATAAATAAAAATAAAAGCATGATTAATTTATGTAATAATCCTCCTCTTCTCCACCTTGTCAAGAGCTTCCATGAACCTTCCGAGCATTACGAGACAAAAAAAAAAGTCATCGCCCTCCTGAAAGCCACGCATCGATAGCCTCCTGTGCTTCACTGTACGACCTTTGGACGCATGTATCTTAATTTTTGTGAGATCTTGATAGCTACATCCATGATTTGAAAGCACTGTTTCAACAGTGCAGCCAAAGCACTTGTTGGCCCCTCTGATATCATCTGTCAGTTCCGCCTATAAGTAAATTGGTCCATAGATATGACACGATATGCATGCCATAAAGTAAGTGGCTTTTGAGTCTAATGACGCTTCACGGACTACGAGTCTGTCTAATTGATTAGTAGGTCATGTGAGACAGAAATAAGGGAAAACCAGTCATGAATCCATTGTTCACATCCCCAAACAAACACCACTAGTTGCTCTCATCGCCACAATCGGGTGCTCCCCACCTTGGCCTGCAGCGTCCAATGACTCGATCCGATCGACTCGTGTATCGAATTTTAATTTCTCCATGGCCAACCACTAATTCTCGAAAAATCATTGAACCGAGTCAAGATTGATGGACTCGATCAGACCTTTTTTCAAATGATCAATCCCGCAATGTTCGGTTCGAATCTCGTTCTTTCACAGGATAATTTCGTGACTCGAGTCGGGAACTGATTCTAAATGCACAGCGTGTCGCGGCTTGAATCGCGACACCAAGCGTTCCTCTCCGGCGACTATGGCAGCTCACCGGAGTCGTTTAATTGTGCGGTGGCGCGAATCCGTCCAAGTTCATCGCTGCCGTGCATTATCGCCGTGTGAGGAGATGGCGGTGATGACGAGGACAGCTCACCGACCACATTTCCTCCCGTCCCGTAGATCCCCACCGTCGAAGCTCATATCGTACGTCCCGGAGCGATCGGGTACCGAGTCGCGCGCGCCCCCCCCGGCGCACGAGCGCAACGCAGCCACGAAAACATCGGATCCGCTCCTCACAGGAACACCACACGTGCTGCGTCCCGCCGCACCTCGCTAGGCGACATATATTAATTGTTTTTATCTTTCAACGTAATAACATCAGGCAGTTCTTTATCTTCTTCGGCTGCACCTCTCGCCACTAAATCTCGGGTATGGAACAAACCATAAATGAAGAACCAAAATTCCTTTTTTTATCTTGAATACGTTCACTCAAAATTAATAATCTCTTACCTATAGTTTCCAGCCTACCTTTTTTTCCATGGGGAGGAGGATGTAATCATGGGGCCAAAAGGATCGCTTCAACCTCCAATCACTAGTGTGGTAGAAGGACGAGGACGGCACGAGGAGTACTTAAGAACGTAATCACGCAAAGCATTGAGCGTACACACTTTGGCTATCGGGCATTAAAACACGGCCGAGCGGGCAGCGATCGGGGAGAGACAACCGGCGTCCGCCCTGCGCTTTCTCTCTCTTGGCTATCGATCTCTCCATCTCTCTCTCTCTTTGCTTCTGTTTCGTGCGTGTTTCCTCTGCTTCAGTATAAACTAGCTAGACGGATTCCTCCTTCCCTCCATTTTTTTACTCCCTGTGTGGCGAAGGTTGTTCTTCATCTGGAGATCTCTGCCTCCGAAGCTGCGTCTCTCCTTCGCCTTCGACCATCCCCCTCCCCCTCCCCCTCGCCCCTTAAATACCCTTCGCCCACTCCCGCCTAACCACTTCCGCGCTGTCTTTCTCAACAACAAAGAAGAAGGAAGAAGCAAAAAGAAGAAAAGTGTGCTTCTTGTGTTGCTGATACGGCTGGTTACAGATGACGGCTCAGAAGCCGCTAATGCTCAAGGATTACCTTGAGCTGGAATGGAATTCCGAGTCCAGTGGCGCTGGGTTCCGGTGCGTCCCTCGTCGAGCCAATGACGACGCCACCGTACGTTACCTAGTGGAGGCAGACCTCCGCGGCGGTGGGGGAAGGAAGCTGCCGCGGACACGATCCATGAGCGCTTTGACGAAGATCTCCGCTGTATTCAACGCCGTTAGGCTGCTACCCTTCACCGCAGCAACCGCCTCGTCCCCAGACTCTGGCAGGTCCAGGCAGGAGGGATCTCCGTCAAGAAGCTTCTCGGAGAGGCTGAGGGGAAGTTTCTGGAGAAGGAAAGGAAAAGAGGGGGAGGAGAACAAGGCGAAGGTGAGGGACATCGTACGTCTGAGATCGTTTGAGGAGGAGACTGGCGACGACCGGGCGTCGCTCGACTTCCCGTCCCCGGTCGTCAGCAGCTGCAGCAGCTTCTCAGAGTCCGACTCCTTCGGCTCGGGCTTCCTTCCGTCCTCCATTGCCAGTTCCGAAACCACCGACGACGCGACTGCCACCGACACCACCGGAGACGTCAAGAAGCACTCGCCGCGAACAAGCCCAAGCTGCAGCACCATCGGGCTGAACATCATCGCAGAGGACGCCGAAGCGAGCGTCTCCGGCCATCGCCGGGCGGCCAAGGTGAGGCGTTATATTTTATTTATTGCGTTTCAATTATTTGCACCCGTCGCACCTCTCTCAGTAATCGACATCTGGGGCCCACGAAATGAGCGGTTGAGATGGTTGATTAGGATTGGGTCCCCCCTCTCAGCTTTCCACATCACCGTTTGTACGGTGGTCCCTCTCCTTTGACAACACCTTTTCTTACCTTTACCGCTGTTTGAATTTGACGCATTCAGACTTTTCATCCGCGAATTCTCTGTCTGCCCTTTCTATCTTGCTGAAGCAAGAACAGTATAGAGGCAGTGGTGGATGGCAAACACAACCAAAACAGTCCCTGAAATATTGATTGAAGTGAAAGTTGACAAAAAGAAAGGGCCAGTCTTTTAATGGTTGCAAGATCTGTCGCCTGCTTTATATAAAAAGCTGGAATTACACGGAGCTGGTTGGTGGATGAGGAGGACCTGAGCCGAGCTCGAGAGGTACAGTAGAGTGTAAAGCTTTGTAGTCTTTCACTTGGTCTACAGCGAGTCCATGGGGAGTACAATTAGGCCAAATCTACGGGTTTTGTTGGACGGTTGTGGGAATTCTTTTTCTTCCAAAAGTCGATGGATGAGGCCCGCTTTAGAGGTGACCTCGACCGCGCGTGCTCCGCTTTTTTTGGCTTTGCCGATGCACCAATTCGAACACCCACGTCGCCTTGGCCTTCGCTTCACGCCTTCATCCGTACCTTGTTGTCTTTTCATGAATCTTTCTCATTGGCATTTTCACATGCGGAAAACAGGCGTCGGAGAGCCAGAGCGAGGAGTCACCGGAATGCCAGTCGGAGGAGAAGGAACAGCTGAGTCCGGTGTCTGTGATGGACTTCCCCTCCGAAGAAGACGAAGAAGAAGAAGAGGATGACACCACGTCGCCTTCCTTCCATCACAGCCTCGCTAAACTCGAAAGTACGTGACTCATCTTTCTTCTCTACTAGGAATTAAAGTTGCAATGCCATTTGCGTGGGCTCAGTACCCAAAAAACAAGTTGTCTTCTATTAATCCATCTAGAAAAGCAGCCATATCGTGCGCATATATATGCAAATTTATTGGAAGTCGAGACGGAGCTCTCAGGCTCCTATCTCCACGCTCTTGCTGTTGAGTACAAGGCAACTTGGGTCCTCGCGTTCCGCCGGAATCTTCTCCCTTTGTCTTTTGACCTGTGGACGAGAGCCCAAATGCCAACTGCAGCCGTAAATAATAATCCCATCCTGTTCCAGTCTTCTTTATGATCTTTTTATTGGTCCCTCGTTGGTAGGTTTTGCTTCACGTGACTCTTCAAACGTCCGACACGGAAGATAACTGTTGCCCCTCTGTATATGTTGGTAAAATAAGAATAGCTCGCAGCGACACCTAACGTGGATGGATCGTTTGTTGGGTACAGGAACGAAGCTGCAGCTGCTGCAGAAGATCAGACGGTTCGAGTGCCTCGCTGATCTGGACCCGATCGATCTCGACCGTCACTTCGCCTCGTCTGATGACCGCTCCGAATCCGCCGACTGCGTCGCGTTAACGGACGTGGACGAAGAGGAGGCGGACGTGAGGGGCTTACGAGAGAAGAAAGCGTGGGGCCTACTGGGAGAGCTAAAGACCGACTGCCACGTAGGCCCGGGAACATGCGTCGAGAAGGTCTTGGTGGACTTCTTCATCCAGGGGCTGTCCTCCTCGGGCGACGACGCTGTTCCAGGCCGCCCGTCCTGGTGTAGGAACTCCATCCTGCGCCGTGAGCCGGCAGAGCGGCCGATGTTGGAAACTTCGAGGGATTGGATCGAGGGGAAGGGCTGCCGCGATCTGGACGACTACCACGGGGAGGCGACGCTGAGGGATATGGAGGGGAACGGGCGGTGGAGATGCTTCGAGGAGGAGGAGGAGGCGGTGGGGGCGGATGTGGAGGACCTGGTGCTGGGGTCCCTCATGGAAGAGTTGGTGGTGGCCTTAGCATCACATTGAACGAAGATTCCAACTTGTGGTGGCGGTGACGGCTGTTGTAATAAATTAGTCGGTGAAATCGTTGAGGAAGTTAACGTTCCGTATGTGTCGCGGGTACATACACTGGCAGAGGGAGGCTGCAAAGCCCGCCAATTTTGGGTGGCGAGATGACATCGAATGGCGGGCGGCAGAGATGTTCTCTATACATTTCCAATTTAGTCTCTTCCTTCTTTTAGGCCGCACGTACTTGGAACTACCACTCTAATTCGAACCATTTCAATTCTATTACTTTGTTGCCAGTGGAGTTTGGCCTAGCAAGAAGGCTTAGCGCCGGCCTTATTAGGAATCCATGACAAGCACTCCTTGAACTCCGAAGGTGGTGTTATGGCCGTATAATTGGCATACCTACATCGATCCACCTCTTGCACTTTCATCAGATTTCAGGAATCAATCAGATTTGCATCAAAACTTCACTGATGAGCCCGAGGCATTCATGGTCTTCGGAGTTTTCATCAGATTCAGCGAATCGATCGGAATTATTGTACGCCATATCTATTTGGTGTGCAAAGAGAGTCCCCACATCAGATTCCTGTTCTTTCTTTGGAGATCGCGCTCAAAAGAAACCCTCGACCAACCACGCCTACATGCGGACCTTTCCTCAGATGCCCCCATGAAGCTGCCCCTACTTCACCTTCTCGCGAAAGGATGATGGGACAAAACCTTTCTGCCTCAGGTCGCAGGGCGGCCGCCGCCGACACCGACACCCAACGACCGTATCTTCCTTTACGACTCACGCCATTCTTTGCTACCTGGAATTCGCCTTGACACAGACGGATAACATGCACTGTTCCTCCAATAGCTGCCATAGATGTCCGATATATGTCGTTGGCAACGTGCAGTCTACTTCAGATCCACGTCTGGGAATACCGCCACCACTGTTGAAGGCCGCGACAACCAAATGACACGTGAATTTTCTTACGAATGGTGATTCGTTGATGTCCGAAGCCGGAGATGCATGCTTTCGATGTTACATGAAATGGATCACAAGTGCTCCTTGTGCAAATTAATTGAAAGAATTAGTATGGATTGATTTCAGCAACTCATGATGATATCAATGGCAGTAGTTCAGTATTCTAGGTATGGATTTATTCCTTAAAATTGCCAGGACAAGAATGAAGGACTCAAAATCTTTATCTTATTCTTTTTCATGGTGTTAATTGAGCTTAAGGAATTAAAATCTCAATCATTTCGACGTAGATGTTGTTCTAATAGCTTATTTAATCGTCTTCTTTGCGAAGAATTACAACTCGAGGCTTATGCTCCTCAAATCCCGTTAGAAAGACATAAAGATAAGTCGTTTATGGATAAGTTTAAGAAGTGACTTTGTGTGCCTTATACGGAGGTCATCTCTTCCAAAACTTGCTTTTAGTTTCTCTCTCTTCTCTCTGTATGACCGTAGTAACATTGTCGAGCTTTTCGGTAAATTGGACTGAAGCGTTCAGCGATCTCCGCTGGTGTCGGTCCTGCACATTTAATTGTCTCCCATGGGCGGAGGATCCATCTGGGGGAAGACTTCATCCGAGTACGAAAGCTGAACACAGCCTTTTGGAGACTCCAATGGGCGGGGAACATCTTAACGTACGTGTGGTGTTGTTATGCGCGTCTTTGATTGGGGTTGCAGAGCTTCATCCATGAGCAAAAAGATGCGATCCCTGTATGCTTCTGAGGCCTTCTTGCAGTCACAGCATTACCCGTGTTGTGTCGCATTGCAGAATCATTTGTGGAGGGTTTCACATTCTGTCAGAAGAATACCTGAACACAGCTAGTTTTGGCGAATCCAGCTTAAGATTTTACTCTTGGAGTTTATTGCCGAAGCAGAGTTTTACTGATACTAATGATTTCAGAAAATTTTCGACAAGACTAACCCAAACTGATCTGATTTTTTGCTGCACTTTCTGAGACTTAAGTGCTTTATTATGGATGTTTCTTTATTCGAGGGAAAATAAATAAATAGATAAAAGTAGAGCACTCGGTGGCAGTGGAAGTTTATCTGCGCATGCAACCAGGAAGACAAATACTAATATATCAATTCCCATATGCAATCTGGTAGAAAAGAAAACATTCTTTCCCAAGATTAAGGGGAAATTTGAATCCTAGGACTAGCGTTACATGTATGGAATCTCCATGATAATGAAGCCCCAGAGAAGCACATCATGAAGGTGTTGGATAGGTGATAGAAGTGCAACTCTTTGTTTATTGTGCTACTGCGACATATATCTACTGATAGCTCCACAAGCTCACCCCCTCGGAGAGCTCCGGCGGGTCATCGGACCCATGCGGGCTCATTCTTGGTGGGCTCATCAGCATCCCCTCCGCCATGTTCACCAACAACTGCGGCATGTCGAATATCTCCTCCTCGTCTATGTAGCTCCCTGGATGCTGATGGGAAGCAGCAGCAGCAGCAGGCTTCGGCACCAGTGAAGCCGCGGCCTCCGCCGCCGCTGCACGAATATGGGTCGGAGAGGCCGAGGCTGGCGCTGGACGCGAGGCGATCTGATCGGGGAAGTTCAGCACGGCGTCGGTGCCGCGCAGCGCATGCGCCGCCACGTCGTAGGCCACCGCCGCCATCTCGGCGGTCGGGTACGTGCCGAGCCAGATGCGGCTGGCCTTGCGCGGCTCGCGGATCTCCGACACCCACTTGCCGCTCCGGTACCGGATGCCGCGGTAGCTCAGGTGCCTCCGGGAGGCGCCCGCCCGCTCCGTCCGCATGCGCGTCTCGCTCTCGGCCTGCACCGCATTACCTCCCTGGTCACAACAAGGCAACAGCTCGGGGAGTCGAGGTGGGGATGCTCGGCCGCCCTCCACGGCACGCCAACAGTGCACGTGGGGATGCCCGTGCACGTCCGAAGGGCGTTCAGCCATGCATCTGCCGGGAGCAAAACGATAGCAAGCGTAAGGGGACAGTTCACATGATCATGTGGAGTCGTCGTTGTCTGCTGCTTGCTGTGGGATTGGACTGCAAACGGAACGGGACGTAGGGGAAGTGAGACAGGGGAGTGAAGTGCAGCATTTAAGGTGGAAAATGATCGAGAAGGCGCCGGTGGAAGCAGCGTAAGCGTGGGGTTTTCGGGGGAAGGGGCAGCAGCGCCAACTTTCTAGGGCGGCACGCGCTTTGGTTTTGGATGTTGGGCTAGCAATTAGCTGTTATCCTCGGAGCCAAACCAGCCACCCAAAAATAGGTTTTTAATGTAGCTTAAGCTTCTACTCGCCTCATGTCAACCATCTAATCATTAAACTAATCTTATATTAGGTGCCACTTCTGATGTTTATGGAGTTGTTTCCGTGCTAAGCCACTTTTTAGGCGTCGGTTGATGCTGAGGTCAAACTGTCTTCCTCCGGTACGAGGCGGTGGGTGAATCTTTTATTCGTTGCTTTGGGTGGCCTTCAACAGAAATAAACTTTCAGCCAATGAACTCCTAGAGATATTTATAATTTGAATTTATTTTTATTTTTGTTATATATAATTTTTATGATGGTGTTTCCCATGCTGCTGTTAATATTTTTATTATTATTTGTATTTATTAAAAAAACAGACTACAGAAATCGATTTTTAAGGCTCCTAAGACAATCCCCAGTGTGCCCTTTGCAAGCTAATACGCCACAACAGTCAGACATATCTTAATCGCAGCTGATTTATCATTGTGCTCAAATCGCAGCCGAGAATAAGAGTTATTCTTCAGACTAGTTTGACCATAAATATATGGGTTGGTTCGCTCGTGTCAGGCAAGCTTCAGATGGCATGTCACGTCCATCAGTCATGTCGAGGAAGAAAATTGCATGCTTACATATGGATAAGAAAGGCCGACGGAGGTCCGGGAAAGTTGTTCGTGTGACTGTGCGAGTGATACAGTAACATCCTTAATTAATCTAACATTTTAATTAAGATTGACTTATATGAGTCTGATGAGTATACTAGTAATAATTTTAACTTAAATATTTTGATCAATGATTGATAGATCAAAACGAAATTGATAAACTAGTTAACTCTCGTGACATTTGATATCAGAGTCGACATAATATTTGAGTATAATGAGATAGACTTGAATAAGAAAAAACTATCTGTTGATGAAGTCAGAGAATTCATCATAGTGTGGAGCCACCATTAGATTATGCTTCACATGTAGATCTGATCTAAGTCTTACAGAAACATCAAGTCATTTAAGTGGGAGAGATTGTAACCTCGGTGTCTTTTACGTCCGACTCATTGCACGATCCATTCCCCCGTCACTGTGCAGATGATATGGGACGTGAGGGCCGGACGTCGAAATCAAAGCGATACGCTGAGAAAAAAGTAGGTGGACAAGGAAGATGTTGCCTGTCCCCTCTCCATTGCTTCGCCTGTTGTATGGGAAGCTAATCAGCACGCATTTGCTTGCAAGAACATCGTGGTGTAGTACTTGGAAGGAAGGAGTCACGAAGCCGCCCCCTCCTCCTGCCTTTGAGGTAAAGATCACGCGGACGGCGGAGAAATATTCTCGTCGCCAATGACCCCAGATTCTAGAGGCATCTGGTCGATTGAAAGCGAGCGGCGAAGCCAGCGCATCGGAGAGGCACGGCGAGAAAACCACCGCTGCCCTCGCATTCGATCGCCGAGCTACTCATCGACCTCCACCACTCTTGCGGCGTCGACTGAGATAACGAAGAAGGGAGAGAAAGGACCGGGTGAGTTCGCCGAAAAGTTGTGATGGAGAAGTAGACGGAGAACGAGCACGGTGGGTTGTCGGCCAAGCGACATGGACTATTATAATTTTATTGTGATTTAGAATACCATTTTACGTAAGTTTACGTATCTTCTTGGCTTGGGTTGAAAGTGAAGATAACTCTAAGATTTGTTAAATTAGATTTTGATTGTTTGATATAAAAATTGATTCGGAAGAAAATGAGATTTTTTCTTCAGTCAAATTTTATCGATATTATCTGAATTTGTATCGAATCATATAAAATATGTTAGGAGCATTTTTGATAATGTCTCTTTAATATTTAAATTAACAAAAATTTTGAATGAATTGATTAGATTTTAGATAAAAATATATGTATATTGAAAACATATCCAATGAGTCAATTATAATAATTTTTAGAAATAATTACATTCAACCATAATCATAAACAACATGATAAGATAAAGTATGAAGAAGAGATTCTTTATATTGATAAGATGGTGCTTCTTATTTATATATGTTAGGATGAAATATTTTTCTTAATAGAGTTATGATATTTTCTCATATAGTTGGGAAAATCTTAACTGCTTATTATGAGAAATCTTAATTGCTAACATGCCCCTGCAAGACGGTGCTCTTGTCAAGGATGCTGATCTTGGATTGATATGATGAAAATAGTTTACTAATGAGAGGTTTCGTAGAGGAGGTCAACTGTCATGACCCGGCTTGATGGGCTAACTAGCTTATCAATTTCATTTTGGTCTATCGACTATTGACCAAAATGCTTAAACTGAAATTGTTAGTAGTACACTCATCAGACCCATATAAGCCAATTTTAGTCTCACTCATTTTCGATGTGAGACTATTGACTAACTAGGGGTGTTACAATCTCCCCCACTTAAATGGCTTGATGTCCCCGTCAAGGCCCATATTAGACCCATGGTGCATGTGAGGCATACCCTAGTGGTGGCTCTACGCTGTGATGAGTTCTCTGACTTCATCCACAGGTAGCCATTTCCTACTCAAGCCTATCTCACCATGTCTGAATACTAGGTCGGCTCTGATACCAAATGTCACGACCCGGTCTGATGGGCTAACTAGCCTATCAACTTCGTTTTGACCTATCAACCACCGGCTAAAATGCTTAAGCTGAAATTGTTAATAGTATACTCATCAGGCCCATATAAGCCAATTTTAGTCCCACTAACTTTCGATGTGGGACTATTGGACTAACTAGGGGTGTTACAATCTCCCCCACTTAAACGGCTTGACGTCCCTGTCAAAGCCCATATCAGACCCTAGCATGGTGCATGTAAGGCATAGCCTAGTGGTGGCTCCACGCTGTGATGAGTTCTCTGACTTCATCCACAAGTAGCTCTTTCCTACTCAAGCCTACCTCACCATGTCCGAATACTAGGTCGGCTCTGATACCAAATGTCATGAGACTCTAGCATGGTGCATGTGAGACATAGCCTAGTGGTGGCTCCACGCTGTGATGAGTTCTCTGACTTCATCCACAGGTAGCCTAATGGTGGCTCCACGCTGTGATGAGTTCTTTGACTTCATCCACAGGTAGCCATTTCCTACTCAAGCCTACTTCACCATGTCCGAATACTAGGTTGGCTCTGATACCAAATGTCACGACCCGACCTGATGGGCTAACTAGTCTATCAACTTCATTTTGGCCTATCAACTATTGGCTAAAATGTTTAAGCTGAAGTTATTAGTAGTACACTCATCAGACCCATATAAGCCAATTTTAGTCCCACCTATTCTCGATGTGGGACTATTGAACTAACTAGGGGTGTTACATCAATAGTATGGCGTTTGATGGCTGTCTCTAGAGGGCAGTAGAGTAATGAGGATGAGCAGAAAGTAGCCTGTGACCTGAGGAGAGCAACCGCTAGAGTAAGGGAAGCTACAAAGGATCACAGTTGAGAATGATCTGTGACTTACAACTTTAGGATAGTAGCCGCTAGAGGAAGGGGGTGCGGTGCTTCCTTTGGGAGCGTTATCCACAGGGAAGAGACGAAGAAGGAGAGATGCAGCACCGCCAAGAAAGGAGAAGAGGTTCTGTATTGAAGGGAAGGGGCTGCCTTTGAAGCAGTAGAGGCAGCACAAGTTTGCTAGTTGGCGATCCAAGTTTCCACAATCTTGACGTCGATATAGCAAGTGGAGGCACCACTTAGGGAGAGACCCATCAGGGAGAGCTTTGTAGATGTAATTGTTGCACGTAAACCCCTCGAGACAAGTGTAGGGAGCAGCAAAGAAGGCGACTATCCAGTTCCGAAGACTATTATTCTGGTTCGTCAAGGAGCTACGTAGGTTGGAGAGGTAAGCCTCGTCATCCGGGATCAAAAAGATGTTGCCCGACCGATGAAGATGTTCCTCTTGATGAATGGATTGCGACAGCGGAAGATGGATGCTGAGGATCTCGTCGGTCCACTCTTTGACGTTAGTCTTGGAAGTGTGATGTTGTGCTGTTCGACGCTGTCGCTAGACAGCGAGGAAGAAAGAAAAAAGAAAAAAAAACTCTTACTTAATGCAAGTGCTTTGATACCATAACAGAATAAAGTATGAAGAAGAGATCCTTTATATTGATAAGGTGGTGCTCCCTATTTATACATGTTAGGATGAAATATTTTTTTTTTCAACAGAGTTATGATATTTTCTCATGTAGTTGGAGAAATTTTAACTGTTTATCAAGATAAATCTTAACAGCTAACAGTAGGTCTCTCAAATTTTATCAACATCAAGTTGAAAAAGCCTACAATAACATAATGTTTGATCACATGGCATCAATACGATGATAGTGAATTAATGATCCGTTATGTGGGGCCAAGATGCTGATATCGAAGTTTCTCATTCAATACAAGAAACTATTGGTCAAGAATGACTCCAATGTTTACCAAAAAAAAAAAAAAAGTAGAATTAGCTCTAAGAAAAATACAATATGGATTTAACGGTTTGATGATCTAACAATGTGGTTGTGAGGTCCCATACACCAATTAAGATGAATATTCCAAGGTAAAATACTATTATTTCTTCCGCATCCATTAAATAAAATGCGACAAATTTGGAGTCTTCCTAAACAGTGATACAAAGTTACTTCCTTTCATTATGCTTCGAAGTATTTGAACATCCAAACGTAGCAAAATAAAATAAGTTAAATATAAATTATATATCTAATTCATCTAAAAGTTTGTCCATATCCATGTTAGAACCAGATGTTGACTAAGCGGGTCCCTTTTCGCCTCTCCGATCGCCAGGCCACCATACCCTCCAAAGAGGCGAGTCCCACGCTCCACAGGACTTGCGGGGGCGCCAAAGACGAGATCGACACCGCTGATCGGTGACTGCACGAATCTAACAGTTCAGTCCTTCGACAACGGACGGTCTACGTTCTGCTGTGTACGCGTGTCGTACCGTAGACGATCCGAGTTCAAGCGAGGTAGCAAAACAGAGGAGAAGAAAAAGACGTCTCGCTTGAACGTGGGCCCGTGTCGTTACGGGGTGATGATTGGTTATATCGCGTGAAATGTCCTCCGCATCTTTCGCTGGATCCGCCCAGACGTCGTCCTATTCCCGACCTAACCCTCCCCCCTTTGCCCTCGATAATCCATTTCGAATCGTCCTGGGGTTTCGTCGGTCCCTTCGCCGGTGAAGAACTGCTTCGATCGCAGGTAACAATTTCCTCAGAATCCATTGCTTGTTTCGATCATGCTAATTTCTCGTTGTTTTCTTCGTTTCTCATACGTATAGATCAAACAAGTTCTTATCCTTTTTTTACTCATATCCATAGATCATCTGTGATTTCTCTGGCCTGAGGTTAATGACTTGATCTGTTTACTAATGTTCTTTTCCTCGGCAATATTTTTCCTTCCTTCTTTGAATCTTCTGATCTCTTTTGGCTTCTAGTTTTTTCGTCGGATGACTTACGGATCCTAACGTGAAACGCTCTGGTGCATAAGAGAGTGTTAGTCGTCATGTCCCCAAATTTTCTTGTTCCATTATTTATTTAGCATTATGCGTCTCTGAGTTTTTCTGCCGAAAGGGAGGTTATCACCCTTGAAATGGTCATCTCTGGGTTCTCATTTCTTGTACCTGATGAACCTTGGTATTTAGTTTGAGATCAACCTACATACAATATCTAGCATAGGGCTGGATATTATTGCAAGAAGTGCTTTCTTCCCACTGCTTAGTTTGAGACGAACCGACATACACCATCTAGCATAGGGCTGCATCTTATTGTAATAAGTATTTTCCTTCCACTGCTTAATATGAACCTTTTTGGAGCAGAATATGAAATGCTTTGTTTGTGGGTTTCTGTTTCTCTCTTAGCTTTTGCTTTTGTTTGGTAATAGTATAGCAGAAGAGAGAAAAAAGGGGGAAAAGTGATGGGCCAGGGTCTTGCAGTTACATGCATGCTTGAAGTAAGAAGATTAGAAAACAAATGGTAGATCTGCATAGCTAAGCAATGAACTGCCTCAATCTTGGATGGGTGAATTGGCATTAGTCAGGCGGAAACAAAGGAGATTAGAGAGGCAGGCATTAGAGAAAGATAATATTGGGAAGATGAATGAGTTGGTGTGTTAAATGATGTTCAGAAAGATGTGCCTGAATAGATAAATGATCTATCCTCTATATCTTAAGTAATTAATACAATTAATAAATTATTATTAACGAGAGATAACTATTGTTAATGAGAATTAGCAGGTAAAGTGGCTGAGCTGTGATTTTCTTGGTTTACTTGATCTTGATCTTAAATTTTTTGTGGCAATTTTTATATGACATCAAATTTCAATATGGTGTTGGAACTCATGATAATCTGTTAGCAGAGAGGATATATGATTATCTCTTCTTTATGCATTTTAAATTAGGTAATTATTTTTATGGTAGTTGTACTTCTATCATGGACCAAGATTGAATAACATTATTGTCTTAATCCTTTAACTAATGACTCTATCAATCCTGTGTCATATGTGAGGATTTTAGTGGTCTACTGTTTTGACAAAACTTTATTATCATCATGCTCTGCTTGATATGGTTAGTGAATTATATTTATCTTTTTTTCTCCAGATTTAGGTTCTTGTTGCTAATTAACCAGAATGTCAAGGTCGATTTTTTGTGGAAATTTGGATTATGACGCTCGCCATTCTGAGCTAGAGCGGCTTTTCAGCAGATATGGGAAGGTTGACAGGGTGGATGTGAAATCAGGTAACTTCCTATAATACTGTTGTATGACACCTCGATTCGAGGGCTTTTTGGCACATTCTACAAAGCCTTTATCTCAGGCAATTATCGTTACACTTGCATTGATGCGGTTTTTGAACTATAATCTTTGGATGATAAATTAGTGTAACCACAAATATGCATGTTGGAAATGGTGTTGTTTCCATTCTTGGTTCTGGGGCTGTCGGCTGATCAGCGTAGAGTTAGCATTTTATTATTCAGTTTGGTTTCCTGGGTCAAGTGGATCTGCAACGAATTGAACTTTCCTTTTCCTCATGCTCCAGCTTTCGTTGCAGGTTCTAATTATGTAATATGCACATATGCTTCTGACAGCATTTATTTTCTCTTGCATATCTACGAATCTGAATGCTTGTGTGGATTGGCCTTGCACATCAGGACATTTTCAATAAAAAATATTCGGTTACATCATTATATATTTCTTAGTGGCATTAAGAGGCAAAAAAGGAAAAAAAAAGTTATTATGTCCTTTGAATATGCTGTGATGTGAACTTTTGGTGAGTATGATCTCAAGAAGGAAGACCATATATGAAGTTGATAATTTTTGAACTATGGTCCTGAGTTATGCATTTTGAAAAAGTCCCCACACAGATTGATGTGGGACAGAACTATTGTGAACCATTCCACACGGTGCACAGTGGCAGTCTGTTTTGAGGTTTCCTAGGGATTTGGAATCAGGATAAGTTTAAGAAAGCAGTATGTTTTTGAAGGATGATCCTCCATACTCAACAATTTCTTTGCCGCAGGAATATATTGGAGAATACATGCTCTTCTTGCTTTGTTGGGCGCATGCATTCAACAATCCTTCCAGCTCGAGATCATATTGCCTCTTTCCAGAGAGCTGATCCATTTCGCAATTCAATCACATTTCATTCACATGGAAACATTCCCCACAAGACTATTGCCTTTAATTTCTCGTGAACTTTGCCCAGCCTTCCATCCCAACCATGTTTCCATCCTGAACAGCCTGGCTGGAGAATGTATGGAGGAGGACTCTCTGTACCATGGCCTACCACAATACCTGTCTTTTGGACTAATGTTCCCTGACGTCATTTAGTTACCAGGTCTGTTTCTTTTTTCTATGGTCATTTTCTAGCTCGCTCTCTAAGAGATAGATGGCTAGATGCCGAATCTCTGAATGGGTCTACTGGAGGCCCTTCAGACTTGGTCCATTGAAAAAGGATTACCATGGAAAGGTAATATTGAGTCAGATAATTTCATGATAAAGATAATTACATGCTACCACTATTTTGTAGGGTTTGCTTTTATATACATGGATGATGAGCGTGATGCTGAAGATGCAATTCGTGGACTTGATCGGATAGAGTTTGGCAGACATGGGCGGCGGCTCCGTGTTGAGTGGACGAAGGCATGGTGCCAGCATAGCCTATGTTTTTGGTAGATGATTAAGCATGCTGACCTGATGGGATAATAGTATCTCACTCATGGAACTTGTCTCTGCAGCAAGAAAGGAATAGCAGAAGGTCTGGCAGTTCAAGAAGGCCTTCGGCTAACACAAGACCTTCGAAGACCTTGTTTGTCATAAACTTTGACTCAATCAACACCAAGACACAGGATTTGGAAAGGCATTTTGAGCCATATGGAAAAATTTTGAATGTTAGGATTCGAAGAAATTTTGCCTTCATCCAGTTTGATGCTCAGGAGGATGCAACAAAAGCACTAGAGGCTACCCACATGAGGTAAATTCGTGTTTTTTGATTCAACAGTCTAAATATTATATATATTTTGATGCTAAGCTATCTTTTTGTTGATGTAATTTGATCTTCAAAATCCTTTTTCAAATTCTCTTTAGAAGTATTTGAGCGCATGTTCATCTTTTTGCATATACTGGTGACCTGGATGATCTAGCACATACTAGCTTTGTATAGCATGGAAACTAAACTGTAGAGATCCATTTGCATTCCGGTTGAAGCTGCTATGATTAAGATTCATATAACCATCATCAGTGAACTCATCATGGATCAGTTACTACTTACCATCCATGGTCTGAGACCCCTTCACTGAGCAAGATGCCTAGGAGTAAAGATCATTTAAGTATTTTCTGGATTCAGTCAAACATTTTGTGTCGGGTGTGGGATTACTCATTTATGGTCTATACCTCATAACCAGTTCAATTTTCTGTACTTGTTTTATTAATGACTTTTGCTTATCATTCATGACACAGCAGCAAGTTCATAAATTTCCACTTCAGTCCATGAAGTTAAAATTCACAATTTCTGCATGTCATGTGCAACATCATCCACCGTTTTCTGATTCATAGGTTTACCTATTGACTACTCAGCAAATTTACATGTACTCAGTGGTAGTGAATTTTACGTGTAATTTCTTATTTAACATAAACAAACAAAACTCATTCTACAAACTCATAATATTGAACTTAATTTGGAATGATCTGAGGCAGTTGCTCTGAACTTGTGGGTTTCCTATATTTTCTAATTCATTGGACAACCAGCAAGCTGATGGATCGGGTGATCTCCGTGGAGTATGCGGTCCGTGATGATGACGATAGAAGAAATGGCTATAGCCCTGATCGGAGAGGTCGAGAAAGGTCAAGAAGCCGTGATCGAGGACGGTCTTCAAGTCCTTATGGTAGAGGCATGGAGAGGGCGAGCCCCAACTACGGTCGTGCTCCCAGTCCATATGCCAAGGCCGAGGAGAGGGCAAGTCCTAGCTATGAAAGAGCTCAAAGTCCTGCTGATAATAGAGACCATAGGTGAGTGGTGCTGAGTCTTTTTAGTGTTGCACCAGTTTTTCTGGTTCACTGTTCTTGCACAATGTCAAACTACTAGTTTGTTGGTGCAGTCACTCCCCATGAAGGCAGGAAATATCTCGAAACCGAGCACTCAGGTTCCTGTTGATCCCAAAAAGTGTGTTGTTGTGCAGCGTATCCTGATAGATGTTTGTTTACTTTGCCGTGAGCAGTGGTCTCCATTAGATTGTGTGTGATGACTTAGCTTATCTGTTTTCTCATTAGAAAGTAGGCAAGGGAAGTGTTTTTGCACTGTGCTTGTCTTTGACATCTATAAAATACTCCCATTTTGTTTCAAGAATGTCAGTCCCGTGCGGCTGCGATGATATATGGGTGAAAATATTTAAATTCTAATTTATTTTATTTTTAATAAAGTATTATCAATATATTCACGGACAATAGTGTAGATTTGATAGATAGATAGAAATTAAATGAAAAAAAATGGTATATAATAAAAAGAGATAAGATAATTAATATTAATGATGCAAGGAATCTATACCTACCTAAGAAGATTTTATGATAAAGTTCTGTACAGTTATCAGTGACGATAAAAATCGGGATTCTCAGGGAATTGATTTCATGTTCTGTAACATTGGAACAAACACAGAAAACTTAATAGGTGTGTTGGTGTAGTCCTGTTGGTATCATTAGAACAAAAACATGGTATGACTGAAGTAATCATTATCCACAGTGAAACAGAAGGCAAAATCTGTTGAAAGTAACGAGGCATCACTAGGAAGTATAAAAGCATGAAACTTCATCAGATTATTTCATCATCCTAGAAATAGTACTTAAAACCATACTTTTATTATACTTCATCACATACAATTATTTGGACCACCTAGAAGAGTTCAATGAGACGTCAATCTTAAGAGTCTGCATCATTATACACCTTTCCTGCTGATCTAGAGTTATCATCAACAACAAATCTATGATTTTTTTTTTGGTGGATGGTAAAATGCTGAGATCCTAGGACTGCAAGATTCATGCTTTCTTCTCCCTTGCTGGGGCAGGAAGCAACTGTTATAGAGGAAGGAAGGTGTGGAATCAGAATTCTCCAGAGAAATAATCTTTGTAATGTTGTCGAGTAATGGTAAAAGCTACCTGATAACAGGAGATGAGTGAGGTAATGAATCCAAAGCCTCCTGTGACTCGAGGAGTGATCTTCTTTGGAGCTAGTTGAAGCAGCCCAACAGCGACCACAATATCCATTGAAGCTTTTATCAAAGATAGCAGCCTTTGATTTGATTGCTTGAGCTTCGTGCGGTAACGCTCATCCTGAAATTTCACATGGGGAACATGGAGAATTTCTAACACAGAGGAAAAAAAAAAAAAAACAACCGGAAATTATATGAAGTATTGTGTTAGACATACCTTATATTTATCATCTTGCTTCAGCTCCTTCTCTAACTTCTTCATTGCTGCTGATATCCTTCCGAGTTCTCCTAGCTAAAAGATGATAGAAGATGTAGTTTGTGCTAAAGCATGCATAATAAATAAGAAACCAGCAATTTGCCGACACTCGTCATATACAACAAAAGGTTGCCACCTCAGAGGGTGCAGAGCAACAACATCAACAATTACGGCATGCGTAAATTATGAGGAACAATGAGAGCAAAGACACAAACCTCAATCAAAGTAGCGCATGCTGAGGATCCCAACCAACAATAAAGAGCAATTCTGCCAAGCAGTTCTGCACGCTCTTTATTCTAAAATACACTTTGAGAAATTAGTCTGTCGACTTGTTCTTCAAGCAGGAAAGTTTGAAAAGTAGGATTTTTTTTATTTGAGATGTACAAACCTTGTATATCCCTGTTCTGCTTGCCCATAAAATTTGATCCAGGAATAAGAATGTTGACAACAATGCATTTTTGGACTGCACAAAGCCACGTATCATTTTCTGAGAGTGAAAAGACCAATCACAAAAAAAGACACCAGGCAACATTACTATCTACATACCTTTCCAAGTAAAATGAAGGGGAGAGGAGATCCTGGGGATGGTGGACTTATAAGAGCATTAAGACCATTAACGAACTGTATAGCAGAGGAGGTGAGTTTGCAAAAGCATGACAGCAGGAATCAATCAGGTGTCTATTCCCAAGACAGTTTAAAGATTTACCTTCAGAAGTCGAAAGACTTTACGTGCCAAGCTAGTTGTTTTATCAACAATCTGTGCAGTGCCGGGCTTTCCACCGCTCAAGAATTTTGACCCATACTGGATAGCCCTACAAATCTTATCTCTTGCTTCAGCTTTATTCAAATACAAAACCAAGAGAGCAAGCTCTGCTCTTGTTGCATCTAATGTGCTACCAATCATGTTCTATTTCTGACCTGCTGACAAATGATGATACCCAATTTTAACTGTCAGCAGAAGGCAGAGTCAAAAATGAAACAATAACCAATATTCTTATAGACAGTTTAATCAGATTTTTATCAGTCTAAGATTATATAATAAAAACAAGAAATGTAGCAGGAAAAAAAGGACTGACAAAATGGTTATTAGCTTTTCTAGAAGTTTAATTAAAGTCCAATTACATCTAAGTGCAATAACAGATCTCTATCTGTTATTTGGATGTTCTTGATCTGATTAGAGATATTGCCTAGTATCGGAAAAAGATCCATGGTTGACCACAGGACATTACAGTTTCTTGTTGTCATTGTTGTTGGTACAACAAATCTATGGTTCATTCCCTACCCAATAGCTTCTGAGATCCAACTTTATAATAACTACACACAAAAATTCAGATGACCATCCAGGTCAGGCTCCACAAACACTTCTACTGGTATTCTTTGAATATTGTTGTTGATGTCAGATCAAATGTAGGGATCAAAATAGGGCAAACCTGATTAGAAAGAAAGTTCAAATGGCTTACTTCATCTTTATCCATGAGGCAACACAATTTTCCTCCTTGTTGTTGAATCCACATGATCCAAATTGTTTGCTAACTTAGGGAAACAGAAGAAATATCCATATATAGTAACAAACTTAAATGAACAGTTTGGAGACATCTTTATGCTATTAAATAGGCAAATCATTGTTGGTTCATCAGATCTTAAGTGCAATTGGACTGAATTTTGACATGTGACAGGGAAAATGAACTTATCAGGCTTTGAACTTAATTACTAGTAAAAAACATAAAACTATTTGAAAAATAGGCAGTCGTTCATCAATAACAGGAGCGCCCTGTCAGGACCAACTAGAGAATATATTCCCCAACAATCGAAGTCCTTTAATAAAAAGTACAACAGCTAATGATTAATCAACTCGTGATTGTAAATTGTGAAACTTTCTTGACAAAGACAGAAGGACAATCACATCTCGTGCAACTTTTTGTATAAGACTTGTACCTGAAAACCAAAAAAACATGACAAATCACACAATATGGACATTTTTGTGTTTTACTATTAGGTGATTCATATACTATCATGTCAGAGTACCACATCTGTAAGTTACCAGATAAAAAAAGGGCTACATAGTTATATTTGGATGGCAGAACCTACGTAGCCCATATCATTTTCACAGCACAAAATTATTGGGAATGCACTGCATCAAATATTAACATGGTTTAGTTAAGTCTCCTCCATAGAACTTCCACCTTAAAGAGAAAAGGATTATAACTAAAATTAATATGTTTCTCCTTCCAGAAACTCATGATCCTGTCTCTTCATCCATTTCTCTTCTCTTTATTTTATTACGTTTCACTGTCCACCGAATACATAAACACTACTATACTTTGGTTATGGCCCGTCCTAATGAGATAACTGATTTTTTTAAACTTCGTTGAGACTTAACTTTGGTTATGGCCCGTCCACCGAATGCATAAACACTACTATACTTCGTTGAGACTTAACCGCTGGCTCAAAATACTTAATAATAGCACACCCATCACTCTTGTATAAGTCGATCTAAGTTTTTTAACCCGCTTCCGATATGGATTAACCCTCAACAGTTTCATTAAAACCCAAAAGCTTCATTATTAATACTTAAAAACCTTAATTATCTTAATGCTAATAACAATCCTATTATTGTATTGACCTCAAAACTCAACCCGCCCCAGCTAATCTGGCCCGCTGTTTGGGATTTCCAACACAATTTGATCAATACCTACATGTGCAAATGACCGATGGCAGTCCACCTCATGAGAGATTATTGCTCATTTAACTTGTAAAATCTATTTCTGCCGTCAGCCTCAACCTTCTCCTTCTCTGCGTCGGCTTCACTCTGCCCTCCCTCCCTCCCTCATATGTTGCTGATAGAACAGATATTGGAAATCAGCCCCACATAAATCCGACAAGTTGGCCAAACTCCTATCTTTGTGTTTCCGGTTCTAAGTTCGCTGTTGAAACGAACGCTGCCAAACTGATCACAACTACTGATCAAAACCAAGCAAAGCACATGAAATGACCAAAAGGAAGTAGAACAAAATGTCAGTGATCTCAAACACCCGTGACCAGCGATAAGTACAAGATTCATGAAAAGTCGATAGTTGAACGCCAAGATGATGAAAGAATACGGCCAGCATTGCCATCCGATTACGATGTGAATTCAGGCGAACACATTTGCAAGAGAAATCAAAAGTCGAGGAATCGGAAGTTATGCAAGAGAATCAGTTCATATATCCAAATCTCACAGAAGGTTGAACTTTCGATACTAAAGACTGGGATAAAGGATAACAGGGGAGAGAAAGAGTGTCACCGTCGAAGGTGCGGATGAGAGAAATGGATTCGTCGACAGGGGACGCCGCCACCGTCTTCCCGATGACTTCTTCCGTTCCGTTTGCCGTGCTGGCTTGTTTATTGTGTGCGCGATCAGAGAGGAAGCCTTTCAAAATAATAAAGCGATTTTTTTCCCCATTTTAAAGGTACCCGATTGACTACCTGACTTGAGACTGAAACGTGAATTTGGAGCCCACCATGGAGCAATGTCCGAGACTACTCTGCCTCCAATAGCAGCACAGGTAGGAACGACAGGTGAGTTACGACGCATCAAGAAAGCGTGTTATTCGGGAGGGGCCGCGCGGATCTGTGCCATTTCTCAGTTTGGTAGCGGGTCGGATGAATAGCCACGAGTAGCGATCGTGTCTTTTTAGATGACGTGTCACAAAAGCATTGAATAAAAAGTGGTCCCGGTTAACGTTCATCGTGATCTCGACGTTGCGACTTGATGGGACGCTGTTTGATGGGTGTGCTTCGTCCTGTCCCGCCGCGTGGGTGGCGTGGTGCATGAGTTTGCTCGTTTCGCATTGCCCCGACATCATGCATGACGAATGCGCTTTCCCTATCTAAATCACCGGTTCGATCTGACCCGGTTGAGTTGGGTCGGCCTAACATGGACGATAGAATCGAGACGTAATTCCCAAAAATAGTTGCTAATAGTTACCATGGACTATTTGGATCCATACAACTTAAACTGGAACTCGTTTCTGGATTAGCTTAATACAATCATTAAGGACAGACTTTAATGCATGCATCTGATTCGGTCCAGACTTTATACCTTTGCAATGGGAGAAATCATTTCAATTATAATTCCAGGAGGATTTCCGGTCTCCCCATAGATCTCTGGGGCTACAATGCTCGGACCGGGCTCGACGCGGCCGCGCTAGTACTGGGCCAGGCTCTGGTAAGGTCCACAGAGACATTCACATGCATTGCATGTGCCCATAACAACTAGGATTTTATTCTTACAAGATTAAACAATTAAAATTTCAGGTGAGCAATAATTATGAGTAATCTAATTATCGAATCGTGTTTTCTTGGATTTCACCAGCTTCTCGTAATTAGAGCTTGTAATCTGCACCTACACCTTCTCCTCATAACCAATTTAGCATCGCATCCTTGGATTGTGACAATTCTTTAAATTGTCTCGTCCGTATTTTCCTTATCTTGCAAAAAGAAGCGATTATCTTAGAAGTGAGAAAAGAGATACTCGAAATATGTTATGAATTTCTTGAAGTTTACTATTCATGATTTCTTTTATTGCTATTATTAATTCATTTAATAATTATTATAATATTATAATATTATTTACAATCTTATTATTATCAATTTTAATTTTTTTATGTTTTTCTTCCTCTACAATCACTTATTTCATGTTTGCTAATGTTGTTTGAATTCGTTTGATCTTAGTTATGACTCCTCTGATAACATTTTTTTACGAAGGAAGAAGGGAAAAAAAAAAGGTCGAGAAGAAAGAAGAAAAAGAGAGGAGGATGAGAAGACAGGATAAAATATTTTCGTTTATTTATATAAGAATAATTTAAAAATATTAAAAATGTTAGAAAAATATAAATAGTAAAAAATTATAAATAATATTTTTAAAAAAATTAAACTAACCGTTCCTCTCTGTCAACACCTTTTTTTTTTTTTTTGGAAAAGTTTCTCTTAGCTATTTCATTGATTGATCCCCGAGAGAGAGAGAGAGAGAGAGAGAGAGAGAGAGAGAGAGAGAGAGAGAGAGAGAGAATTACAAAGAAGTTCAACATTAAGGAGTCTACCACTAATAAATAGCAGCCAATAGCAAATTACCAAAATTACTAAGAAAGGCAGCTCTTTCAATATTATGGAGTCTACCACTAATGGCAAGAGAGAAGAGAAAATTACTAAAAAGATGGTTCTCTCAACATTAAGGAGTCTACTGCAGGATGGCTAATAGTGAATTAGTCAAAGACAGAAGAAAATTGTTAAGAAGATAGCTCTTTCAACATTAAGGAGTCTACTACCAATATCTGGCAACTAATAGCGAATTACTTTTTGGATCACAGCTCATCCTACTGTATTTATATGGTAAATTTACAATTCATCAACTAAGCAAATACAGCAGAATACATTGGTGAATATTCCTAAGAGATTTTAGTAGTGCATCAATAAGCAAAAGCGCTTTATAATACTCTGTTATAGGATCATGTTTGTAGAAGATGAGAAGGACATGCAGCCGGTCACTACTATCTTTCCATGAAGTAGTAAACTTAAGTCAACCTACGACCACATGGCTGTGAATGAACCACATCAATATTTGGCATGGCAGGCAGCGTTGGTCGTTGAGTTTGACAAAGTGTTCTTAAAATAAATGTTGGTTTTCAGTTCTTGAAGGTAGAGCGCTGTATGAACTTTACGAGAATAACTTAATCTATCTTCTGACCAGTTTAATACTTAATCTCTTTGCTTTCTTGGGTACCAGAAAAACCAAATCTACAATGGCTTGTTCTGCTTATATTATCTTTTGGACAGAAGCCTCGCTGCATGGTTAAGCAATCCCATGTCATGGATGACCTCTTCGAAGGGTATTAGAAACCACTGGAAATGCCGATCGAACCTTTTAGCCTCTTCTCCCACAGATGGGTTCCCATGCCTTCCTCCCAAGTCTAATCTTATAGTAGTAGCATTATCCAATGCAGCAGCTAAACCATACCATGCAAGTGCACAGGCAGGTCATGGCCTAATCTGCCATGAAACTTGAACTTTGTGGCCTCGAGACAGATTAATTTGTACCTATATATTGATCTTTTTTTTTTTGGTCTTATGGTTTTATCATTTACTGACCCAGTGAACGCTGGAGCATATTGCTTTTGAATCTTGGAAGATCCATGAGGTTGGCGAAGGCCAACTGTTCCAAGTATTCTATTTTGATATTCCGTCTTTGAAGAATTCCAAGTGTTTTAATTTCATATCTTCACAGATTCTTGCGTGCTAAATCTTTCAGAATCTAGGAGTTGAGATTGCATTAGCTGGTTGGAAAAACGAGAGAGAAAAGGCATCAGCTGAGATGGCAAACTTGCCATGTTAATACCGCCATGTCTTCATCATGAGAAGGAAGAACAACTAAGCATGAAGGAGGCGAATCCAGTTATGCATTTTGGTTTTGGTCAAGTCAGCTACTTACATCAAGGATTTGGCTCCTATTTGAGAAGATCGGCTAATTGAATGTGTCAGCAGAATACCTTCCTCACATGTTCTGAAAGCTTCTTCTCATTGCGTCTCTCATGCTACAGTTTTGCATGATCCATGCTGCATATATAAACATCAGCTGTCCCCTGTGTGTCTGATGCAAGGATTTAGTTTTCTGGCACAAAGGATGCTTCTTCTGGAACAAAATTTATTCTTAGATCAGAATGGAAAATTGGGATTGCAAGTCCTAATCTGGTGGTTGTAGGAAACTGAGTGCTAAATGCACACTCTCAATAATTAGATGCAACAAAAGATTGCTTCAGCAGTATTTGGACAACCCTCTCCCCACCCCCAATAATTATGATTTGATACATCATATGTTGCCCCCACCCCCACGCCCCTAATAATTATGGTTAGATGCAACGAAAAGACTACTTGCAACATTTGAACAACCCCTTCCCTGCCTCCCAATAGTTATAATTTTATACGACAAAAGATAGATAACTTCATGCTTTAGAATAGTTGAAGAAACGAAGGATCACATGCAAGTGTAACATTTTCTCAAATAGTAGTACGCAGGTACTATTAGCCGAATATCAAACCAAATAAAAAAAAAGAAATCAAGATAGAAATAAAAAATTTTATTGAACTTCTCAAAAAGAATAACACTTACAGATTTTAAACGAGTTTTAGACTTAACTTGAATACTTGAAGTTTGAATTTATCTACACATGTAGACGCTACCTATTTATAGATATGAAATACAAGAGTCTCCAATCCCTACATCTCTATAACTATATCTAATCTTATTTAAAAGATAAGATATCAATTTGAAATCTTTCTAAATATATTTTAACTTTTTTAAACTAAGAATTTCTTATCCTTATAAATCTATCTAATTTTATTTAATATGTAAAGTATTAATTTTATAATTTTTCAAAATATACTTTAACTTCTTAATACTTCCTCTTAAAGTATACTATTATAGATAAATCCTGACATGATTTGTAGAGTCACACCCATAACTACCACAAGTATTGAATCATCTATAGAAATATGACCCTCGCTAAAATATTCTCCAGGTTGCATATGAATGTTGCCATCTAGATTCTTTTTTATACTACCTGGAAATCTACCTGAATCAAATTGCTTCATCCAAAAACTTTTAGAACCATAGAGAATACCTCTTGGCCCATAGTCTGATCTAAACTTATTAGATGAAAGACTATTTATATCTCTAACTAGGCTTCGTGCATAAGGCACAACATCTATATGATGATCAAATTCAAGAATAGGCTTGTGCAAATTAGAAATAGTATCAAATTCCTCACAGAAACCAATAAGCCCTGACACAAGATCTCAAGTTTTATTTTTATGAAGAATATTTATTTCTTCATTTATGGAATCCTCCCATACCTTAACACCTTTGGCTTCATCAAAACAAGTAGGCTCAAGATCATTAATTGGTTAAGAAAAGACACAATGACATATGTTTACATTGTCTCCATCTCTGTAATGTGCTAGATTGATAAAAAAAATTTATCTTTCCAATATTGGAATTTTCTCTTCATGAATATCATTACTTTCCCTATCGTTTTTCTCCATTACTGGTGATGAAAAAATAACAGGAGTAGATACAAATAAGAAAGGAAATGAGCCAAAATCCATGGGAGTATTAGATGACAAAGGAATCCCAATCAGGTTTTGAACATATATCACTTTTATTATTATGATTGATATTTTCAAAAGAAATACTTGTGAATGATAATAATAAGAAACTTCATCAAACACAACATCTCGAGATACCACGTACCTATATGTTTGTGGATCTATGCATTTCCAATCTTTCTTCCTTTTAACATAGTTAATAAAGATGAATTTCTTGACCTTAGCATCACGCTTGCTTCTCTTTGAGTTTGATATGTGAATATAACATGGAGAACTAAATACTCTAAAATGTTTAAAATTTGATTTCTCACCAAACATGAGCTCATATGGAGACTTTAGATTGATTGGACTAACAAAAGTTTGATTAATAATATAAGTTACACATGTCATACCTTATACCCATAAGGCTTTACCTAAATTTTTTACATGAAGCCAACACTTATAAGTCTCCACAAGATATCAAATCTTTTGTTTAGCCACACCATTTTATTGCGGTATATTTATACATGTAAGTTTCCTTTTAATGCCATACTTTTTATAAAAAGAGAAGATTCTATCATAAGTGAACTCTCTGTCGTTATCGATGCACAATCTTTTAATTTTGTTTTCAAGAGTACTTTCAACTCTTGAAATTTTGAAAAAAACTTATGATTTTCCCTGCACAAAATAAACCAAAGTGAACCTTGTAAAATCATCAATAGAGAGAAGCAAATAATGAGAACCTAAATAAGATAGTGTTTAAGTAGGGCCTGTTTGATCGCTATGAATAAGCTCTAAGGGGAATTTACATCTTGAGAGTAATCTATCAAAAGGTTGCTTGTGTGCTTTGTCATATTGACAATCTTCATAAACTTCATTACTACTAAAAATTAGCAAGATTGGAAAGATTATCCACTAAGCTTTTCTACATCATAATATTTAATTTAAAAAAATTATATCACCAAGTCTAACATGCCAGATTAATGCACTATTATTTGTACTCATCTTATCAACATAAGAGGTTAATACTAACAAAATATATAAATCTTTGATGCTTTTATCAGTATATACTACATCTGTATTTAATTTTTTTATATTGCGAAGAAACATGACTTCATTAGGACCAAAAAGAACATAATTTCTAGCATTAATTGCATTTGCAACAGAGAAGAGATTTTTCTTCGTACCTAGAATATGGTATACACCCTTTAATATAATAGGATCATTATCTTCATTTGATATTATGATAGTGCCTTCCTTTTTCACTTGGTGAACAATATTATCTATCGTAATAATTACAACATTACTTTTATATTAATGAAGATTGGTGAATTTGGTATCATCTCTAGTAAGATGAAGATCACATCCTAAATTAATAATTTAATCATCTTCAAAATTGATAGATGTCATAGCCTCAGTAATTTCAGCCATAAAGTATTTGCCTTAATCTTCAATAGTAACATTAGAATAATCTTCTTTATATGTAATAGTTCCACCTTTAATCTTCATATTATATTTTTTCTTGATATGGCCTAACCTGCTACACCTATAACATTTGATTTTCTTTCAATTTATATCATTATTTGAAAAAAAAACTCTTGCTGGCTGTTAGCATCATCCTTTGAAAAAGACTCTTTATCATTATCGTTACCTTTTTTTTCTTTTTTGGCAAAAAGGCATCTTTATCTTCTATTGAAATAGAAGCTTCCACTATTTGATGAGCTAAGGATTCCTGAGAAGCAAAAAGATCTTCCAACTCTATTAAGTATGGTTGTTGAACACATTTCTGAATAGATGTAACATAAGAAATATATTCTTTTCAAAGATTACATATAATATAATGTTTTATTCGTGTATTAGAAATAGGCTCATATGAATCTAAAAGTGATATCTCTAAATATAAAATTTTAATCTTCAAAAAATACTGAGAAATTAAGAAATCAACTTGGATAGTATTTGTTAAATCATTCTCCAAATATTAAAGCCAAGTCATATTCCTTTTATTGTGCAATGTATTAAGCATGATCCAAATCTTTGAGACTAATTTGCAATGAATAATATGTTCAAAGAAATTATGAGAAATAGATTTCTTTAATACAAATTCAGTTTTTGCATTTAAAATCTTCCATCTCTTCATGGTGTCTATATTTGTATTATGTAGTGTCGTTATTATATTACCACCAATCACATCCTATATATCTTCTCCAGTGAGATAAGATTCTAAATAGGTCTTTCAGATCTCTTGCAGTTAGACTGATTGAGAAGATCAAGACTAAATTCACCAACTCAACTATAATTTTTCATGGTTGAAAAAGGTTATCTTCTTTACCAAGGAGATCTTGAAATACATATTATCACCTTTATGGCTCTGATATTTTGTAAAGAAAGAGGGGATCACATGTAAGTGTAACCCTTTTTCAAATAGTAATAACAAGTTACTACTAGCTCAAGATCAAATCAAATAGAAAAAGAAGAAACCAAGGAAGAAATAAAAAAATTTATTAAACTTCTCAAAAGGAATAATACTTATAAATTCTAAACGAGCCTTGGACTTAACTTGAATACTTGAAGTTTGAATTTATCTATACATGTAGATGCTACCAATTTATAGATATGAAATAAAAGAGTCTTCAATCACTACATCTCTATAACTTTATCTAATCTTATTTAAAAGATAAGATATTGATAAGACTCCCTAGGGTTTTATTATGGAAGAAGTGGAAGAAGCAGAAGAAATGGAAGAAAAAGGGATGATCGCTTCGAGGGGATCAGCCTCCTTGATCACTTCGAGGAGATCAGTCTCCTAGGGTTTGCCAAACGGCTAAGATAACTTTTTCATTGCTTGATGAAAATAAATAAATACATCCTTATGTATATAGTTCCATATAGAGTCCACCATGGCTTGGACTTTTAATAATAAATAGATATTAAATAAACCCTTATTCGACTATTACTATATTAAAAAAAACTCAATAAATATTATTTAAAAATTTAAAAAATAAAAGGATCCTAACAATTCCTCCTCCTTCAAATCAGCCTTGTCCTCAAGACTGAGTGGTATCAAATTCGGAAAGCTTCTCTTTCAGAACTTTGGTCACAGGGTATCTACGACGCATTATAACTCGTTGATCAAGTAGGTACGATCTTCACTTTTTGATAGTATGAGCAATAGGTCGACCTTTTAGTATAGTAGTTGTTGTAGTCTTCTGAAGAACTCTCTCCATCTGATGGTTAATAATAGTAGTGACCTTACTTCTTCGTCTTTCCTTTAGAATCACCTGCTTTCCATTAATAAAAAAACTTCATGATTAGTTTAGAAAAATTTCAAAAAACATCACCCAAGGTTGGCAGCTATTCAATTCCAAGCACCACTTCAAAGTCTTCCAAGGGTAGCAAGAAGAAATCCATCAGTAATTTTTGGCCCCGTAGAATCAGCTTTATCTTTGAACATTTGTTTTCATAAGTTAAAATTTGTCCATCAGCAATCTTTACTTCAAATTTGTTATACTCTTTAATATGGTAGGCCAATCGGTCAGCAACCTTACTATCCATAAAATTGTTAGTGTTACTTGTTAGGGATCGAGTGGCACTAAGAGGGGGGGGGTGAATTAGTGCAGCGGATAAAACTGAATAAAACTTGAAAACCGATTCCGGAGATTTACTTTAGAACTTGATTCAGTAAAGAGACTTTAACTTGAAAATATTCAGGTAAGTGCAGTTTGAAGTAGGAGAAGAAATCGATCAGTTTATGGGCTTAAGAAATTTACGATGCAGAATTTAAGTACTCACACAAGTAAGCGCAGCAATGTATAGTGGTTCGGTCAAATGACCTACTCACGCCACTCTTGAAGCCTCCTCCAATGAGGCTCCCAACTTCCACTACCAAGTCTCTTGAAGGGGAAGGACCAAATACCCCTTTCTGACCTTTTACAAATGGTTCCCTCTCTTTACTGGATTTTTATAAGGAGAAGAAAGGAGGAGAACACTTGAGCAAATGAAAGCAGAAATTTGCTATAGCTTAGACTCAATTCTAACACTGCAAAAGGTCTAACAACCAGCTAGAAATAAAGGGGTATTTATAGGGAAATTTTGGGATTCAAAAATCCCGCTCAAAGAGGTCTCGTCCAGAATTTTGGATTGAGGTGATTATCGTTTGGCATCTGTGTACTACCGCTGCGTGTGTCGATGTCTTTGGCGGTACTACCGCTGGCATCTGGCGGTAGTCTAGCGACACGGTGGTTGCAACCACTGTCTGTCGAGGCGGTACTCTTTCGACTACGATCGGGCTCTGATGAGCATGCACGTAGCATGCATGCTCAGTGGTTCGGTTTGGGCCAAAATTTTGGCCCAAACTCATCCTAATCAAGGCCCAATGGGCCCCACTTTGGGTTATCTAATCTTAACCCAAAATACGTGCTAACTACGAATTTTAAAGAGCGTTTCCTAAGCTATTACAAAGTCCACAAGACAACTTCTTTCGGCGAGCTTAGGTCAACTTCCGACGGTCTTCCGCGAACCTTGAAACTATTCCGCGGACTCACAAAGCAAGCTCTGACTTCACGATGATCTTGGCGAGTTCCCGAGCTTCTTTGGCAAGCTCCGATCTTTCTTGGTAAGCTCGTGAACTTCCGACGAACCTCCTAGCGAACTTCCGAAAACCCTTCGGCAAGCTCCCTACTCGTTTCGGCCGGGTTCCATAAAACGCTCCCAACGAATCTTCGGACTTCCGTTGAACACTCAAACTCCCAACGATTCATCACACTTGTCTTCGGCCCTTTGTTTCGCTTTATGTCTTCATCCCTATCGTAGTCACTTGCACAAACAAACACCAAAATTCTACTTGATCTAGACAGTTATTATAACGCGAATTGACATTGCTGTTCCAAGACATCATTAGTCGGCGCTTGTCCGATTTAAGCACATCGCCCTCTCTAGCGGCTTGTTGCCAATCGACGGTTGACCTCCGCAACCTCGATATCCATGGCACAACTCCGCACTTCTTGGCCCGATGCTCGACGACGAAGCCTCCTGCCGATAGTCGATCGAACCTCGGCTCGACATCAATATCTGACGTGATCACCTCGGTATAACGTCAATTCCTCTAGTGTCAACTGTCTAATCCTGATCGATAGTAGACCTGCGTAACTCAAAACGCAGTTAAACAATAAACCACAATCAATTAGTTTCATCATCAAAATCTGAGATTCAACATTACTAGTATCAATCAAAACTATAACAGGTTGATGTTCTAAAATTCCTTTAACTTTCATAGTTTATGGGTTAGAATAGTCAACTAATACATGCACTGTATGTATAATAGATCCAACATTTTTATCAGAATCCATACCTTCATGATCGGAGTCAACATTGTCAGCTTTCAGTTTCTCCCCAATTGGTTCAATCATCAGAAGTTGCCCTTGTTTACATCGGTGCTCCTTACTCCACTTTTTATCACAGTGCTAGCACAAACCCTTCATTGATCTTTCTTTGAACTCTTCTCGGGTTAATCTTCGGGTGTTAGGGTTTCAGCTTGGAATAGATAGGGCTGGTAGCTTGTTGATCATTTGTTTATTGTCACTTCTATTTCGATGAATTTTTCAGCTAATTTTTTTCTTCATACAAATGTGTAAATAAGATTATAGCTGTCATAGTGCGGGGTTGGTGAGCTTTAACTTGACACTTAATATTTATATTAAGTTCTTTAATAAATATTCCCACCAGTTGTCGTTTAGACCAATCTTTGGCTTGATTTGATAGTTGTTCAAATCTGCATTGATATTCTAGCACTGTAGATGTCTGACGAATCTTAATGAGCTGCCCATCAATTAGGGAGGAAACGGTGGCAGCTACGGCTACAACCTAAGGGGAGGCAGCAAGGGGAAAGAGTACCGAGGCTGGAAGGTAGCTACGACTGTGACCCAAGGGGAGGCAACAAGGAAGAAGAGTGCTGAGGCTGTAAGGCACCGGGGCTACTATGTTTCTGTCATACCGTAGAAGGGGGTGTTGGTGACACCGAAGGATGTGATGACTACGATAGCTGGTGACGGTGGTGGCGCGGTTGGGAGGAGATGCTGCTTGCAGTGGAGGCATGGTTGAGGCGGCTACAGAGATGTTAAGGACTACGGTTGGAAAACTCGGTGGTAACCCTTTTTCGCTCGAGCAGGATGGGGCATGTTGCCCTCATGCTACTCTCTGCTGGGAGGCATGGCACCTGATGAGGGCTGGGAGGCACGTGGCTGGGCTTCGACGATTGGCGACGATAGTGGTTGCAGGCCAGGAAGTAGCGATAGAGGAGGTGTGTGAGCCGAGAAGCAGCAGTAGCCCTTCTTGCAGTGTTGTAGTCGGTGGGATGATCATTGGCCGGAGGGCTGCGACGGTGGGGTGTGTGGCCAGGAAGCAGCGACAGCGGGGGTGCGTGGCCGCTGGTTAAAGTAGCAACATCAGGGGTGCATGGCCGCCGGTTGAAGCAGTGGCTGTGTTCTTCTACGTTTTCCCTTTTTCTTCTTTCTTTCTTCCTTTTCTTTTTTTTTATGATGGCGGCAATGAAGTTGATGTGAAGTTACAGTGAAAATGTCGAGGATCGCTGCTCTGATACCAAATGATAAGACCCCTTAGGGTTTTATCATGGAAGAAGCAGAAGAGAAGTAGAAGAGAAGCGGAAGAAGTGGGAAAAAAAAGGAGATGATCACTTCGAGAGAATCGCTCTCCTTGATCGCTTTAAGGGGTTCGGCCTCGTTGATCTCTTCGAGGGGATCAGCCTCCTAGAGTTTGCCAAATGGCTGAGATAACTTTTTCATTACTTGTTGAAAATAAATAAATACATCCCTATTTATAGAGTTCCACATATAGTCCACTAGGACTTGAACTCTTAATAATAAATAAATATTAAATAAATTCTTATTCAACTCTTATTGTACTAAATAAACTCAATAAATATTATTTAAAAATTTAGAAAATAAAAGGATCCTAACATATATCAATTTAAAATCTTCCTAAATATATTTTAACTTTTTTAAACTAAGAATTTCTTACCCTTACAAATCTATCTAATCTTATTTAATAGGTAAAAATATTAATTTTACAATCTTATAAAATATTCTTTAACTTCTTAATACTCCCCCTTAAAGTATACTATTACATATAATTCTTGGCTTGATTTATAGAGTCACACCCATAACTACCACAAGTATTGGACCACCTAAAGAAATATGACCCTTGCTAAAATATTCTCCAGGGTGCATCTGAATATTACCATCCAGATCCTTTTTCATACTACTAAGAAATCTACCTGAATCAAATTGCTTTATCCAAAAACTTTTAGAACCATCAAGAATACCTCTTGGCCCATAGTATAATCTAAAGTTACTAGATGAAAGATTATTGAAATCTCTAACTAGGCTTCGTGCATAAGGCACAACATCTATATATGATGGTCGAATTCAAGAATAGGCTTGTGCAAATAAAAATAGTTCCAAATTCCTCATACAAAACCAATAAGCCTTGATACAAGATCTCAAGTTTCATTTTTATGAAGAGCATTCATTTCTTCATTCATAGAATCCTCCCATACCTTAACACGTTTGGCTTCATCAAAACAAGTAGGCTCAAGATTATCAATTGTTTAAGAAAAGAAATAGTGACATATGTTTACATTGTCTCCATTTTGTAATGCACTAGTTTGATATTTTTTAATCTTTTTAATGTTGGAATTTTCTCTTCATGAACATCATTACTCTCCCTATCGCTTTGCTCCATTATTGGTGATAAAGAAATAACAGGAGTAGATACAAATGAGAAAGGAGATGAGCCAAAATCCATGGGAGTATTAGATGGCAAAGGAATCTCAACCAGGTTTTGAACATATATTACTTTCATTATTGTGATTGATATTTTCAAAAGAAATACTTGTGAAGGATAATAATAAGAAACTTCATCAAATACAAAATCTCGAGATACCACATACCTATGTGTTTGTGGATCCATGTATTTCCAATTCTTCTTCCTTTCATTATAGCCAATAAAGATGAATTTCTTAACCTTAGCATCACGCTTGCTTCTTTTTGAGTCTGATATGTGAATATAGCATGGAGAACTAAATACTCTAAAATATTTAAAATTTGATTTCTTACCAAACATGAACTCATATGGAAACTTTAGATTTATTGGACTAACAAAAGTTCGATTAATAACATAAGTTGCACATGTTATATCTTCTACCCATAAGGCTTTATGTAAATTCTTTACATTAAGCCAATACTTATAAGTCTCCACGATATGTCGAATCTTTCATTTAGCTATATCATTTTATTACGATGTATTTACACATATAAGTTCCCTTTTAATGCCATGCTTTTTATAAAAAGAGAAGAATCTATCATAAGTGAACTCTCTGTTATTATCGATGCATAATCTTTTAATTTTTCTTTCAAGAGCACTTTCAACTCTTAACTTTGACTCTTGAAATTTTGAAAAAACTTATGATTTTCCCTTCACAAAATAAACCAAAGTAAACCTTGTAAAATCATTAGTAGAGAGAAGCAAATAATGAGAACATGAATAAGATAGTGTTTGAGTAGGACTTGTTAGATCACTATGAATAAGCTCCAAGGGGAATTTATATCTTGAGAGTAATCTATCAAAAGGTTGCCTGTGTGCTTTGCCATATTGACAATCTTCACAAACTTCATTACTACTAAAAGTAGTAAGATTGGGAAGACTATTCACTAAGCTTTTCTGCATCATAATATTTAATTTAAGAAAATTCATATGACCAAGTCTAACAAACCAGATTAATGCACCATTATTTGTACTCATCTTAGCAAAATAAGAGGTTGATACTGGTAAAATATATAAATCTTTGATGCTTTTATTAGTATATACTACATCTATATTTATTTTTTTATATTACAAAGAAACATGACTTCATTAGGATAAAAAAGAACATAATTTCCAGCATTAACTACATTTGCAACTGAGGAGATTTTTCTTCGTACCTAGAATATGGTATACACTCTTTAATATAATATGATCATTATCTTCATTTGATATTATGATAGTGCTTTCCTTTTTCACTTAGTGAACAGTATCATCTACCGTGATAATTGCATCATTACTTTCACATTAACGAAGATGGGTGAATTTAGTACAATCTCCAGTAAGATGAAGACCACATCTTGAATTAACAATTTAATCATCTTCAAAATTTATAGATGTTATGGCCTCAGTAGTTTTAGCTATAAAGTATTTGCCTTAATCTTCAATAGTAATATTAGAATAATCTTCTTTATTTGTAATATTTCTACCTTTAATCTTCATACGATAATTGTTCTTGATATGGCCTAACTTTCTACACCTATAACATTTGATTTTCTTTCGATTTGTACTATTGTTTGAAAAAAAAAACTCTTGCTTGTTGTTAGCATCATCTTTTGAAAAATACTCTTTATCATTATCATTACCCTTTTTCTTATTTGTAAAAAGGGTCTCTTCATCTCCCATTGAAATAGAAGCTCCTGCTATTTTATGAGCTAAGGATTCCTAAGAAGTAAAAAGATTTTCTAACTCTACTAAATATGGTTGTTGAACCCATCCCTGAATAGTTGTAACATAAGGAGTATATTCTTTTCAAAGATCGTAAATAATATAATATTTTATTTGTATATCAGAAATAGGCTCATCTAAATCTAAAAGTGATATCTCTGAATATAAATTTTTAATTTTAAAAAAAATTGAGAAATTAAGAAATCATTTTGGATAGTATTTATTAAATCATTCTCTAAATGTTGAATCTGAGTCATATTCTTTTTATTAAGCAATACATCAAGCATGATCCAAATCTTTGAGACTAATTCACAATGAATAATATATTCAAAGAAATTATGAGAAATAGATTTCTTTAATACAAATTCAGTTTTTGCATTTAAAATCTTCCATCTCTTCATGGTGTCTATATTTGTATTATGTAGTGTTGTTATTATATTACCACCAATCATATCCTATAGATCTTCTCCTGTGAGATAAGATTCTAAATAGGTCTTTCAGATCTCTTGTAGTTAGACTGATTGAGAAGTTCAAGACTAAATCCACCAACTCGATTATAATTTTTCACGATTGAAAAAGGTTATCTTCTTTACCAAGGAGATCTTGAAATACATATTATCACCTTTGTGGCTCTGATACTATGTGAATAAAGGGAGAATCACATACAAGTATAACCCTTTATCAAATAGTAGTAACAAGTTACTACTAGCTCAAGATCAAACTAAATAGAAAAAGAAGAAACCAAAGCAGAAATAAAAAAAATTTATTGAACTTCTCAAAAATAAAAAAAAAACTTACAAATCTTAAATGATTCTTAGACTTGACTTGAATACATGATGGTTGAATTTATTACACATGTAGATGTCACCTATTTATATATGTAAAATACAAAAATCTATAATCCCTATAATTCTATCTAATCTTATTTAAAAGATAAGATATCAATTTGAAATCTTTTAAAATATATTTTAAATTTTTTAAACTAAAAAGTTCTCATCCTTATAAATCTATCTAATCTTATTTAAAAGGTAAAATATTAATTTAAGTTCTTATAAATACTTTAACTTTTTAACAAAATAATCCCCTCCTTCCTCTCATAATAGTTAATGATTTGACATAACAAAAGATTGACTCAAGCATGCACATTTAAACGAATAACATATCCCCACCCCAATAGTCACGATGAGATGCAACAAAAGATAAGGATTTTATTTGATCTCAATAGACAGATTTAGATAAGTATGAATGGATGATTGATTGTGCTTTTGAAATATAGATAAGAACGAAAAGATTTATAAATAAGGATAGAAAGTTTGAATTAATATAAATAAGTATTCATGGATGACTTAAGGTAGCACAGATAGAAAGTATTCCTCAATCTTTGTACTATCTTTTTCATTTCCACGAAGTTCTGCCGAAGCCAACACCGTTTCCACATCCTCCACTCTTCCACTGCAGCTATACATATGGCATTCCTAGTTGCCATGTGCGGTGCAGTGGCGGTAGTCGTACTGGCGGTTCACTGGGTTTACAGATGGAGGAACCCGAGATGCAGCATCGGAAAGCTTCCGCCTGGCTCCATGGGTTTGCCTCTGCTTGGCGAGAACATGCAGTTCTTCTCACCGAACGCCACTTTCGATGTCTCTCCCTTCATCAAGGACAGGATAAAGAGGTACGTAGATGAAATCATTGCAGCATCACTCTTGCACTACTCCTCGTCTCTTTTCACATTTGACGTATGCACTTCAGGTACGGACCAGTGTTCAGAACCAGCTTGGTGGGCCTGCCCGTGGTTGTGTCCACCGACCCGGAGCTCAACCGCTTCGTCTTCCAACAAGAGGGGAGGCTGTTCGAGAGCTGGTACCCTGAGACCTTCACCGAGATCTTTGGCCGCAGCAACGTGGGCTCCTTGCATGGATTCATGTACAAGTACCTCAAGAGCTTGGTTCTCAAGCTCTTCGGCCCCGAGTCCCTCAAAGACCTGCTGCTTCGTGATGTGGAGACGGCAGCATGCGCCAATCTCTCCTCGTGGTCGCGTCTGTCGAGCATCGAGCTGAAAGAAGCCACGTCAAATGTAACATTTTTTTTTCCGGATGCTTTTCTGCCAGTTTCTGATTACCTCACCCTACTGTTCACAGATGATATTTGATCTCACTGCCAAGAAGTTGATTAGCTACGAATCGTCGTCTTCATCTGAGTGTTTGAGGAAAAATTTTGCGGCCTTCATACGAGGACTGATCTCATATCCGGTGGATCTCCCAGGCACAGCTTATCACCAGTGTATGCAGGTAATCGATCGCTTTGTTTGATTCCAGTGTCTGGAAATGAGTATGTATTCTCTTGACATGTTCAGGGAAGGAAGAACGTAATGAAAGTGCTGAAAAATATGCTTAAAGAAAGGCGGAATTCTCCAAGGAAACAACATGGAGATTTCTTCGACTCTGTCATTGAAGAGCTGAACAAAGAAAAATCATTGATAACGGAGCCCATTGCTCTGGATTTGATGTTTGTGCTGCTCTTCGCGACCTTCGAGACCACATCTCAGGCCCTTACGCTGGCCATAAAGTTTCTCACGGACCACCCAAATGTACTTGAGAAATTAACAGTAAGTTTCATGCACACACTGTGCTCACAGAGATCGACAAATTAGACCGGCCATCTTTTTTATCACAGAATCACATTTACAGGAAGAGCACGACACAATAATAAAAAACCGGGAGAACCCAATGACAGGAGTGACATGGATGGAGTACAGATCAATGGCGTTCACATTTCAGGTGAGCCTTTGACCTCAGAAATAGAGGAGAAAATGTATGACATGAACTGATAAATCAATGGGTTCTTTATCCTGTTGAAGGTAATCACTGAAACAGCGAGGTTGGCAAATATAGTGCCAGGGATCTTCAGAAAAGCACTGAAGGACATCCAGATTAATGGTCTGTCGATATCTACTGTAACATAAATCTCTTCTGTTCCACACTTGTTGATCTCAAGGTCTCAAAACCCACACTGTGATTTTGCTACAGGGTACACAATTCCTGCAGGATGGCGAGTCATGGTGTGTCCTCCAGCAGTGCATCTGAACCCTGAGATATACGAGGATCCACTCACCTTCGATCCATCGAGATGGAAGGTTGGTGAAGCAGTCCAGTGTTCAGTTTAATAGCATGTATGCCAACTGCCACTTTCATGTTAACATTGCTAGTAGTTCTAGGAGACATCCAGCATATCTCCCACTTCAATTACATTAGTGATTCCGTCATCTCATTTCAATATTCATATGCATGCTAACAGTGCTAAAAGATTGCATAGATTTTACAGTCCTCAGGTTTGCTTAGCTTGCTCTTTGAGTAAACAAACATGTCATTGACACTTATTGATCAGCAACAAAGGTTTTCTTATTGGAAGAAAGTCTATACATACATACATATACACACATGGTACGGTTTTAGCTGGATCGACTCTGTTGCACCCAAGCACATGGAATTCATGGAACCTTTCTTAAGTCAGCCATATCATCATGGGATCGAGTCTGGCTCTAAATCAAGGAAGAAATCCTCTTTGTTGGCACGCAGGAGAGGCCAGAACTGAATGGTGGGTCCAAGCATTTCATGGCTTTTGGAGGGGGAATGAGATTCTGTGTGGGCGCTGAATTCGCCAAGCTGCAGATGGCCATCTTCCTCCATTGCTTGGTGACCAAATACAGGTACAATTTGGCCCTACCCTCTGTTATAAATTATTCAAATTAAAAAAAGTTTTCTTATTTGAAAAGGTGATTTTTTTATAGTTATTTTGATAGTTATTTTTGAAAAATTGTCTTTGTGAAAATATCTATAAATACATATGTGAAGAATAACTCTTTTGATATTCTTTTTCTTTCCAATGTATGTTTGGGTAGTTAACGTCCTTCTCATATCTGTGGTTCTGTTGCATACTCTGTTAAGTCGATTTTGCGGAGAAAGAGTAATGACCACGTGACAAGTGGTATAAGAGTAGCCTCTGGCCTTCATCGATCACCCCAAAGGGGGTGTCCACGCTAAGTGTTCCAGAGGGGATAGGCAGGGTGGCTAGTTCGTGATGATGATATCACATGATTGAGTCGGGAAGAATGTCACACCAAGCGCCCTAGAGGGGGTAGGCATGGTAAATTCTCAAGGATGTCACACTAATCACCCTAGAGGGGGTATCATGCTGAGCATCCCAAGAAGGAGTGTGCCCTAAATGGGGTAGACAAGGTGCATTTAGTCCCACATTAGTAAGAAAAGATGAAGTTTTGAGCCTTATAAGCTTTTGCATTGTATACCTCAATAAGTTAGTTTTGCAAGGAGAGGATAATGGCCACGTCAGAAGAAGTGATTTCAAAATAGTCCTTTGCCTTCACTGATCACCCTAGAGGGGCTGTCTATGCCAAGCGCCCCAGAGGAGGAGTAGGCAGGGTGGCTAGTCTGTGACGAGAACGTCACGCGATTGGGTGAGGGAGAATGTCACGCCAAGCGCCCTAGAGGGGTAGGTAGGGTGAATTCTCAAGGATGTCATGCTGATCACCCTGGAGGGGGTATCACGTCGAGCGCCCTAAAGGAGGTAGGCAAGGTACATTTAATCCCACATTGGTAAGGAAAGGGGAGGTCTTGAGCCTTATAAGCGTTGGCGCTGCACACCTCAATAAGTCGATTTTGCGGGAAGAGGGTAATGGTTACATGACAAGAAGTGGTATCAGAGTTACCCTTAGCCTTCACCAATCACCCTAGAGAGAGTGTCCATGCCAAGCACCCTAGAGGGGGTAGGCAGGGTGGCCAGTCCATGATGAGAACGTCATGTGATTGGGTGGGGGAGAATCATGCCAAGCGCCTTAGAGGGGGTAGGCAGGGTGAATTCTTAAGAATGTCACACTGATCACCCTATAGGGGATATCACGCCGAGCGCTCCAAAGGAGGGGGTGTGCCCTAGAGGAGGTATGCAAGGTGTATTTAATCCCACATCGGTGAAGAAAAGGAAGGTCTTGAGCCTTATAAACGTTGGCGTTGTACACCTTAATAAGCTCGTTTTACGGGGAGAGAGTATTGGCCTCGTGACAAGAAGTGGTATCAGAGCAACCCTTGGACTTTACTGATAGCGTCCCAGAGGGGGTAGGCAAGGTACATTTAATCCCACATTGGTAAGGAACGAGGAGGTCTTGAGCCTTATAAGCATTGACACTACATAATCTAATAAGTTAGTTTAGTGGGATGACATTAACGTCCTCCTCACGTATGTATTTCTACTATTTTGATATTCTTCTTCTTTCTTAAAAACTCTTCAAGTAATTGAATTAGACTTTCTCCTATTTCTCTTTAAAGATTCTTTATTATTTACTTAATATAGATCTTTTAAAGACTTGTCATATCCATTAAAACTATTTGCATCAAACCTATAGTAATCTTGTTGAGAGGAGGGTACAAATGTTATTTTTAGGAAAGTGTTATACACATTTCAAGCATAAGTATATTTCTTATAATTTTTTGTCTTGTGTTTATTATTAGTTTCTATCCCCTTTTTTGTTAAATTTTTAATAATATAAAAATAATGTTTATGAGTTTATATAAATTCATCATGGAGGCCACAAATACCATTAAATTGCTGAATCAAGATTTTGTTCGTTTGGATTATTTTGATGGAACAAATTTCACCCATTAGCAAGATAAGATGAAGTTCATATTGACCACTTTGAAGATTTTCTATGTGCTTGATCCAAATCTTCAACCAATTCCTGATCCAACCGATAATGACACTGATGAAGTCAAGGTTGAAAGAAAGAAGAGAAATGAAGATAAGGTTATGTGTAAAAGACACGTTCTCAATGCTCTTTCAGACCGGCTTTATGATCTTTATACTATGGAACTATCTGCAAAAGCAATTTGAAATGCTTTAGAATTCAAATATTAAGTCGAGGAGGAAGGTACAAAGAAATATTTAATTTCTAAATATTTTGATTATAAGTTTATGGATTACAAACCAATCTTGGCACAAGTGCATGAGTTGCTGGTCATTGTTAATCAATTAAAGGCTGAAAAAATTGAACTTCCTAAATCTTTTCAAATATGTGCTATAATAGCCATGTTGCCTTCATCTTGGAAAGGGTATAGGAAGAAGATTTTATATGACTCCAAAGATATCACCTTGGAACAAATTCAAAAATATATTCGAATCGAGGAGGGATCGAGGGTGAGAGATAAGAGTGAGAACTCTTTTAGCAATATAAAAGTAAATATTGTAAAGCAACCTAAGAATTCGAACAAAGGCATACAAAATACGGAGAATTATCTTGGCCCTAAAAGGGATTAAGGAAAATTTAAGTAGCCAAAGAGTGGAGGCTGTTTTATTTATGGAAAACTTGATCATTTTGCGAAGGATTACATATTTAAGAAAGGCCAAAAACCAAAAGTCAACTCCGTTTAAGGGATAATATAATCACTACATTGAGTGAAGCGAATAACATATTTGGCAAGGTTTTTAGTTGGTGGTATGATACTTGTGCTATCGTCCATGTTTGCTATGATAAGACACTCTTCAAGACTTATAGAGAAGTTACAGATGGACAAGAGAATCAAATGGGAAATGAAGTTCGTTCTAAGGTGATTGGCAAGAGAAATGCAAAACTCACTTTTACTTCAGGAAAGAAAGTTATTCTTACAAATGTTCTTCATATATCAGATATTAGTAAAAATCTAATGAGTGAGAATCTTTTTTGTAAACCTAAAATTAAATATGTACTTGAATTTATAAAGTTAATTCTATCCCTTAATGGAATTTTTATTGGAAAAGACTATTCCACTAAGGGAATTGTCAAATTATCTATTATTGATAATGATTCTAAATTTAATAAAGATATTGCTTCTATATATATTGTTGATTCTTATTTATTATGGTATGATAGATTAGCACATATTGGAACTAGTACTATTAAAAAAATGATTAAGTGTGGCTTAATAAATTATTATTTTAATGATCTTCATAAATGTAAAATTTATGTTAATCAAAAATGACAAAAAACCCCTTTCAAAAGTGTTGAAAAGTATATTAATTTGTTAGATTTAATATATTATGATATATGTGAATTAAATGACATGTTAACAAGAGGAGACAATAGATATTTCATTACTTTTATACATGATATATCTAGAGGAATTAAATATGTAGGCTATGCCTCAAATAGTAAAACTTATAGGCTTCTTAATTTGGAGTCTAATATCATAATAGAATCTAGAGATGTGAAGTTCTTTAAACACTAATTAACTTCAAATAATAATATTCATCCTCCAACTAGTGAAGAGTCACTAGTGAAGACATATCAAAGGACTGATGAGCAACTTAATATTCTTTTGATTGGACATCAATCAAATTCATAAATTGGAGAACAATCTCATGAATTAAGGAGAAGCACTCGTGTACGAAAAGCAAAAACATTAGGATCAAATGAGATTGATTTTCAAAGTATTTTCTTTTACCTTGTAGAAGGAACTACTGAGAGAGTCTTAAGAATAATTTCACTTATTTTACAAGTCAAAGATGATTCTAAAATGTTTAAAGAAGCTATGACCTCTCGTGTTGTTGCTTTCTGGAAAGATGTTATTAATGATGAGATGAATTCTATTATGTCAAATCACATTTGGGAACTTGTCGATTTACCTTCTGCCTCTAAATCTATTGGTTATAAAGTGGTATTTCATAGGAAGTATCATACATATGGTACTCTTCAAACATTCAAAGCAAGGTTAGTTGCTAAAGAATTTAAACAAAAGGAAGGAATATATTATTTTGACACATATACTCCTGTGGTTAGGGTCACATCTATTAGAATTATTTTTGCTTTATCATCAATTTTTTATCTTTATGTTCATCAAATGGATGTCAAAACAGTATTTCTAAATAGAGACCTCGATGAGAAGGTATACATAGAACAATCCGAAGGTTTTGTTCTACTAAGAAATGAACATAAAGTATATAAACTTATTAAATCATTATATAATTTAAAGTGGGCTCCAAAACAGTGGCATGAAAAATTTGATGTAATAATTCTTTTTAATGGATTTGTTCATAATGTTGCAGATAAATATGTTTATCTCAAAACTTGTGTTGACTATATAGCGATAGTTTGCCTTTATGTTGATGATATGCTAATAGTGAGCAACAACATGAAAGGTATTGTAGAAACAAAGAGATTTCAATCTTCAACATTAAAGATGAAAGATCTTGGGCAAGCTAATACTATACTAGGTATTAAGATAAAAACAAATAGTGAGGGATATGCTTTGAGTCAAACTCATTATATAGAGAAAGTATTGAAAAAATTCAATCACTTAAAAATTAAAGAAGCAAATACCTCGTTTGACCTAAGTATCAAATTAGTTAAGAATGTTGGAAGAACTGTTGCCTAGTTAGAATATTCAAGTACTATAGGAAGTCTAATATATGTAACGTAGTACTCAAGATTTGATATAGCATTTGCAGTTAATAAATTAAGTAGATTTACTAACAATTCAAATATATAGCATTGGAAGGCTATTGAAATTGAGTACCTTAAATGGATCAAAGATTATGGCTTATAATACTTAAAATTTTCTTTTTTTAGAAGGATATATTGACACAAGTTGGATATCGAGTTTTGGAGATAACAAATCCACTAATGGTTGGGTATTCACCTTGGGAGGTGGCACTATTTCTTGGAAGTGCAAGAAATAAACGTGTATAACTCATTCAACTATAGAAGCAAGAAAGGAGGCTGAATGGTTAAAGGACTTTCTATTAGAAATTTCATTGACTTCTAAGAGTATGAATTTAATTTATATATTTTGTGATAGTCAAGCTACTTTAGCTCATACATATAGTAAAATATATAATGGAAAGTCAAGACACATAAGTCTTGGACATGATTATGTGAGTAAATTAATTAAGAGTAAGATTATTTCACTCACATTTGTTAAAACAAGTGAGAATTTAATTGATCCATTCACCAAATCTCTTACAAGAGAATTTGTAAGATCAACATCAAAATGGATGGCACTGAAGCTCCTTGAATAAAAGATCCACTAATGATAGCAATCATACTTAATATTATGAAATGAGTAATGAAGAGTTCAAAGAGTAAGAATAAGTCATTGACATATAGAGTGGTTCAATACTTTTCAGTATTTTATTAGTCGCATCCAAAGATGTTAAAGTGCTGGTTGTCACCGAATGAGGGTTGAGTTAATTATACTCTTAATAAAGTTCACTCAAATTAGGACAAGTACATTAAAGAGTGACAAAGATGCTATATAAACTTCACCTATATGAACTTAGAAGTAGTGCCGCTTCGATTGAGAGTTGGAGTTTCTCTCATAAAAGTTATATACTTGGATAAACCCAAGGTCATATTAGGGCTGACGAGAATTTAAGAGGAATACGAGAATACAATATTTATGTGTGTGGTTCCACTGTTTTGATATTCTTTTTCTTTCTTAATAACTCTCTAAGTGATTGAATTAGACTTTCTCCTATTTCTCTTTGAAGATTCTTTATTGTTTGCTCAAAACCGATCTACTAAAGGCTTATCCTATCCACTAAAACTATTTACATTAAACCTATAGTAATCTTGTTGAGAGGAGAGTGTAAATATCATTTTTAGGAAAGTGTTTATACTCGTTTTAAGCCTAAATATATTTCTTATAATGTTTTTGATCTTGTGTTTATTATTGGTTTCCATCTCCTTCTTTGTTGAATTTTCAACAATCTAAAAATGATATTTATGTTTATACAAATTCATCATGGAGACCACAAATACCATCAAATTACTGAATCAAGATTTTGTTCGTTTGAATTATTTTAATGGACTTCACCGATCATCCCAGAGGGGGTGTCTACGCTAAGTACTCCAGAGGGGGTAGTCAGGGTATCTAGTTCATGATGATGACACCACATGATTGGGTTAGTGGGGTGACATTAACGTCCTTCTCACGTGTGTATTTGTACTATTTTGATATTCTTTTTCTTTCTTAAGAACTCTCTAAGTGATTGAATTAGACTTTCTCCTATTTCTCTTTGAAGATTCTTTATTATTTGCTCAATATAGATCTTTTAAAGGCTTATCATATCCACTAAAATTATTTGCATCAAACCCATAGTAATCTTGTTGAGAGGAGGGTGCAAATATTATTTTTAGGAAAATATTTATATACATTTCAAGCCTAAATATATTTCTTATAATATTTTCTATCTTGTGTTTATTATTGGTTTCCATCCCCTTCTTTGTTAAATTTTTAATAATATAAAAATAATATTTATGAGTTTATACAAATTTGTCATGGAGGCCACAAATACCATTAAATTGCTGAATCAAGATTTTGTCTGTTTGGATTATTTTGATGGAACAAATTTCACCCGTTGGTAAGATAAGATGAAGTTCATATTGATTGCTTTGAAGATTTTCTATGTGCTTGATCCAAATCTTCAACCAATTCCTGATCCAACCGATAATGACACTGATGAAATCAAGGCTGAAAAAAAAGGAGAAATGAAGATGAGGTTATGTGTAAAAGACACATTCTCAATGCTCTTTAAGACCGACTTTATAATCTTTATACTGTGGAACCATCTGCAAAAGCAATTTGGAATGCTTTAGAATTCAAGTATTAAATCGAGAAGGTACAAAGAAATATTTAATTTCTAAATATTTTGATTATAAGTTTATGGATGACAAGCCAATCTTAGCACAAGTGCATAAGTTGCAGGTCATTGTTAATCAAATGAAGGTTAAAAAAATCGAACTTCCTAAACCTTTTCAAGTAGGGGCTATAATAGCTAAGTTGCCTTCATCTTGGAAAGGGTATAGGAAGAAGATTTTACATGACTCCAAAGATATCACCTTGGAACAAATTCAAAAATATATTCGAATCGAGGAGGGATCGAGGATGAGAGATAAGAGTGAAAACTCTTTTAGCAATATAAAAGTAAATGTTATAAAGCAACCTAAGAATTCGAATAAAGGCATGCAAAATAAGGAGAGTCATCCTGGCCCTAAAAGGGATTAAGGAAAATTTAAGTAGCCAAAGAGTGGAGGCTATTTTATTTATGAAAAACTTGGTCATTTTGCTAAGGATTGTATATTTAAGAAAGGCCAAAATCCAAAAGTCAACTTCGTTGAGGGAGATGATAATATAATCGCTAGAGTGAACGAAGTGAATATCATATTTGGCAAGATTTTTGGTTGATGGTATGATACTTGTGCTACCGTCCATGTTTGCTATGATAAGACACTCTTCAAGACTTATAGAGAAGTCATAGATGGGCAAAAGATTCAAATGAGAAGTGAAGTTCGTTCTAAGATGATTAGCGAGGGAAATGTGAAACTCACTTTTACTTCGAGAAAGAAAGTCATTCTTACGAATGTTCTTCATATATCAGATATTAGTAGAAATCTAGTGAGTGAGAATCTTTTTGGCAAACCTGAAATTAAATCTGTACTTGAATTTAGGAAGTTAATTCTATCTCTTAATGAAATTTTTGTTGGAAAAGACTATTCCATTAAGGGAATTGTCAGATTATCTGTTGTTGATAATGATTCTAAATTTAATAAAGATATTTCTTCTATTTATATTGTTGATTCTTATTCATTATGACATGATAGATAGGCACATATTGGAACTAGCACTATTAAAGAATGATTAAGTATGGTTTAATAAATTATTATTTTAATAATTTTCATAAATATGAAATTTGTGTTAAATCAAAGATGATAAAGAAACCTTTCAAAAGTGTTGAAAAGTATACTAATTTGTTAGATTTAATACATTTTGATATATGTGAATTAAATGACATGTTAAGAGGCAATAGATATTTCATTACTTTTATACATGATATATCTAGAGGAATCAAACGAGAATTTGTAGGCTATACCTCAAATAGTAAAGCTTATAGGCTTCTTAATTTGGAGTCTAATATCATAATAGAATCTAAAGATGTGGAGTTCTTTGAACACTTATTGACTTCAAATAATAATATTCATCCTCTAACTAGTGAAGAGTCACTAGTGAAGACATCTCAAAGGGCTGGTGAACAACCGAATATTCTTTTGATTGGACATCAATCAAATTCATAAATTGGAGAATAATCTCATGAATTAAGAAGAAGCACTCATGTACAGAAAGCAAAAAACGTTATGATCAAATGAGATTGATACTCAAAGTATTTTCTTTTACCTTGTAGAAGGAACTACTAAGAGAGTCTTAAGAATAATTTCTCTTATTTTACAAGTAGAAGATGATCCTAAAACGTTTAAAGAAGCTATGGCCTCTCGTGACACTGCTTTCTGGAAAGATGTTATTAATGATGAGATGAATTCTATTATGTTAAACCACACTTGGGAACTTATCGATTTACCTTCTGTCTTGAAACCTATTGGTTATAAATGGGTATTTTGTAGGAAGTATCATACATATGATACTCTCCAAATATTCGAAACAAGGTTAGTTGCTAAAGGATTTTGACAAAAGGAAGGAATAGATTACTTTGACACATATGCTCTTGTGGCTAGGATCACATCTATTAGAATTTTTTTTTAGCATCAATTTTTGATCTTTTTGTTCATCAAATGGATATCAAAATGATATTTCTAAATGGAGACCTCGATGAGGAGATATACATGGAACAATTCGAAGGGTTTGTTCTACCAAGAAATAAACATAAAGTATGAAAACTTATTAAATCATTATATGGTTTAAAGTAGGATCCAAAATAGTGGCATGAGAAATTTGATGCAACAATTCTTTCTAATGGATTTGTTCATAATGTTACAAATAAATGTGTTTATCTTAAAACTTATGATGACTATATGGTGATAGTTTGCCTTTATATTGATGATATGCTAATATTGAGCAACAACATGAAAGGTGTTGTAGAAATAAAGATGTTTCAATCTTTAACATTTAAGATAGAAATATCTTGGACAAATTGATACTATATTAGATATCAAGATAAAAAAAATAGTGAGGGATATGTTTTGACTCAAACTCATTATATAGAGAAAGTATTGAAAAAATTCAATCACTTAAAAATTAAAGAAGCAAATAGCCTGTTTGACTCAAGTATCAAATTAGTTAAGAATATTGGAAGAACTATTGCCCAATTAGAATATTCAAGTATTATAAAAAGTCTAATATATGCAACGTAGTGCACAAGATCTGATATAGCATTTGTAGTTAGTAAATTGAGTAGATTTACTAGCAATTCAAATATATAGCATTAGAAGGCTATTGAAATAGTTCTTGGGTACCTTAAATGGATCAAAGATTATGACTTACAATACTCAAAATTTCTTTTTTTTAGAAGGATATATTGACGCAAGTTGGATATTGAGTTTTGGAGATAACAAATACACTACTAGTTGGGTATTTACCTTGGGAGGTGGCACTATTTCTTGGAAGTATAAGAAATAAACATGTGTAACTCACTCAACTATAGAAGTAGGAAAAGCGGCTGAATGGTTGAGAGACTTTCTATTAAAAATTTCATTGACTTCTAAGAGTATGAATTAAATTTCTATACTTTGTGATAGTCAAGTCACTTTAGCTCATGCATAAAGTAAAATATATAATGAAAAGTCAAGACACATAAGTCTTGGACATGATTATATGAGAAAATTAATCAAGAGTGAGATTATTTCACTCACATTTGTTAAAACAAATGAGAATTTAGCTGATCTAGTCATCAAACCTCTTATAAGAGAAGTTGTAAGATCAACATCAAAATGGATGGGACTGAAGCTCCTTCAATAAAAGATCCACTAATGATAGCAACCCTACTCAACATTATGAAATGAGTAATGAAGAGTTCAAAGGGTAAGAACAAGTCATTGACATATGGAATGGTTCAACACTTTCCAGTGTTTTATTAGTCCCATCCAAAGATGTTAAAGTGCTAGTTATCACCAAATGAGGGTTAAATTAATTATACTCTTAATAAAGTTTAATCAAATTAGGATGTATCTTAAAGAGTGATAAAGATGCTATATAAACTTCACCTATATGAACTTAGAAGTGGTGTCGCTTCGATTAAGAGTTGAAGTTTCTTTCATAAAAATTCATGCACTTGGATGAGCCCAAGGCCATATTAAGGCTGAGCGAGAATTTAAGAGGAATATGAGATTATAGTATTTATGTGTGGTATCATCGGTGTTGTCATTAGAAATAATAAATTTAAAGCTTTTATACTATTTGGGATTTCAACTTCACTTTATGATACTTATACTAAGGTAATATTCAAATCGAAAGATATATTACTTTATTCATAAATACTATTTAATCACTTGGAGAAAATTTTTTAAATTTGATCAAGTGGGGGATTGTTATAAATTGTTCAAATTAAAAAAAGTTTTCTTTTGAAAGGAGTTATTTGAAAATATGATTTTATTTGTAGTTATTTTTGAAAAGTTGTCTTTTGTGAAAATATATATAAATAGGTATGCAAGCGTAAATTAGGAAGAACAACTGTTTTGATATTCTTCTTCTTTCTTGATAACTCTCCAAGTAATTGAATTAGACTTTCTTCTATTTCTCTTTAAAGATTCTTTATTATTTGCTCAATATAGATCTTCAAAAGGCTTATCATATCCACTAAAACTATTTGCATCAAACCCATAACAATATTGTTAAGAAGAGGATGCAAATATCATTTTTAGAAAAGTGTTTATACACGTTTCATGTCTAAATATATTTTTTATAGTGTTCTTGTTCTTGTGTTTGTTATTGATTTTCATCCCCTTTTTTTGTTGAATTTTCAACCCCCTCCACCATTTTTATTTTCTTTTACTTAGTAGAAATATGTTGGCCATAGTTAACAAGGCAACTGCAGGAGCTTCATGTACACACTGACAAATCCCATTCCCACAATTAATCCATTAGCATTAGCAGCAGATCATGCTCTCCAAGATGCACCATTAGTTCCACGAGTTATAGAAGGATTTCATGGCTAAGTGACCACGTCTGAGAATTATATGATCCGGGATGAAGGCTGCAGGGAGTTGTTTATCTCGCAATGGCACCTTATGATACTGCTCATTTTGTCTGTAAACCTTTCAATTTCTTTTTTTATTCTGCTTTTGTCAGCTGGAGGGCAATCAGAGGAGGAAATATAGTCCGAACGCCAGGATTAGGATTCCCAAATGGTTATCACATCCAGCTCTTTCCCAGAGCTTGATGATCTGCTGGGAGATGGCTTAGACACAGATCAGTCGTAAGATATGTATAACAGAGAGTCTAAACTGCCACAGAACAACTATATTGTGGTCTTCAGACATGGCTGCTGGTGACCCAAGAACTGTTGTTTGGGACCTTCTCCTCTTCTTCCTCATTGCTACAGTTCTGAGAGAAGTTTTGGTGGTTCCATAAAAGGTGCCTTCTCTTCTGTGCAAGTGTGTCTTGTGTGCAAACTGCTGTTATGTGCAGTCCACTTGAAAAATAAAATCTTGAAATTTTATGTGTATTTAGTAGCTGAATTTGCTAAAATGGAGGATATCTTTCTTGTTAGGTAAATATATTTATGCAAAGAATTCAATCCAGGAGGAAATTACTACTCACTCGGAAACAGCCATAACCTCTCCTGTGATGGATTAGAAGTCAAAACCTAACGCTCCTGTGTGCAGAGTTTTTTTACTGTATTTAGTAGCTGAATTTGCTAAAATGGAGGATATCTTTCTTGTTAGGTAAATATATTTATGCAAAGAATTCAATCCAGGAGGAAATTACTACTCACTCGGAAACAGCCATAACCTCTCCTGTGATGGATTAGAAGTCAAAACCTAACGCTCCGGTGTGCAGAGTTTTTTTACTGTGTCGGGGAGCATTTTCCATATGCCCCCATATGCTGCTGACCAGTACTTCCATTGAAGAAGTGTTCTTAACCCTAACACAAGCGCTTCTTCTACGCAGTGGCAGAGATCCAACTGTGTTTCATGCCATCTTTATCACAGTGGGTTTACGATAATTGATATGCATACAGGGTGAAGAAAAAGAATTAAAAGGAATAAAAAGCTAATTTAAAAGTGTGGAATTTACAAAGGAAATAAATGGCTTGTGATCTTGTCTTGCAAATCTAATGTCTAATTATAATAGATTAATAGTTTTCTGTCAGGTTAACATTAACTCGTCAATTTTGGGGATCATATATTTGTGGGTTTATTTGAATTCCAATAATTGAAGCCTTACATTAAGTGCAAAATTTTGACATGTGACAGAGAAAATGAACTTATCAGGCTTTGAACTTAATTACTAGTAAAAAAACATAAAACTATTTAGTTGAATTCCATTAATTGAAGCCTTACATTAATTCTAAAAATATTCATATATAGTAACCGACTTGAATGAATAGTTTGGTGACATCATTATGCTATTAAATAGGCAAATCATTATTGTTTCATCAGATCTAAGTGCAAAATTTTGACTTGTGACAGAGAAAATGAACTTATCAGGCTTTGAATTTAATTACTAGTAAAAAAACATAAAACTATTTTAAAAAATAGGCAATCGTTCACCAATAACAGTAGCACCCTGTCAGCACCAACTAGAGAATATATTCCCCAACAATCAAAGTCCTTCAATAAAAACTACATGAGCTAATGATTAATCAACTCGTGATTGTAAATTGTGAAACTTTCTTGACAAAGACATAGAAGGACAATCACATTTTGTGCAACTTTTTGTATAAGACTTGTACATGAAAACCAAAAAAACATGGCAAATCACACAAAATGGACATATTTTTGTGTTTCACTATCAGGTGATTCAGATACTATCATGCTAATATATCATGTCAGAGTACCACATCTGTAAGTTACCTGATAATCATTTTCCCAGCACAAAATTATTGAGAATGCACTGCATCAAATATTAACATGGTTTAGTTAAGCCTCCTCCGTAGAACTTCCACCTTAGAGAAAAAAGGATTACAACTAAAATTAATATGTTTTTCTTTCTATAAACTCATGATCATGTCTCTTCACCCATTTCTCTTCTCTTTATTTCATTACGTTTGACTGTCCATGAAATATATGAATACTACTATGCTTCGGTTATCACCCATCCTAATGAGGTAACTGACCTCTTAATTATGTTGAGCCCTAATCATTAATTCAAAATATTTAAGTTCACGTTAATAATAATACACCCATCCCCTCGTATACGTCAATCTAAGTTTTTTAACCCACTTCCAATATGGATTAAATTGGGGTGTTACTATCATACTCTGCACTATATCACAGCACCTCTCTTTTACCATTTGACTGCAACCCAGGACCACCACATACGCACAAATTATTTATAAGCCAGAACCACTAATAGATTAATGAAAACCCTCAATAGTTTCATTAAAATCCAAAAGCTTCGTTATTAATACTGAGCAACCATAGTTATCTTAATGCTAATAACAATCCTATTATTATATTGACCTCAAAACTCAACCCGCCCCAGCTACTCAGACCCGCTGTTTGGGATTCCTAACACAATTTGATCAATTCCTACTTGTGCAAATGACCGATGGTAGTTCACCTCCTGAGAGATTATTGCTCGTGTAACTTGAAAAAACCTTTTTCTACCGGCGGCCTCAATCTTCTCCTTCTCAACATCGGTTTCACCGCAGATACTGGAAATCAGCCCCACATAAATCCGACGAGTTGGCCAAACTCCTATCTTTGTGTTTCCAGTTCTTAACTCATTGTTGCAACCAACGCTGCCAAACTGATCATAACTACTGATCAAAACCAAGCAAGGCACATGAAATGACCAAGGAAGCAGAACAAAAGGTCAGTGATCTCGAACACCCGTGACCAGCAACAAGTACAAGATTCACGAAAAGTCGATAGTTAAACCCCAAGATGATGAAAGAATACGGCCAGTGATCTCAAAATTACACAGCGTCGCAATCCGATTACGATGTGAATTCAGGCGAACAAATTTGCAACAGAAATCAATAGTTGCGGAATCAGAAGTTATGGATAAGAATAAGTTCATATAGCCAAATGTCATAGAAGGTTGATCTTTCGATGCTAAAAGTCTGGGATAATAGGGGAGAGAAGAACGTCACCGCCGAAGGAGAGGAAGAGAGAAATGGATTCGTCGATTGGGGACGCCGCGATCGCCTCCCCAACGACTTCTTCCGTTCCGTTCGCGGTGTTATTTATTTATTGTGTGCCCGATCAAAGAGGAAGGCTTTCAAAATAATACAGCGATGCCTTTTCCCCATTATAATATTACCCGCTCGGCTACCTGACTTGGGACTGAAACGTAAAAATGGAGCCCACCAGCGAGCAATGTCCGAGGCTACTCTGCCTCCAATAGCAGGACAGGTAAGCGATGACGCATCAGAAAGCGTGTTGTCATTCGGGAGGGGCCGCGCGGATCTGTGCGATTTCTCAGTTTGGTGCGGATCGGATGAATAGCCACGTGTAGCGATCGTCTCTTTAGATGACGTGTCACAAAAGCATTGAATGAAAAGTGGTCCCGGTTAACATTCGTCGTGATCTCGACGGTGCGATTTGATGGGACGCTGTTTGATGGGTGAGCTTCGTCCCGTCCCGCCGCGTGGTGCATGAGTTGCTGGTTTCGCGTTGCCTCCACATCATGCATGACGAATGCGTTTGGCCTTTCTGAATCACCGGTTCGATCTGACCCGGTTGAGCTGCGTCGGCTTAACAAAGAGGATCGAATCGGCTGTAATTCCCAGAAATAGTTGCTACTGGGAGAAACCATTTCAATTACCATTTCACGAGGATGTCCGGCCTATTCCCAAAGATCTCCGGGGCTACAATGCTCGGACCGGGCTCGACCCGTGCATTGCAGGTTCTGAGCTAGAATCTAGTCCGGCCTACAGAGACCATTACGTGCATTGCACGTGCTACAGGGCCATAACTACTAGGATTTTTTATTCTTACAAAATTTGAAGTGAGCAATTATTATGAGTAGTATAATTATCAAATCGCATTTCGTAGATTTCACCAACTTCTCGTAATTGGAGGGGCTCATGTCAACTTTTGTAAGATTATGTTAATTTTCCTAAATAATCATATAGTCCATGTCTTTCTTATATTTTTATATCTTGGAAGTAAGAAAAGAGATACTTTAAAATGTGTTATGATTTTTTTTTAAAGTATACTATTCATGATCCCTTTTATTACTATTGATAATTCATTAAAATATTATTATATTATTTATAATCTTAGTATTATCAATTTTATTTTTTTTTTAATATTTTTCTTCCTCTACAATCACTTATTTCATGTTTGCTAATGTTGTTCGAATTTGTTTGACCTTAGTTATTGCTCCTTTGATGTCATTTTTTAGAAAGAAAAAGATATTTTCGTTCATTTATATAAGAATAATTTTAAAATATTAAAAAAATTTAAAAAATTATAAATGGTATAAAGAATTATAAATAATAATTTTTAAAAAATAAAAATTAAACTAACCGCTCCTCTCTATCAACACCTTTCCTTGGAAAAGGTTCTCTTAGCTATTTCTTTGATTGATCTGAGAGAGAGAGAGAGAGAGAGAGAGAGAGAGAGAGAGAGAGAGAGAGAGAGAGAGAGAGAGAGAGAGAGAATTAGTAAGAAGTTCAACATTAAGGAGTCTACCACTAATAAATAGCAGCCAATAGCAAATTACGAAAATTACTGAGAAAGGCAGCTCTTTCAATATTAAGGAGTCGACTTCCAATAGCAAGAGAGAAGAGAAAATTACTAAAAAGATAGTTCTCTCAACATTAAGGAATCTACTACAGGATGGCTAATAGCGAATTAGTCAAAGAGAGAAGAAAATTATTAAGAATAGCTCTTTCAACATTAATAGCCAGCAACTAATAGCGAATTACTTTTTGGATCACAGTTCATCCTACTGCATTTATATGGTCAATTTACAATTCATCAACTTAGCAAATACAGCAGAATACATTGGTGAATATTCCTAAGAGACTTTAGTAGTGTATCAATAAGCAAAAGCGCTTAATAATACTCTGTTATAGGATCATGTTTGTAGAAGATAAGGGACATGCAACCGGTCACTACTATCTTTCCATGAAGTAGTAAACTTAAGTCAATCTACGACCACATGGCTGTGAATGAACCACATCAATATTTGGCATGGCAGGCAGCGTTGGCCGTTGAGTTTGACAAAGTGTTCTTAAAATAAAGGTAGGTTTTCAGTTCTTGAAGGTAGAGCGCAGTATGAACTTTACGACAATAACTTGATCTATCTTCTGACCATTTTAATACTTAATCTCTTTGCTTTCTTGGGTAACAGAAAAACGAAATCTACAATGGCTTGTTCTGCTTATATTATCTTTTGGACAGAAGCCTCTCTGCATGGTTAAGCAATCCCATGTCATGGATGACCTCTTCGAAGGGTATTAGAAACCATTGGAAATGCCAATCGAACCTTTTAGACACCGAGAGGTATTACTCTTCTCCCACAGATGGGTTCCCATGCCTTCCTCCCAAGTCTAATCTTATAGTAGTAGCATATCCAATGCAGCAGCTAAACCACATCATGCAAGTGCACATGCAGGGTCATGGCCTAATCTGCCATGAAACTTGAAATTTGTGGCCTCAAGACAGATTAATTTCTACCTATATATTGATCGTTTTTTTATTTTTTTTGTTTGTTCTTATGGTGTTATCATTTAGTGACCCAGTGAACGCTGGAGTATATTGCTTTTGAATCTTGGAAGATCCATGAGGTTGGTGAAGGCCAACTGATCCAAGTATTCTATTTTGATATCCCATCTTTGAAGAATTCCAAGTGTCTTAATTTCATATCTTCTCAGATTCTTGCGTGCTAAATCTTTCAGAATCTAGGAGTTGAGATTGCATTAGCTGGATGGAAAAACGAGAGAAAAAAGGCATCAGCTGAGATGGCAAACTTGCCATGCATTCTGGCACAAAGGATGCTTCTTCTGGAACAAAATTTATTCTTAAATCAGAATAGAAAATTGGGATTGCAAGTCCTAATCTGGTGGTTGTAGGAAACAGAGCGCGAAATGCACACATGATCTGAAAGAAAACTTGGTACAGCGACACCGGTGCAACACCTTAATTATTCTCATCTCCAACTACTGTCCAGCTCTTCAGCCACACAGCAGGAGTAAACAAAATCCAAGTTGTCTTGTGTAGTACTTTTATGCATTGAATTGTGTTTAGCAACTCCCTTGAGTTGCTTTAAGGTTGTCTATATAAGCAAGTCCTTCAGGCTCTGCAGCATTTGAACCCGCGCAGCCCCCCCACCCCAATAGAGAGGACCCCAATAGTTAGGATTAGATGTAACCAAAGTTAAGGATTTAGTTTGGTCCTCCTCGACCGAATGAACGATTGGTTGGTTTTTTTATACGTATATGAGGGATGGGGAGGTTTGTGGTTGAGGATGGAGAAGTTTGAACTAATATAAATGAGTGCTCTTGGATGATTCAAGGCAGTGCAGATCGAAAATATTCCTCCTTCCTTTTACTATCTTTTTCCTTTCTCGAAGTTCTGCGGCAGCTCATCCTCCACTCTTCCACTTCAGCTATATATATGGCATTCCTGGTTGCCATGTGCAGTGCAGTGGCGGTGGTCGTACTGGCGGCTCACTGGGTTTACAGATGGAGGAACCCGAGATGCAGCATCGGAAAGCTTCCGCCTGGCTCCATGGGTTTGCCTCTGCTTGGCGAGACCATGCAGTTCTTCTCACCGAACGCCACTTTCGATGTCTCTCCCTTCATCAAGGACAGGATAAAGAGGTACGTAGATGAAATCAATGCATCATCACTCTTGCACTACTTGTTATCTCTGTACACACTTGATGGATGCACTTCAGGTACGGGCCAGTGTTCAGAACCAGCTTGGTCGGCCAGCCTGTGGTTGTGTCCACCGACCCGGAGCTCAACCGCTTCGTCTTCCAACAAGAGGGGACGCTGTTCGAGAGCTGGTACCCTGAGACCTTCACCGAGATCTTTGGCCGCAGCAACGTGGGTTCCTTGCATGGATTCATGTACAAGTACCTCAAGAGCTTGGTTCTCAAGCTCTTCGGCCCCGAGTCCCTCAGAGACCTGCTGCTTCGTGATGTGGAGACGGCAGCATGCGCCAATCTCTCTTCGTGGTCGCGTCTGTCGAGCATCGAGCTGAAAGAAGCCACGTCAAATGTAACATTTTTTCTTGTAGATACTTGTCTGCCAGTTTCTGATTACCTCACCCTACTGTTCACAGATGATATTTGATCTCACTGCCAAGAAGTTGATTAGCTACGAATCGTCGTCTTCATCTGACAGTTTGAGGAAAAATTTTGTGGCCTTCATACGAGGACTGATTTCATATCCGGTGGATCTCCCAGGCACAGCTTATCACCAGTGTATGCAGGTAATCGACCACTTTCCTTTCTTTGTTTGAATCCAGTGTCTGGAGTTGAGTATGGATTCTCTTGACATGTTCAGGGAAGGAAGAACGTGATGAAAGTGCTGAAAAATATGCTTAAAGAAAGGCGGAATTCTCCAAGGAAACAACATGGAGATTTCTTCGACTATCTCATCGAAGAACTGAACAAAGAAAGATCATTGATAACGGAGACCATTGCTTTGGATTTGATGTTTGTGCTGCTCTTCGCGAGCTTCGAGACCACATCTCTGGTCCTCACGCTGGCCATAAAGTTTCTCACGGACCACCCAAATGTACTGGAGAAATTGACAGTAAGTTTCATGCACACACTGTGCTCACAGAGATCGACAAATTAGACCGGCCATCTTTTTGATCATAGAATCACATTTACAGGAAGAGCATGACACAATAATAAAGAACCGGGAGGACCCAATGACAGGAGTGACATGGATGGAGTACAGATCAATGGCATTCACATTTCAGGTGAACCTTTGACCTCAGAAATAGAGGAGAAAATGTATGACATGAGCTAATAAATCAATGGGTTCTTTATCCTGTTGAAGGTTATCACTGAAACAGCGAGGTTGGCAAATATAGTGCCAGGGATCTTCAGAAAAGCACTGAAGGACATCCAGATTAATGGTCTGTCGATATCTACTGTAACATAAATCTCTTCTGTTCCACACTTGTTGATCTCAAGGTCTCAAAACCCACACTGTGATTTTGCTACAGGATACACAATTCCTGCAGGATGGCGAGTCATGGTGTGTCCTCCAGCAGTGCACCTGAACCCTGAGATATACAAGGATCCACTCACCTTCGACCCATGGAGATGGAAGGTTGGTGAACCAGTCCAGTGTTCAGTTTAATAGCATGTATGCCAACTGCCACTTTCATGTTATCATTGCTAGTAACCAGCAGATCTCCCACTTTAATTACATCAGTGATCCCGTCATCTCATTTCAATATTCATATCCATGCTAACAGTGCTAAAAGATTGCATAGATTATACAGTCCTCAGATCTGCTTAGCTTGCTCTTTGAGTAAACAAACATGTCATTGTGACTTAGTGATCAGCAACAAAGGTTTTCTTATTGGAAGAAAGTTTATACATATATATGTATATATATGTATGTATATGTATGTATATATATGTATACATACATATATATATACATATATATATATACATACATACATATATATATATATATATATATATATATATATATATATATATATATATATATATATATATATATATATATATATATATATATATATATATATATATATATGTATGTGTATATATATATATATATATATATATATATATATATATATATATATATATATATATATATATATATATACACACACACACACACTCACACCTCATTCTGCATTACATGTAACAAGTGCCACAGAGGCCATGTCCAAGATCTTCCTATCAAATAATCAATGTTGGTAGGGTTTTAGCTGGATCTACTCTGTTACACCCAAGCACATGGAATTCATGGAACCTTTCTTAAGTCAGCTATTTCATCATGGGATCAAGTCTGGGACTAAGTCAAGGAAGAAAACCTTTTTGTTGGCACGCAGGATAGGCCAGAACTGAATGGTGGGTCCAAGCATTTCATGGCTTTTGGAGGGGGAATGAGATTCTGTGTGGGCACTGAATTCACCAAGCTTCAGATGGCCATCTTCGTCCATTGCTTGGTGACCAAATACAGGTACAACTTGGCCCTACCCTCCAACAATTTTCTTTTCTTTTACTTGGTAGAAATTTGTTGACCATAGTTAACAAGCCAACTCCATGAGCTTCATGTACACGCTGACAAAGCCCATTCCCACAATCACAAGTAATCCATTAGCATTAGCAGCAGATCACGCACACTGGTCAATATGTTTCATTTGTGGATGCTGGCTAGAATGAACTCAGGTGATGTCCCTCGAGTTGGGTCTCCTCAAAGGTTGGAGGAGGCTGCTTGATACAGTTAACCACAGATTAGACAATCAGGTAGCATTTGAGTTCATTGTTTGTAAGATAGTGTGTAATCCATTCTTGAGGATAATCCAACAAAAGAGCTGTACTTTAGGTGGAAATGTGGCTCTCCAAAATGCACCATTAGTTCCAAGAGTTATTGAAGGATTTCATGGCAAGTGACCATGTTTGAGAATTATATGATCCTGGATCAAGGCTGCAGAGAGCTGTTTATCTCGCAATGGCACCATATGATACTGTTCATTTTGTCTATGAAGCTTTGATTTATTTGTAATACTTCTTTCGTCAGGTGGAGGGCAATCAGAGGAGGAAATATAGTCCGAACGCCAGGATTAGGATTCCCAGATGGTTATCATATCCAGCTCTTTCCCAAAGCTCGATGATTTGGTGGGAGATGGCTTAGACACAGATCAGTTGTAAGATATGTATGATAGAGAGTCTAAATTGCTATAGAACAACTATATTGTAGTCATTAGACATAGATGCTGGTGGCCCAAGAACAGTTGTTTGGGACCTTCTCCTCTTCTTCCTCGTGCTACAGTCCTGAGAGAAGTTATGGTGGTTCCATTAAAGGTGCCTTCTCAAGTCTGCAAGTGAGTAGTGTGTGCAAATTGCTGCTCTGTGCAGTCACACTTGAAAAATAAAATTTTGAAATTTTATGTGTATTTAGTAGCTGAATTTGCTAAAATGGAGGATATCTTTCTTGTTAGGTAAATATATTTATGCAAAGAATTTAATCCAGGAGGAAATTACTGCAACTTTAATTTTTGCAGGGACAATTCTACAATAAAAGATAAAATCCAAATGCCAATGAAGCTATCTAGATTCAAACTGCACAATACTGTATCAATCTGTCTTACTGAGCTCGAGGTTGATGATGAGGTGGTCCATGGCACACTGTGAAACGAGTGTGGTCAAAACATGTCGAGGAGAGAGCTCTGAACCAACCTCTCCATCCTCCTCCACGAGACGTACATGCATCTTTGTGTTCTCGTGGGTCCTCCTGAAACTGTTTGTCTCAGCTTCCGCCACCATCTTCTTCCTCAAGAAATGGACTCACTCGGAAACAGCATAACCTCTACCGTGATGGATTAGAAGTCAAACCCTAACTCTCCTGTAGCGTACTGCATGCAATAGTGCTGATGTACAGAGTTTTTGACTGTTGTGAAGCATTTTCCATATGCCCATATGCTGACCAGTACTTCCATTGAAGAAGTGTGCTTAACCCTAACACATGCTCTTCTTCTACGCACTGACACAGATCCAACTGCGTTTGATGCCTTTTCTATCACAGTTGGTTGACAAGAATTGATATGAATACAAGGTGAAGAAAAAAAATTAAAAGGAAAAAAAGAAGCTAATTTAACAGTGTGGATGTGATCATATCTATCAGATTAACATTATATCTTCGATTTTGGAGATCGTATATTTGTGAATTTGTTTGAATTCCATTAATTGAAGCCTTACATTAATTCTAAAAATGAAAATTTTCATACTGAATTAAAGGGTCAAATATTTTATTACAATACAAATAGTGGGGTCCTACATAAGATATGAAGTACATCACTAAATCAATGGCATCAGAGGTGTGCCATTTGTTAGGATCAACGTTTATTTTAATTGAACATTTGTCCTTCTCATGTGCCTTACTTGACAGATCCAAGAAAAGCTACTTTAAATAAAGCCATTGCCCAACTTAAACATTGTCAATTGCAAAGGGGTAAAACCTTGCAGCATTTGATGTTGCAAAGATTGTGTCGAAACTTAGACATGAGATCCTGAAATGGAACAAAAGTTTTGACTCCCTTCTGCATTGGGTCTCATAATAAATATGGCACCGGAAATATGATCTCTCCCCATATCTGCATACTAATGATCTTAGCATTATGCCGATGACAAACTGCTACTTGTTTGAGGGTGTAGAAATCACGCAGGCCTGGGGTTTGGGTGCTGCGTTTTGTCTCGTCAACACCAGGCTCTGGCATCGTACTGTTAGCAGCCTCGTCACCGGAGGTGGTGAATTGACAACCCCATCCACCATAAGCACTGTGGATCAGAATTAGGTCTGTGCAGAGCATTTGACTTGGCTCATCATGAGGATGCATAAAGTTGAGAAGAAGCTACGTGACCAATCCTTATTTTCCTCTCCTCCAAAGTTATAAATAGTTCATGCCTGTCTCCTTTCTGTACTTGTCAGTAACCAGCTTCCTTCTTTCAAAAGAAGGGTTCAATAGAAAATGAGTATCATGTTTCTTCAACCAACGTCCACTCTTAAGTCCGTATGAGATGTTGATCCATGAGAATTTGAATTGAGACCTTAGAAAAATTTATATCGGTTCTATTTTGTTATCAAAATAATTAAATAAAAATTATAAATATAATAAATAATTAAAAATGAAGAATGTTATACCCTTTCGCTCTTAAAAAAAAAAAAATCTTGTGTTATGAATTATCATGCTTCGATCAATGAAAGAGGGGGTAAGATTTAAATAGTTTGACTAATAGAATGATATTTTTAAATCATCTTAATAAGAAAAATAATCTGATCTTTTTCTTTCTTATTGATGATCTGAATGATTTCTTCCAGAAAAGATAACTTTTTATCATTCACAGTTATCTCATATTTAATGATATAGGAGATATTAGGTATATACTTTTTAAACATTGATACATGCAATAAATCATAAATATTATAAACAATTCAAAGATGAAGAATATTACACACAAGGGCATCAAGGGTTTGATCAAATGCTAAAGTTAAATAGTATATTTTATCAAAAATTATTTGATAATATATATTATGGATCTTACAATGTGATAATTAATGATTGAATTGAAAAGGTGAATGTCATGAATGATTATTCACATAATTCGATTATTAATAGGATATGATATTATGTATTAAATTCTTAGTGAAGTATTCACGACCTTGTTGAGTTAGTTTTCTCGCCAACATTGTATAGTCGAACTTCTTTAGATTTAGATAACATTTTTATCATTGCCAATCTTATTGGATTAAGTCCTACTAGACACATTGGCCTTATGGATAAACAAATTAAGTGTATAGAAATTTCTTTTACTAACACAATCAACTAATATTCGGACAAACACAATATACTTCGAAATCTTCTTGTTCCGCCCTAAAAGTAGTTTCTTTGCACATTTGGGCATAACATGATATGCGATTACCTCAATTTTGGTTCTAATTATATCTATTTGATAATGTATCAAAATGTAGGATAGGAATTCACATCTTAAGGGGGGAAAAAAACATATTAAATTCATATCTATACATCTTAATGTAGACTCCAACCAGTATTAGAAAGGTTTCCCTATTTGCGCGATAAGAAAAAATTGTTTGAGAAGATGTAATCAAACTAAATTAGATGTGTAGGACCCCATTTGAGTAGGTTAATAAATAAAATTTGAATAAATGTATAGAAATTTAATTATCAAAGAATCTATAGCTGCTGACAGAATATCTTCCCCTAACACTAGAAAGTATTTCTTTTGGAATTTCATGGTCATGTATGATCTTGTCATATGGAACAAAATAAATTATAGGTTTATAAAACATGAGCCAAACCTTAATAAATTTGATTTACCAACTACATCATTTGAGCTTTAAAATGATTAAAATCACTCCTTTTTTTCCTTTGCTACCAGTGGCATTTAAATTTTTTTTCAAGGACATTAAGTCTTTTTAGTTATCAGAAATAATAATTTTGTTACATTTATTATTCGCTCATCTCTTCGACATGTCTGCCGTTTCGTTCTCATCCTGAACATCCTCTGTCAGTACTATTCTCTTACTTAATTTTATTACAAAATTGTGTTTACACGTTTAAGTTAATTTATTTTATGTTTAGACAATTTTATTAAACCTGTGATCCAATCAATTCATTCATCGGCTCAACCAATCGATCGTTCTATTTGACTCTCGTGACCATCGGAGTTATAATCGTCAGTATGTCTCCTCAAATACGAAGTACAGTATATGCCATGAAACGAAATAAGAGAAGAAGAAATTGGAAGATAAAATTACAGGGTGTATACATCCGTAACGGTAAGTACTGTCACGTACTCACCATACAGCGAGAGGTCCCAAGCCACCACAACCCTCCGATGCCGATCGTAGGGCTGGCGGAACTCCTGGCTCGCCTAAGAAGCTTCTCTACCCTCGTACGCCTCACGGACGTCGATGTCCCGTCGCGAAGCGTAGAGCGGAGAGAAGGGGACCAGGAGACCTTTGTGGCTTAGCGGGACGAAGGAAGCAGCGAAGCCATGGACTGGCTTCCACCTCCGGGGCGATCTCGTTGGCCAACGCCGCTCGATCGTAATTTTACGTTCATCGAAACCCGGGAAATAATTATCTCTCCGGTCAACATCTGGGGCCCGAGGAACGCTGGTTCGGTGCCTGGGTGGGCCCACGCCTCGGATGTGGATGGAAGAAGTCGCTCCTCGAAGTCAAGCCGTCCCCACCGTCTCTTCCTCCCTTGGATTTGATACGTATTTTGTTGTCTTCCCTATTTTATCGCTTTCGATCGAGTTCTCGGGGCGCATGTTGATGGGGAGGAGAAGCAAACAAAGGAGATTGGGTGGGCGTACCAGCTGTTGGGCTCCCCGTTTTCACCTCTGCCTGCTGTGAAAAATCTGACCTTTTGGTTTCGAGTAGCTGGAAAAAGGCGAAGACGGCAGAAGGGTGGGCGAGGCTGTCTCCTTCTCCTCCACGCTCCGATTATTTTATCCATGGGTTGGAGCTTTTTGGATTATCTTTTGCGGGGCGGATGAGGAGAGAGTCAACCGACTCTTCCGCTGATTTCTTTCTCTCTCTCTCTCTCTCTCTCTCTCTCTCTCTACCGACCTCTTTCCGCTGATCTCTCTCTCTCCTCTCTCTCTCTCTCTTCAGTCACTGTGGATTTCCTTTTGCTTTGATCTGTGAGGCCTCGTAGTGTCCACATGTGAGCGGGAGGTCTGGTTTTATCTTCCACATCCATCTCCATCGAAACCAGTTCGCACCAGTCCCTAAGCCTCCTAAAGCTTCGATCTTTGGGCGTTTCGGAGGAGGGAACTGCATGCCTCAGAGCCGAGAGCTGGCTACTGTTCTGGTCTTGTTTCCTTGTTCTTCCCTCGTTTTGGCGTTCGGTGAGGAGCTCCGTGGGTGCACAGAAAAGAGAGAGAGACGGAGAGAGAACGAGGCGCTAGCTTTCCGCTTGGCTTCCTTCTCTGTTCTTTCTGCCCTTCAGCACTGGGAGCGGGATCTAAAGGCATTTGTTCATAGCCAAACTCGATCATCTATGCTTTTTCATCCGCTGGTCTCTCCTTCGGATCTTTTCCTCCGTCTTCCGCTTGAGTTTTCTTCCCTCTCCCCCCCTTTTTCGTTGAACTGATCGTGTCGTGTTGTATGCCCTCGGGAAACTGAGAAATTTGAGTGGGAAAAGGAGAGCAGTGATTAGATCTACTGCTGGCATCCCTAGTCCCTGCAGAAAAAGGAGTAGCTTGGAAACGGCAGCCGCGAGTCCGAAAAGCTTAGGTTAAAGAATATAAGAGACCCGATCTTTTAATGAGTTTTAGAGGATTGTTCGACGGCGGCTCCGGCGGCGGGGATCGTGTGGTGACCGATGCGCCGTACCGCAGCTCCATCGCCATGCCGGCCGGCTCCATCTCTCAGCCGTTCCTCACCTCGCCGTCTCTTCCCAATCCCGTGTTCACTTCCCCTGGCCTCTCCCTCGCCCTGGTAACTACCGCTCGCCATTTCTCTTTCTCCTTGTTGCGTGTAGAGATTCTAGTGACATCCCTTTGGTGCTTCCGCCAGCAGACGAACATGGAAGGCCAGGGGGACGCCGCCGTCGCAGGAAAAGGTGGAAGAGGCGAGCCGGATTCCTTGCGGCGGAGCAAGGAGGATGAGAACGAGTGCAGATCAGGAGGGAGTGATAACCTGGAAGTAATATCCGGTGACGATTTTGAGCAGGAGAACCCTCGCAAGAAGAAGCGATACCATCGCCACACCCCTCAGCAAATCCAAGAACTCGAGGTGTAAGCAATCTATGCTTCTTGCTTGCTTCCATTGGTCGTTTGACCTGATTCACTAAACAAGAAGAGGGCAAAAGAAGCAGTTAGTTAATTACTACTCGGATCCCCTAACTATAGGCTCTTCAAGGAATGCCCTCATCCCGATGAGAAGCAAAGGCTGGAACTCAGCAAGAGGTTATCCTTGGAGGCCCGCCAGGTCAAGTTCTGGTTTCAGAACCGGCGAACTCAGATGAAGGTATCATCTCATCCTTTACTCCTAGCTAGCTAATTTGATCCCTTGATGTTGTTGTATCTTGCTTACGCGCTTGGAAGCTGATTGAACCAGACTCAAATAGAACGCCACGAAAACACGATCCTTAGGCAGGAGAATGATAAGCTTCACGCCGAGAACTTGTCGATCAGGGAGGCGACGAGGAATCCAATCTGCAGCAGCTGCGGTGGGCCGGCGGTGCTCGGGGACGTCTCGCTCGAAGAACAGCACCTGCGCATTGAGAACGCCCGTCTTAAGGATGAGCTCAATCGTGTTTCCTCTCTCATCGGCAAGTTCTTGGGCAAACCTATTTCAGTATTAGCTGGTCCGGTCCCTGTCTCGATCTCGAACTCCTCGTTGGAGCTGGCGGTCGGGACGAATGCTTTTGGCGGTCTGGGCTCGCTGGTTACGACAACATTGCCTCCGGTGGCTGATTTCGCTGCTGGGTTGTCAAGCCCGCTCGGTACCGTCGTTACTCCTGCTAGGAACGCTGGCACAGGAGCCATCGGTGGTGGAGCGGATAAGTCGCAGGAGAGATTTGTACTCTTGGAACTTGCACTCACTGCAATGGAAGAGCTGCTGAAGGTGGCTCAGATGGAGGAGCCTCTTTGGATCCCCGGCGTGGATGGAAGCAAGGAGACACTGAACTATGACGAGTACGATCGCAGTGTCCCTTGCTGCATCGGCGCGAAGCCCATTGGATTTGTCTCGGAGGCGACGAGGGCTACCGGCGCGGTGATCATCAATAGCTTGGCACTGGTGGAGACCCTCATGGATGCCGTAAGGGTTCAGCTTCTATCATCCGATTCCTTGTTTTTGCAGTATTCTTTTGTGCTTACGGTGCTGCATTTGGTTTTTCTTCGTACTGGATTCATGAGCAGAATAGGTGGGCAGATATGTTCCCTTCGATCGTTGCAAGATCCACCACCACGGGTGTGATTTCCGGTGGCATGGGTGGGAGTAAGAATGGATCACTCCAGCTCGTGAGTTCATGGCATTCGGATGTTCGTTCGTCCGTCCCACCTTTTTCCGCTCACACCCATTTCTCATTGCAAACGGATCTCCTGTGTGGACAGATGCAAGCTGAGCTTCAAGTTCTGTCGCCGCTGGTTCCAGTCCGACATGTTCAGTTCCTTCGGTTCTGCAAGCAGCTCGCCGAGGCGGTTTGGGCGGTGGTCGATGTCTCCATCGATGGAATCAGAGACAGCCCTTCGGTGCAACAGACCAATTGCCGCCGGTTGCCTTCGGGCTGCGTGGTGCAAGACTTGCCCAATGGGTATTCGAAGGTATCGAATTAAATTAAATTTATTTTGCTGCTGAAGTACTCTCTCTCTCTCTCTCTCTCTAGACCTAAAGCTTGAGCTTCCAAATCTTACTTGGTCATTTGCCTATTTATTTATGTTTCTACTAAGTGATGCAATCGTATTAGTTTCCATTCTCTGCTTTCTTTATGCTCATTGCTTGTCGTGTTTCTTTAGAGTTTTAGATGCTTCTCTCCCAGTCTCGAGAGCATCGCCCCTGAGTCGTTTACCATCCGCCCACAATTAAATCATGATTTGTTCTGCTAACCATGTGGCTAACGCTGCTCTCACATCATTATTCTGCGAAGGGTTGCCCTCTGTTTCCTATCCCATTGTATTTCCAAGTCGTGGCATCCTACGGAAGTCTCTCTCGATGACCACACTGTGCCACCCCCTCGTCTTTTGTGCAAACTCCTCGTGAAGGTGTCTACATGGATTACTTTGAGCTATCATGTACTTGAAACAATTGGTTGCTGTTCTACGATCTGTTCCCCCGGTAAAATGAATCATGTCAACACCTTTGCATGAGCAGGCACAGCACATGAACACTTCCATTATTGGCTCCTTGTTACTACATTTTTGGCATTTGTCTACCCTTCTGAGTCGAGTGTAATTAGCTGGGCGGTGAACTATGTGCGAAGTTTTGTCAGGTAAAAGAGTAAACTAGTGTGATAGCAATAAGCTGCAGCGGTGGCACTGTAGACAATGGTAGCGGACACAAGGCATTAATGAGCTAGCCGACGCTGTGGTGCGCAGGTCACATGGGTGGAGCACGCGGAATACGACGAGGCTACGGTGCACCCGCTGTACCGCCCGCTGCTGCGCTCCGGCATGGCGCTCGGCGCCCACCGGTGGGTCGCGGCGCTCCAGCGCCAGTGCCACTCCCTGGCCGTCCTCGTCTCCTCCTCCCTCCGCCCGGGCGACAACACTAGTAAGTCCCAACGCACAACTAGCGAGGTGATTTGAATTGGAGAGGGCTTACCCTCGGCTGTGCTCTCGCAGCGATCACCCCGAGCGGGAGGAGGAGCATGCTGAAGCTGGCGCAGCGCATGACGGACAACTTCTGCGCCGGAGTGTGCGCGTCGTCGGCCCACCAGTGGAACAAGCTCCGCGGCGGCATCGACATCGGCGAGGACGTGAGGGTGATGACGAGGCAGAGCGTGGCCAACCCCGGGGAGCCACCGGGCGTGGTGCTGAGCGCCGCCACCTCGGTGTGGCTCCCCGTAGCGCCGCAGCGGCTCTTCGACTTCCTCCGCAACGAGCGGCTTCGGAGCCAGTGGGACATCCTCTCCAACGGTGGGCCCATGCAGGAGATGGCCCACATCGCCAAGGGACAGGACACCACCGGCAACGCCGTCACCCTCCTCCGTGCTAGCGTCAGTATTTACTCATGCCTATATATTTCAAGTACAGTTTGCAGCCGCTTTTCTCTTTCATATTCTGTAATAGAAATGGAGTCGCTTTTGCTGCCCGTCTCTTCGTTACTTGCTCAGATGGTGAAAGGTCCAGGAAAAATATTAGCACTGTAGCCTTCCGGTGGTGGATGCACCGTATACAGGGAATGGATGATGGATCCGTGAAAAGATGGTTTGCAGATAGACATGACCGACTGACGTTCTATTTCTGTTTTGGCGTCTTCTGACGAGCCTTTTTCCAACGCTTGTGTCGCACTCTATCGCTGGCTCAGTGGCCCAATGTCTTCTCCATGATTCTGCCATAATAATTTACCCTGTAGCTTCTCCCGAAGATTTACGTTACGGTGATCTGTTTTGCACCAGGCGGTGAGCGCGGACCAGAGCAGCATGCTGATACTGCAGGAGACGTGCACGGACGCGTCCGGGTCGCTGGTGGTGTACGCCCCGGTGGACGTGCCGGCCATGCACCTCGTCATGAGCGGCGGCGACTCCTCATACGTGGCGCTCCTCCCGTCCGGCTTCGCCATCCTCCCCGACGGTCGTAAGGCGGTAGGCTCGCTCCTCACGGTCGCGTTCCAGATACTGGTGAACAGCCAGCCGACGGCGAAGCTGACGGTGGAGTCGGTGGAGACCGTGAATAACCTCATCTCCTGCACCGTCCAGAAGATCAAGGCCGCCCTCCGCTGCCAAGCTTGAGAAAGGAACCTGTGATGGCTGTCCTGTGGGCCGAGTCAAGGACGAACCGCGTGGCGAAAAAGCGTGGCTAAGTGGCAAGGAAGCATGGAAGCACCGGTAAACCCTAACGCCTTCAGGCGAAGTGGGTAACCCTCAACACGGAGCCGTGGTGGTGGTGGTGGTTCGGGTGTTGACTCGGTCTAATCGACGCAATTGCTGCATTTTGTGTTGCAGTCACCCTCGTTTTGGTGGATTTTTCCTGTATGACATGGAAACGAAGCAGGTTTTGGCGTCGTTTGCGGCATTTTGAGCGTGTATTTTGTTGGGTATATTCCGCCAATGTGTCTGTGATCTTTATTTATATTATACTATTGGGATACATAAATAAATCTAATGATTGAATATAGTTTGATCTCTAATCTCACAGTTCAAAGATCAGAGGCACTTTATGCATCCAATACATATAGAGATTAATTTTATCATTTGTTATTTTCATACATATATATGCATATATATATATATATATCTTATTTGACCTTACGGGCTCAGGGAAATGGTTTGACAGACCCGCGGCATCGTCACGAGTTCCCATGTGGCATTTAATACATGGCAGCTCATTAAACAGTCGCATTAATGGCCGGTGGTGACCCTTCGATCGCGTGCCGAGCTCCTCTTCGCCACAGCTTTCCTTGCGTCCTCCAAATGGGGCCCAAGTCGCTCGCTCCTTTGCTCCCCATCATAAATCATAAAGATCAACTGTGGCTGTGATCGTTGTCAAAACCATGGTATTAATGGTTTGCATGAAATTAATACATAGAATCCGCCAATGTTTTGTGAAATGCATCATTCTCAATTTAAAGGTATAATGAATAATCCGAAGGGCGTATTCGAAAACCTCATCATACTATAAAAACTATACCATTTGGCTGAATTAAATGAGGAATTTTTTCGTCATTGACTGGTCAAACTAATCCTACATGGAATATGCCTATAAATTAGCAGGAAGAACCCTAATATATATTATTATCTATTAATCACAATTGTGGCCATTTGGTTGACACGCTAATACCTTTTAGATAGTGAGCTTAAACCTATGAATACCTTGACCTACTGTTGATATACGCTGAAGTATTTTTACCCTGCAATATTTTGAATAAAACACAAATTAATCGATCAGTTTTCAGGAACATGAGTTAGAAACCACATCCTAATCGCAGATAATTGATTTGTTAATTTATCAAATCTAAATAAATAATCTAAAAATATTTAAACTTAGATTAATAATAATATAATAATATTTCTCATGCAAGTTGAGTTTCTTCGACTTACACGCCTAAGACATTTTGCCTTATGTTTTCCGTTATGACAAATTTTTTTTGGTGCGAATTGAGTTTTTCTACCTTGAATGTCTTAAATAAATTTTACCTTGTATCACTTATATATGTATATACGTGTAATGTTTAAGACATACTCATCCTGATCCGACCTCAAGAGATGTCTTAGGAATAAAATTTCTTTAATTTACAATGTGTCATATCCATGATAGCATCACTCTCATTCTGTCTCGAACGATCATGATCAATGATACTCTCCTTATCAGTGAAAACTTATGAATACCTTGACCTGCTATTAATATATACTTAAGTGTGTTTTGCCATGTCATGTTGAGAATTAAACACAAATTAAACAATAAATTTACAAAAATATGACCTAGAAACCACATCCTAATAGCATATAGTTGGAAGTGTGATAGGATAATTAATTTGTTAAATTATTAAATTTAAATTAACAATTGAAAATATTTAAATTTAAATTAATAATAATATACTCATCATATCCTTATATATCAATGTTAGTCTACATAGGTTTTTAATACTAGGCTAAATCGGAATTTTAATCTCTCGGTCAATCCACCGACCCTTTCCTCGCCGCTGCTTGAGCTCAACAAGTTTCCCAGCTCAGCAGAAAGCAGCAGCGTCGGAAACAAAAATAGCAGAAACACATGCACTGCTGTTGATATTAACTCAACGACAGAGCTGCTGAGGGGAGGAATGACTGGAAGAGCAACCGGGCTGGCCATGTCGAGACCACCGACACTAGATTTCACGGTCGTCGGTATTGATGGAAGTGTAAGGGGAGGGAACACTAGTGGTGCGCGGGAGTCTGCTAGGGCCACAAGTGACTTCTTGTGGTAAACTGCATTAGTGCACCTTTTCTTTTCTGGTATTTGAAGAAGCCAGTGATCCTTTCAAACCCTCGTAAGTTTGAGAAGCACTCTGTAAGGGGAGAACACCTAAAAGTACTATGCTTTTACTTGTGTAAAGATAACTCAGAGTATGATCCTTCAGATGTATCTTGAGATGGGATTTGTGTTCGGTATTCATTTTAAGACACTGTATTCGGTATTCATTGCTTTTATTTAATATCTGATAAGATGTTTTAATCAATTTTTATTATAATTTCTTTATTATTGTTCTAACAGAGGGACTCTTCATCTCATGAATGTTGCCTTCCACAGTGTTCCAAATAAGTAGCACTGTCGGGTGGAGGAGCAAGAAGACACTCAAATTATTAGCATTGATGCAAGAGTCGGAGTAATTCTAGGGTTAATATATGGTTCATGACCACTTAGCTTTTCCTGTTCCGTGTAATACGACCAATGCCTCGTTCTTTCTTCGAGAATTACTTGATCTTTATCCCAGAGTTGAATTTGGAGCAAGCTTCCTCTAAGTTTTAAGTTATCATGTTTGATCAATTATATTAAACATTTGTTAGCATGTTTTTGACCATTGCTCAACCTAATATCTGATATCCTACTAATTACAACCGATGTACATCCATTGATCCTCAAGCTTAATGATGCATCCGCATGGAGAGTTAGATGATGAAGTGGGGCTCCAACTCAGAATGGATCCTTCGAAGAGATCTGTCATTACAAGCACCCAAGAAAAAAATGAAAGACAATCTGCAATCCACTTCTTCGTTCTGTTCTCTGTTCTTGGTTACAAACTTCGAAATTAACATAAACACCGAAACTCCCTTTCAACTTATGTACTCTGTACAAGGATTATGTAAACACCTTACTGGCCTGTTGTAGGCCATTCATCACCACAAGGCCCCATTAAGTACCAGAAAGGGAACCTGAAATCTACAAAGAACATCTTTTCTCAGGAGCTTATCATGAACTGCCACTCAGCGGCCTGCATTGATGCCAAATATCCGTACTTTGTGCATGTTAGGCAATTTGGCAATGACCAGCACGATCACTGCAACTGTATTCAGGAAAAGCATCGGATGCTGGTAATCAGTTGTGTGTGAGGCTATCAAGTACCTGCAAGAAGAAATCGACAAATCACTCGATCTTTCAATTAGCAGATCAAGGCACCTAACATTAATTGCGAGCAAGACGGCAGATACCACATAAGTTGGTGAATCATGTTCTTATATTTATAAACTTTAATCAACAGACGCAATCAAAATCCACACAGTTCTTTCAGTCTAAAGCTTCATACATACTTCGATATGAAACCAGAAACCCATGCAAGCATTTGTTGCAACTTCCAGGGGATGGGAAACAAGCATGGGCCATCATTCCTTGACAAATGGATCAGAGTTATGAAACCATATTATGTTTACCTAACACATAACATCTTATATCCATGATAGAACACCAAAAGATCTGAAATCCAAATTGATTGCACACAATAATAATTAATTACAAGTATCTCATGTTGGAAGCACCTTTGGATGATATACATCATTAAGAGCAATACATTTTCTTACCATTTCTCCTTTCTCTAAAGTTTTATAAGGATCAAGTTTTAAATCTTGCTCTGAAATTTATTCAACGGTCGGTTGGACCAATATAGTACTGGCACAATGACCTGTACCACCAGATACAATCGAAAAATAAGTGGGAAAAAAATTAAATGACTGGTACAACCGTGGTCCGGCTCTGATTCTTGTTAGGACTGGTAATAACCAGTATGCATGCAACGGTCCAACTGGTATTTGAGACTTTGATATGAATCTACCAAGAAGCTACCTACTTCTCTTTCATACAACGAGTTCTTAACTACTACAAATCAAACAATCTGATGCCTTTCAAAGATACATGAACTTTAAGAGGCCAAGAAGGATCAGATTCTGTTGCGTGCTTTGTTAACTCATTTAAGAATAATGCAATCAGCTTCGATTACTCTAGCTTTCTGTAGGTCATTATGATGGCCATAAATTACTCGTGAACACTCATTTCACATACTTGCTATTAAATGAGAGCAAGATTGATATAAGAATACTTACAGAACAACAGGGACAACAGTCAAGAACTTCCGATTGCGTGTAAGCTGTTTGCCATTGTCTATCTGCTCCCACCAGGTCAAGCTATTGTAGATTCCCTGGTCATCAGAGAATGGCGTTCCCTTCTTCCAATGGAAAAAGTGGTAGGTTATCTGAAAAATGCAAATCATCAAAATATATAAAAGATTCAAAATATCAAAAAATGATCAAAACATTGAACCATATGCTGGCTACATTTTGTATGAAACAGAGGACAAAGAATTCTTGAGATGAACCGAAATGTGAGATTAAATGATACTTTGTCTTGCATTTTTCACGACAAAAAACTGCAGTTCTGCAAATGAATTGTATGCGCTGCTGAGTGAAACTCCAAGGGAAAAAAAAGCAATAAAACTAATCATTGACTTAGCAGTATAAAAATACATCAAATCCAATCAGCTGAAATTCTTGGTACATAATTAGTTAGTTATAGACGAGAAGTACAACATTCCGTGATTACCAACTAACTTAAAGCTCATTGAGAACTCAGGACCCTTAAGCTTAAGCTCCAAAGTAGCAACATAACATTACAAAATTGTTACTTTGGTAGAAAGTACCAAGTAACCCTTAAAATCGCTTGTCAAATTCACCTGTGTTCTATTTGCGAAAACCAAAATGTTTCATATTTATCATGCACAAGCAGCTTAATCGGAAGCCTAGACTCATCCACTACACCCTAGATCGACGAAGATCACCTTTTTTTTTTGCCATACACACACAAAATAGATGGAAAAAACATCAAAATTGATATTACTATTCATAGGCTCTTCTTTTGAGCTACTTGTTACCCTCCTTATACTCCCAAGGTCGTAAGCATAAAAAACGCAGGATCTCGATTGAATCCTATCCAGACCATGTAAGCCTTCTTTCTTTATTGTTTTTCCCCTACTCTTCCGAACCTAATAAAAGGAAATCACAAAACCTAAATTTTTTGACCTTGGGAAAACTGTGTAGTTTGGGGATCACAATCTAAGCAAAGATGAAGGACCAAAGTAGCTGTTTCTAGTCACAATTATGACAAGAACAGATCCATAAAAAATCCGACTTCCCTAAATAATTAACCCAAGTAGAGACTATCAAACCCAAGCGCTCAAAAATCAAAATTTTCTATCATGCAATGATCGCCGACGGGGAGAGAGAGAGAGAGAGAGAGAGAGAGAGAGAGAGAGAGCATACGGCAAAGTGGACGAGATTGACGATGGTCCAGGCCGTGCCCGGGTTGCAGCCGAAGACGGAGAGGAAGATAAGCCAGGAGAAGAAAAGGATGAGGATGTAGGTGGTCCAAACCCCAGGGTACATGAACCACTCCGTGTTCTTGTTCATGTCCACCGGCGGCACCGCCTGCACGTAGAGTTTCGCCATCCACGACGCTGTCCTCCTCCCACGCCCTCTTCTCCGATCTCTCAGCTTCGGGGGATTGCGTTCCAGCGAGTGAAGAGAGGGGATTGGATCGAAACCACGACGACGGATGGATTCGACGGAAGAGCGTACCAGAGAGGTAGGAAAAGGGCAAACCAATTGTGGCAACATAAATAGATAAAAGATAGTAGGATGCGAGGGGCCGAGCGACGGATGGACCGATTCCGGTCAAAGGTCTCGTTACGCCTGTCTCAGTGACGCCAGGGAACACGATTCTTCGTACAAACGTGGATGGGCGGACTCGCACGTGTACATTTCCTACGCGCGCCCCGGTTTAGAGCATTGCGTTCCCTGTCTCGGGCGACCCTCCGTGGGAGGACGGACGTTGCCGCACGTGGAAACATCGACGGCTCTCTCGAACATCCACCGGTTGTCGTAACAAATCAGCTCTAACAATTCGAGTTGGTTGTAAGACCTGAAATAGGTAGGTGTCGAAACATTGGATTTAACTAAAGTTTTAATAAAATTAATAATAAATTAACAAAAAAATCTAAGACTTTATATATAATTAATTAATTAATTTCATCTTATACGATTTACCTTGTAAAATATAATTGAACCTCTTAATAAATAAATATGAATCTTATAACCACTCATTGATGATTATAACATTAATCAACCCACAAACACATGAAGCTCTTGAAATAATCAGTACTTGATCAGTAAAGATGATGAACGAGTTCTCATAGGTCATAACGAGATATTTAATCTCAATATCTTCCTATTCCATGTTGGGCCTCTTTTGCATCTCAAGTCAATGCGCTTATGCTCTTTTATTTCCTACGCTGTCATTTCATATTAACACAAACTATAATATGCTCTCTTGTATTGATTGTCATCAATCGATGACTTCTCTTTTATCCATATCTTTGGTTAGTTAGTAATTATATATGATTTATTCTTCCATTGAAGAAACTATTAATTATCTTTCAATGCATTAACTAAGAAAGTTTTGTGTATTTATTAATCATCTTAGTATTATATTTAGATAATCTCTAGATATGATTACTATATCAATTATGTAATCCACATTAAAATTACTGATATGAGAAGATGACGTTTAGGTTCGAGTTAGTTTCATGTGATTTAGACTCATGTATTCCGGGTTGTCCGATATGCTTAAAAGATGAAAACACCAAACTCCTAAGAAGGTTGTCTGAAATGTCACTTACATGAAAATCAAAATTGAAAGAGATTTCTTAAGTTGATCCCTCCTATACCTAAGTTAGTAGCTCGAGATAGATGAGTGTAGTAATCAATAATAAAAAAGTGACCCCGTGAGTTTTTATATCTAGTAGCGAAGGTATGACATATTCTATGAAATATTTTTCGAGGGATAATTCTTAATCACCTTTAACAATCTTGATTTGATTTTTCTTTCATATAGGCAACAAGAGCAGAGACAGTCCATAATTATTTATCTAGGATTTATGTCCATGTGTGGGGTGTCACGTTTGTCATTTTCTTCTAACCTGGACACGACATGTATTGAATAATGGTTAATTGATAACATCCTCAATCATTTGTTTTCCTTTGAAAACATACTTCGATGGCTCTTTAACGAGAGTTTTAAAGTATGATATTTGGTTCATCCGATATATTAGTATTATGTTTTATTACTTACTTTTTTTTAAAAAAAAGTATGAATTCTCGATCGGTGTATCCTCAACATTAAAAAAAAAAAAAACTCGAAACTCATCCTACCCACCTCGAGTATAGTGAGACATGCTTAAACTTTGGCATATGATTATATAGAATGCATATCAGTGCTATAAATAATTAAACCAAAATAGTTATATAAAAAGGCAAATCAAACCAAGCAAAATTATTAAGATTATTTTCTCAGGAGCTAAATAAAAAATAATAATCGATCGTTGAGGACAAATGATGCCATTTTTTTTTATTTTAGAGTTGAAAATGAAACTCTGTACAGTTTTATCAATAGCATAAAAGTTTTCTTTGAATAGATATTACTATACTTGTTTGTATTGTCGATCAAATTTCAATCATCATCCCAACCCACTTACTAATTGATAAACTCCAAACCAAATTACTGCTCACTGATACTGCTTAAAAAAATCCTGAAGCTAGTGGTCAAAGTCAAAGTCGTCACTCCAAGTAGAAAATTTTCTGTCACATTTGTTGAAAATAGTGCTGAAAAAATGAACTGCAAATTTGTATCACATTTGTTGTTTGCTTGCTAATTTTTTTTTTATACATACATTTGTGTGATTGGAAGATATTTCTTGTAGAATGAATAGTTTCCTTCATCATAAACGAGCTTTCAAATTTATAGGAAGGATTTAAATCCCAAAATGTAAAACACAAATATCCTAACATTAGTAATATTATAGCAAGTGTCCGAATGCATTAGGATTACAACTATCCATGTAAGTCCTAAACAACTATCCTATTTAAATTAGAAATATAACTATTTAAGAATATAGGAACACAATTATATAGGATTGTAACTTTTACATTCTATGAATATAAATTTCAAATTTTAGAAATACATCTTCCATACATATACAAAAAAAATGATATCTAAAAAAAGCACTTTTATATTCTATGAATATAATTTTCTTTTTTTTTCAGATAAATGAACCTCTATATATCTCCTTAAATTAGGGGTTAGAATAGTGTTTCATCCTTCAACATGGGTAGAAAACCTTTAAAGGGTGAAGGCAAAAGGAGGGCTAAAACAGAAGAAAAGAAAGAAAAGGAGAGAGATGATTGGTCAAAACTCTATGCAAATATATTGGAACTTATTGCTAATCAACTTACCATCGACATTATTGATTATATTCACTTTCATGGCGTCTGCAAGACATGGTATGCTATCAACTATTATGGTCGCATACATCCCACTCAACTCCCATGGCTGCTTGTGAGATGTGACTATGACAATAATCGTATCATCTTTTATTCCATCTCAGATGAAAGGTTTCACTCAATTCAACATCTAGCAAATGATGAACGCATCATTGGCTCATGTGATGGATGGCTAGTCCTTAGTCATAAAACTTATAAGATCCTCTCTATCATAAATCTACTCATAGATGCTCATATCCATCTCTCCCAATACTTCCAAGTTATTTAATAAATATTAAAGATTGTTACCCATTAGTATTGAAGATTGTAATATCTTCAAACCCCTCAATATATGATCAAGATTATATCATCGTCATTATCTCCACCTTGAACAATGCTTTCTTTTTCTATTCGTTTAAGCAAGGATGATAAATGAACTTTGGTGAATGAGACGAGTAAGTATCATAATGTCATTTTCTTCAAATGAAACTTACATGCTATAGATGAAACTGGATATGTGTTCATGTTTAATTCATTCTTTGAGAAAGTGACTATCATCACTCCACAACGAGGAATAAACAACTTGTTATGGCAATTTACAGTGTTATCAAGTGACCTTATTATCATTCAAAATATATTGATCGAGAACACTATTGACCATGGAGTAGAGAATCTTATAATTCTTACAACAAAGAGGATAGATATCCTTAAGTTGAATCTGAAAGGTTTAATACCATCGTTGGAGGCAGCAAAGAGCATAGACAAAAATATACTTTTCCTAGATGTTAATTCTCGCTCCATCTCATGCCCAATAACCTAATACCATCATGAAAAATATGATACTATCTATATACATCACTTTTATATCATGATTGATGAAGAACAATATATATATATATATATATTATAGGTTTAGAATATATGATTTAGAGAATAACCCTTTCAAGCCAATATCACATGATGACATTGAAAGGATGTGCACTGGTGTTTTACCCATATGGTTTATGCCATCCTTATTTTAATATACTTTATTTTACTATCTTAAACTATAACTAAGTCTTATTAAGACTTATCCTTATATTATGAATGATGGATTATAACTTTTTTGATATATTTCTTGAATCTCAATAACTTATTTTTCTATTTAGTTTTGTTTGCTTGTTATATCTTGAATGGTTTTGTTTTAATACATCGAGATAACAATCTCTATAGTATGATATATTTAATAGATATTGATATTCATAAATAATTTTTAGCATAATTTGTATTTGTACAATAATGACAATAAGTTTTTTTTTCCTTTCAATTTAGCAATAATCATAGTAGAACATCAATAATTTTATTTGATCTAATATTCAATTGTCATATTCTAACTTAGGAGGCTACAATCATTTTTATGATATACGTATCTAGTAATGATCTCAGCACCAAAATGGATATTGTTATGGGAAAATATTATTAACGTCCTAATAAGTCTAATGTGATTCTCGTTTGTGTGAACAGGGACATTTGAGATGTGGCTAAGGTGCTTTCAAGGTGATAATATTAAACTCTTGAAGTACTACCTGCATGAAGATCGATATTGAGAAGTATTTCTTGACTAGATCTCTCCGATGATACCTAAGTTAGTAACTTGAGGTAGATAAGTGTGATAATAAATGATACAAAGTGATCCTTGTAAGCCTATTAAAATGAGCTATTATACTTGATAATAAATTGATAAAATATTCTATGAAATATTATATGATGAGGAAGCGTTTAACCACCTCTATGAAGTTCAAATTCAACTTTTTGTTCTCTTAGCTGTTAAGGGTAGTGATAGTTTACAACTGCTTTCTTTGAACCTATATCTATGTGAGCATACCAATGGGGGGAATCTTTTATCTTATTCTTTTAGTTTGCACGTTATGTGAAGGTCACATATTGGATGGTGATTGATTGTCAGTATCTTTCTTATTATTTGTCCCCTCAAAAAGCATACTTGGGGAGTTCTTTGGTGAGGATCTTGAAGTACAATGTATGACCTATCTAACATATTGATTTTACACTCCATTGATTGCTACTCTAAGGGAGAGTAGGGGTGCTCGATCATTATACTTTAGGAATGTCTAAAAGTGGTCGAGGTGTCATACTATCTTACCTTAGGCAACGAGAGGATCGGGTGTTCAACCTCCCCACATCAAGTAGCAAGGGGTTAGAGTTCTCAACCTCCACACCTCGGGTAGCGAGGGGGGTCAATGCTTGACCTCCGCACCTCGAGTACATGGGGGTCAGAAGTTTTCGACCTCTACACCTCAGGTTTATTTCCAAGGGAGTCCTTCGGGGATGAGGTTTTGTTGACCTGTATATCTCAAATATATTTTCATTTGTACCTCTCATCATGATGACTTTTTTTTTTCACGGGTCAGGTTTTGATTTAACTAAAATTTTAATAATAATAATAAATTTAAAATAAAAATATAAGAACATATATAATTTTATCTTATATAATATACTGTGCAAAATATAATTGACCTCTTAATAAATAAATATGAACCTTAGGAACCCACAAACATATGAAACTCTTAAAACAAATCAATACATGATTAGTAATGATGATGTAGGATTCACATCTCTTAGGATATTAAAGATCTTAACAAATTAGCGAGTCCTTATCGATCATAACCCCAAAAAAAAATTTAAATAAGAGATTCAATCTTAAGGCTCAAAACTCATGTCCTCTCATGCTTGTGCACTCTTATCCCCTTTGTTCTACCATTTCATATTAACATAAAATATAGCAAAACACTAAAATATATAATCTTGCAATGGTTGTCATTAATCGATGATCTCTTTTATCCATATCTTTAGTTAGTCAATTATTATATATATTTATTCTTCCATTGAAGAAAATATAAATTGTATTTTTGCATTCATTTGTGGAGTTTAAAGAAAATTTATGTCTTTAATGTATTAAGTAAAAAATTTTGTACCTTTATTAACCATCTTAATGTCAGATTTAGACCATTTCTTGGTATAATTACTATATCAAATGTGTAATCCATGTTAAAGTTATAGTTATAAGAAGATATCATTGAGGTTCGAGTTAGTTTGACATAGTTTAAACTCATGTGCATAGGATTATTTAAGATTTCTCAAAAGTGAAAATGTCGAGCTTTTGAGGAGATCATCCGACGTGCCGCCTGAATGAAGATTGAGATTGAGAGAGATTTCTTAAACCAGTCCCCTTGACATTTAAGTTAGTAATCTAAGATAGATAAGGTCAATTACTAATGGTAAAAAAGTGACCCATTGACTATATTAAAAGTGAGTTTTTATACTTGGTAGTGAAGGGATGACATATTCTGCGAAATATGTTTCAGGGAATAGCTTTTAATCGCCTTTAATAACTTTGATTTGGTATTTTTTTTATGTAGGTGATAAGGGTAGAGATAACCTATCTATCTAAGATCAATGTCTACACGGATAAACCGATGGGGGGTAGCATTTGTCTCTTTCTTTCAACCTGGATGTTATTTAAAGGGCACGTGTTGGATGGTGGCCGATCGATATTATCCTCCCTATCATTTGTGCCCCCTTGAAGGTGTGCTTCGAGGGCTCTTTCGTAAGGATCTTAAAACATGATATCTGGCTCATTCAACATATCAATCTTATGCTCTTTTGATCACTTCTTTGAGGGGGAGCAGGGCTTCCCGACCAATGTACCTTGGGTATACCAAAAAGAGATTAAAAATTCATCCTCTCCACCTCGAGCACAACGAAGTGTGCTTCTTCTTTAACCTTACTGATTAGGTTAAGTCTGACCCAAAATCTTTTGGAGGCTTTTTTATCAAAATTCTCAACCCGTGGTGTTGAAAAGACTATCTCAGGTGGTTAGATAGCCTTAGTGCAGAAGGTTAAACTAAATGGTAACTCTTCCGACTTAGTCTTAGATGTTATTCAAGAGGCCCATAAGATAATTGGTAGCTCATCCACCCAAGTATTTTTTTTCTCTAATAACCCGCTTCCTTAACCCTTCGAGAATGGTTTGATTGGTGACCTTAATGAGATTGTTAGTTTGAGGATAAGCTACCAAGCTAAACTTTAGCTAAACTCCATATGATTAACAAAACTCCTTGAACTTCACATTGTTAAATTGAGGACTATTATTGATGATTACGACTCTCAAAATTTTGAAACGAGTGATAATATTCTTCTATACGAATTCCTCAATTTGCTTCTTAGTGATTGATGCTAGTGTTTCAACCTTCACCTATTTTGTAAAATAGTCCACTCTAATAATGAGAAACTTTTACTGACTCAAGGCTGATAAAAAGTGTCCAAAGATATCTATACCCCACTATGCGAAGGGTCATCCGTAGTCGATCAAACTTAAAGAGACTATCAATTGATGTTGTATCTTAATGAATTTTTGGTACCTATTGTATTTTTTAGCATAAGCTATCATGTCCTTGTATAGCGTCGACTGGTAAAACCCTTGCTTAAGTATCTTGAAGGTAAAGGTTCATTGATTAATGTTCTTCCTATAGATACCATCGTGCACCTCAGCCAGCACCCTCATGGCTTCCCAAGATGTTAGACATATGAGGAATGGTTGACTAAAAGATATACAATGAAAGTGATCATTAATTAGGTAATGCCATACTTATGATGTTTGACTCTTCGGGAGATGCGAGATCCATCAAGAGTCTCCTATCTTTTTTGTAGTGTAGGATCTTATCAATCTAGCTTGATTCTTTTCCAACCATAATCATGTCATGTATGTTTATAAGTTGAACTAGCGACATCTTGATTAGTAGTCGACCAACCTTTATGGCCTGAGTCGATGCTAATTTGGTAAACACGTCAGCCTCGACATTCTTTTCATGAGGAACTTATAACATATTAAGTCAAGAGAAACCATGGATTAATATATATACCTCCGCAAAGTACTTTGTTAAGGTTGCATCTTAAGCTTTGTAGTTCTCTTTTACTTGATTCACGATTAGTTATGAATCGTTGAACACTGTCAAGTCTTAGACTTGATGCTATTGAGTAACCTAAAGCCACGAGAGAAACACTTCGTACTCGATTTTATTATTAGAGGTTTAAACCCAAATCAGAGAGTTTGTTCATACACTTGTCTATTCAGGCTTTTAAAGATGAGTTTGATGTCGCTCTATCTAAAGTGGTGGAAACCGTTCATGAATAGTATCCATATAGATGGAGTGTGTTGGTCGACCTTGAATAAATGAGTAGTTAATTCTGAGATAAAGTCCGCCAACACCTGAGTCTTTTTGGTAATTCTCAAGACATCATATGTCAAACTCTCCTAGCTCTACTACTTTAGTAATTAACCTGAGATATCAAATCAAGAGAGAACCTGCTTGAGGGGTTGGTACGTGATTACTTGTATAGCATGTGCTTGAATATAGGGGTAGAGTTTCTTTGTCATTAATACTAGCACAAATGTGAGCCTCTCAATAAAAAGTCCACTTATAATATAACTGATATAGTAGGTGGGCTTTTGAACTTCTACATTATCTCATACTAACACTAAGTTGATAGCTAGGTCAATGGCAGTAAGGTAGAAACTTAGAATTTTACCCAAGGTAGTGGAAGTGAGCTACGACAACTTGGTGAGGTAATCCTTCAACTTCTTGAATGCATCTTAACACTCTTCGATCTATTAGAAACCTTTTGGATTCTTCTTAGACATATTTTTTCAGATCGAGATAATAATTGATTAAGCACTACTAGTTGACTTGTTAACCATTGAACCCCCCTTACGAACCGAGGTAAGTGCATCTGTAATATAACTTGTACCTTGTATATATTCTTCTCTGATGTATAACAAACTTAAGTAACTTCCTCGAATTGACTCAGAACTTAGTTGGAATAAGGCACATATTGAACTTTTTCAAAACTTGAGAAGTCTCTGATCTGATCTGCCAAATGCAAATCGATTATCTTGCTCTTCACTATCATATCATCTATATAAACTTTTACATTTCTCCTGATATGATGCTTGAATATTTTTTTTGCATTTGGTATATTACTTCTATATTTTTTAACTTGAAGGAATAACTTTGAAGCAATATATGCCTCGATCCATGATGAAGAAGGTATGTTCTCGGTCCTCAAATGCAATTCTGATTTGATTGTACCCTATGAATGCATCTATAAAGGAAACAAGCTCGTGACCTAAGATAATATCAATCAATTGGTTAATATGAGAAAGGAGATACTTGTTCTTTGAGCATACTTTGTTGAGATTGGTATAATCAATACACATCATTCAATTTAATTTATTTTTTTAATAAATATAATGTTGGTGAGCCTTAGGGTTACTACATCTCGATAATAAACCTCACCGCTAACAACTTATTTAGCTTCTCACTAATTGCTCACTGGTACTCAAGAGCAAATTTACAAGGCCTTTGCTTCACTGTTCATGTTAAGAGAAATGTTTAGGTAATGTTGAGTTATGTTAGGGTCGATTCCCGACATATTCCTTAATGACTATACAAATATCTTAGTATTTTCTCGGATGAAGTTAATGAGTTACACCCATCTCTCCTTGGGAAGGGTCCTCGCAATCTTAATGGATTTGTTAAATCAGGCTTTGTCTAGGTGCAATTTAATCAGTGGCTCCATCGACTCGGTATGTGGGATGAACATGGCCAAGTCTCGAGAGTCCATATGTAGTGCTTTAGGTCGGGTTTTCTTTGATAGGGAGACTGTCATCAAGGATGTACTTGACTATCGTTAGATTGTCTCTTTGCTCTCCGATGTTAGCCCTCATCGAAAATTTTATTGATATGTAGATAAGTCAATACCACTGCCCTCCATTTGTTCAGTGTGAGTTAGCCTAGAATCGCATTGTATGTCGAAGGGATATCCGCTATTATAAACCTAGTCAATATTATTTTGAAGCAAAGCTCGTCTTCGAATGCAATATGCAAATTCATAGTCCCAAAAGGGGAGATAGAGTTGCCAGCAAACCCTATCAGTAAAGAAATCATTGAAGTAAGGTCATTAGTTAACAAACTAAGTTTTTAAACGGAATCAAAGTAAAAAAATATCAACAAAGTTACCTTTATTAGTGTATGTCAACCTATAATCACTTTGTGTGTCGAGAGGATATCTACCACCATGAACTTAGTCGATATTATTTTGGAGCAAGGCTCGTCTCTGAATGTGATGTTCAAGTTCATAGTCCCAAGAGGAAAAATGGAGTAACAAATAAACCCTATTAGTAAAGAAGTTATTGAGGTAAGGTCATTAGTTGATAGCCTAATTTTTTTAAAAGCATCAAATTAAAAAATATTAGCAAAGCTACATGTCTCGATCATAGCCCTCTTCGCCTAAGTGTTAATCATCCTCACAGAGACCACTAAGCATTATCATGATTTGGGTCAAAATATTATGTATTTTTCTTCTTGAAAGTTATCTCTTGGTCACCCTCTATCCTTAGGCCTTTTTTAATGATAACTCGAGCATAAGTATTACGACTCAAGAAGTTATCCCCCCACAAGGTAGATGCACCACTGATGATATCAATTTATCTCTCCATCGACCCTTGAGGTTGATATGAAGATTAATAGTATTTTTAAACAAACCGCTTGAGGTGCCCTCGTCATATGAGCTCTTCAATCTATTCTTTCAGGTTGTAACACTTTTTAGTATTAGGGTTGCAATTTTGATAGAATTGATAGCACTTGGACTTGCCTCTTTTTACTAACAAGATCTTCATTACCTAAGGGTCTCTTAAAAGCTCATTCTCCTTTATTTACAAGAAGACTTTGATTCTAGTCATGTTTAGAAGGGTTAGCTTGATCCTTGTGTGAGGTAACTTGAGTTATTCATTTCTTCTTTATCGTAGCAACCTAGGGTCAAAGTTGATTATGACTGCTCCTACTTCGACCTCTTGTATGACTCCTCACACTTATATAAGATCATTGTCTTGATGATAATATATTGAATAGTCCTTTGAAATATTTTAGGTTTAATTGTCGATGACCTATTTATTAATGACTAAAAGAAACAAGAGGGCCTGAGCCCTATTATGAAAGTTTGTATTATGAGGGATGGATGGACATCTACTATATCTTGGATCTCATTTGTGAATCGAGCAACGAAGTCTACAAATATTTCTTCCTCCCCCTCATTGAGTTTGAGTGTTCCCACTAAAGGCCAAGGGTGTATATTCCCGAGGAAGTAAAGTTCAAACTCCCCCATCAATTGGGTGAAAGAGTAGATGAAAAATAACTTTAGGTATGCGTATCATTCTCGTATCGAGCCTCTTAATGTGATCAAATAGGATGAAATATTAGGATGTCTGAGATACCATATAATGACATCTAGGTGCATGATGTAATCCATTGAGGTGGTGCTACCATCGAATGATTTCAAGGATGATAGATGAACGTTCACTTAAATAATAGTTGAATATATAAAGAATATTGAGTCCACCGATTAGGTTTTAGATTTAGGTAGCGAATAGGGAGGCCTTAAATTCTATGATTGGGGACCAAAGTGCCCCTTTAACCAACAATTCGATAGGGCTTGAGTACTCCTGAGATGTTGGCACAATATTAGGTGGGAGACTCTTGGTGGGTGCCAATGGTGATGGAGTTAAGAATTACAACTAAGTTGGTGTTATTGCTTATTTGACAAAATGGGGCAAAAGCAGAGTGACGGGTTGTATTATGCCTATTAGCATTTGTACATTCTGAATTAGGTTTAAAAAACATCTCGATGGTAATGAGAAAATGACATGAGATTGTCTATAGGGGTGAGAGACCCAGATCATTGAATAAGCACCAGTATCGCATAAGAGCCTACATTGAGGTGCATGCACTAATATGCGAAAAAGGTGACTAATGTTTCCACTGGGCAAAAGTGTTGTGGGTTGAAGACAAAGCCTCTTCATTTAAGTGTTCATTGAGAAGACCGATGGGTATGCGTTCTTGCAACATCAGACCATCCTTTTAGTGTTAAAAATATTACAAAAAAATATCATTATGTTTGAGTCAACTCGACATCGTTTAGACCCGTGTGCATAGGGTTGTCCAAGGTATATCAAAAGAAAAAATTATTTGAGATGTTATCTGCATGAATTTCGAAGTCGAGAAAGATTTCTCAAGCTGATCCATTCAATGCTTAAATTAGTAACATTAAGTAGATAAGTGTAATAACCAATGGTAAAAATATGACCCTTCGATTATGCTAAAAATAAGTTTTTATGTCTTGTAACAAATAAATGATATATTATGTGAAATATTCTATGGGGGATAACTTTTAACTATATTTAACAACGATGATTTAACCTCTTTTCCAAGTAGATGACAAGGACAAAGATAATATATAATTGTCTATCTTATATCGATGTTCATGTGGGGTCAAACTAGTGGAGGGCGGCTTTTATCTCTTCTTCTAGTTTCAACACCATACGGAGGATACATGTCGGATGGTGGTTGATCGATAATATTCTCTCTATTAGTTCTTATATTAAATAATTTAAATATTTTATTTATAAATTTTGTATTATATTTTATTTAATTCTTATAAATTAAAAAATTATCTCTTTTGATGAAATGCAGACTCATTTGTTAAATATTTATTATAATAATAATAAAAGGAAAATAAGAATATAATCCTAACAAATAATTGTGAAACCCGTCTTGGTTTATCCTCGGTCCGGGATGGACCGCCTCGGCCCAATAAATCCATCCATAAAGTGACCCACGGCCAGACTCTGCTCGTGTCTCCGAAGGAGAGATGACGCTTTAGGATGCACGCCACCGTCCGATGGGGAGATGACACCAGGATCACCCCTCACACCAGTCAATCCAACGGCTCGGGAAAACTCGATCCTACGTGATGGACACAAACAGAGGTGTTTGGGAACGCTCACATACACAAACAAATTGGTAAGAGTCAAAATTATACTAAATGGTCATCCATCAAGGTGGTAGATTTCAATGATCAATGACATTTAAATCACAGGATCCTTGAGATATTTGAGTTAGCTACTTAGGATGGTCCCGACGTCAGCCTAAGCCATCTCCATCTGCCCATAATCCATGCACAAGCTTGTTTGCCGGCTGCCCAACTTGCACGCAATAGAGTCCCGAAGCTACCACCATCCACCTACTATTCCATTCCAACACTCACGTCCAGTCTTGCCATATCTTCTTCTCTTTGGATCAAAATCCAGAGAAGCTGACATCCACAAAGGGACTCGTCGTGTTGGACATGACGTGGTCGCTACGGCAGTGAACATCATCAGATAATGATCTCCAAATTTGCGTAAAAGTAAATCCCTTACCTTGAAACAAAGACTGTTCGTTTGCACCTGAAACCACACCATCTTTTATCAGAAACAGGTTCTTTGTGATCGATGAAGAGATAGTATCTTATTTCATTCATCTAACTTTACGGAAGAGACATGTGAGTGTTCGAGGAGATGATCTCATAAGGAACTTGCAGTTCTAGAATTCCATGCCAAGCATCATATAAGACACTTTGTGCACGCTTGGGTTTTCTGCCTGTGGAAAATGGCTAATGAAAGCCCTTCTTTACAGCAAACTTTGACTTGGTAGCAGGTGCCATGCATGGTTTTACACAAGGTTAATTGTCGACACCAACTCCATCAGATGTATTCATGCAGACTTTACGTTACGTGTATAATAGACGCCGGTATCACAGATAAGCATATTTTAAGCAAAAGAGATCTTTTCTTTGATGTGCAAGATTTGGTGGCATTGCAAAAGAAGGTATGCTAATCCATGCTTCACCCAGAGTACATTGCAGAAGGCTTCTTTGAGGCACACTTGAGTTCTTGAGAGAAACTGCACTAATGTAGAGTGATGCTCTTATTTAAATACATGAATACTTCTGCCGAGTCGTTGCTTTGAAGATCTATTCATCTTTTAGCAAGAAAAGGAGATCACGTCTTATGGCATGAGATAGTTGTGGGTCATACAAAATCTCCAAAGTGCAAGTGGAATTCGTGCTGAACACAGATGATGCAGGTTTTATACTATTTACTTCCACCAAACACAGTAAACTTCAGGAGCTACATGAGCTGATCATTTCCATCCCTTGGCTTATGGATTATCATGCCATATTGCAATGCAATTACTTGTGACAGCGACAGAAGAAGAAAAACTTGCAATCTTATCCGCTCTTTTGCTTATATGTTGTTGTAGAACACAGGTAATCAAAATCTCTACTGTAGTCATAACTCTGTAGTCTATTATGGTAGTCTATTATGTTTGTAGCCTAATTTAAGGCTTTTTTTTCCATGTAGAGAAAATAATGGCAGAGTCGAGATCTTCTAAGCCTTTAGATACAAGTCTCTGCAGGTAAACAAACTATATAGTTCATTAATGAGGCAGTACTACCAGCTCATGGAGCATGCAACAGTCTGCAGTGATCTCACATGGGGTTATCTATTTTCTTTGCTGTGGTGTCATCCACAACAAGCAACACCCTGCCTCTCTTTTCACCAGCTCTCTTTCTGCAAAAGAAACTGAGTGATAGCACAAGGAGAGCAGCACTTTCTGAGGCCATTGACCTTGCCGTGAACGGCCATGATGAAGGGGGGACACTTCCTGAAGCTTGAGGAGACAAAATTATAGGGCTTGATGCTCAGAATAATGGGGACACCTTTGTGCTTGCAGCAACAAGTGGTGGACCCCTCAAGCTTTGCCCACCCACAAGTTGATCGTGGTGGTGTTAGGGTTTTCCCCAGACCACCACATCCATGGCATAAGTAGGAAGCAAAAGAAAACTCAGGAGGAAACCCTAGCAATATTATTCCTGTGGCAGGCTCTCTCAATCATAGGTGAACAAGTATGATTGGATTAGCAACAACAGAATAATCACTTGAGTGGAGCCCTTGAGATGTCTAAATAATGTGCTGCTGTTGGAGTGCCAAGTGAGATAGAGGGAGGGGGCAACTCCACCTTGGTTGCAGATGTCCTTACAGTTTGAAGGACTTCTTTTTCCTCCTCCTGTTGTTAGGGTTTTTTCCTAGGCTACAGTTCTTAGTCAAGATTCCTATATTGTGTGGGGCTTATCATATTAAAGGGAGAGGTCATATCTCTTGGTCTGTGAGGGAACTGGTGAGTGGCACTGTCCTAGGCAGACATTATGCCTTATGATGCATTATCCCTACACTTTTATGACTGTGGACCTTGGATTCCATAGCTTTAGGTTGTGCCCCAATAGATCGAGAGATAGAGAGATAGTTACATACGTACTCATCTTTGCACAGAGAGAGAGAGAGAGAGAGAGAGAGAAGATCTCGACAGTTTTAAGGCAGTGGTCTGTGGAGGTCCCAAGAGGAATAATACAGTTCACGGACACAGAACAAAACACTCGAAGATAGTGGAGCAAGGAGTACTGAGCTGGTACAGCTTAATCTATCATCTTCTTCTGTGTGGGAGTACAATCTTAACTCACTGCTCCATGGAATACTTTTATCTTGTTCTTTCTTAAAAGTATAAGAGTTGGGCAGTTTTAGATTTCTTTCTACCTGAAAGGTAGTGAAGTCCATAAAAGAAATCTGCACAAGGAATACCGAGAGCCTTTTTTGCTTCACTCTACTCTTGTAGGGGTTCCAACTTGGTCGGCCTTCATTATCAACCTAAATAGTACCCTAAGGACATTAAGAACTCCGCTTTCAGCAATTAAATTCCAAATGGCTGCTTTTTCCTTTAATATAAACTGTGCCACAGAATTCTATGATCAGATCATGTCCTCTCCAAAGGGTTTTGTTGGAGCCCCAAAACTGGTAGTATGCACCAACTTAATAATGGAGAAGATGACACATTTACCTCCTCTCTCTCTCTCTCTCTTAATTATCATTAATTAATCAAATAAATTAATAATAAATAAATAGTAAAATAATAAAACAAATAAAACAAATAATACCCCCCTCTCTCACTCTCTCTCCTCGGTAGGGTGAGTGGACGCAAGAGAAATCCCCTCGCCAAAACATCGCCGATCTTTTCTCGTCTCTTTCCATTATAACGCTCCCGACCGCAACTGGAAAACCGGTGTCTTGTCCGGGCCCGGTTCACCCCGAGAGCTACTTGAACCGCTCCTCCCTCCCCGCCGCCCGCAAAGGTAGAGGGAGATAGAGTGAGGCGAGTCTGAGAGCAAAGGCGAGTGCTTTAGGGTTTCTTTTCTGCTGCCTGTCCCTTCTAGCGCTCTTTCTCTTGTGAGCTCGGACCGACGAGTCGGTCTCCGGTGCCGGCGTTGCCGGATTTGAGGTAGCCGCTCGCGGGGCTGTGGTGGTCGCGGAATGCTCTGGTCTGGCTCGTCGACCTCCGAGATTCGGGGTAACGACCGGCTGTGATCTCTAGTTTGTTTGCATTCGGTTGCAAGATTTGGAATCTTTTCGGATTTGTGTTTGCAGTGTCTGATGTGAGCTTGCGAGGATCCTTTTGGGGTGGGGGTTTAATTGAGGCTTGTCTCTGCTCTCTTGTGTTTTCTACCTAATCCCAGACTGATGGAATATGACACGAATGGGGATGAGTTCTCCAGTTAAAACCAATACTTTTCTTGTTTTTGGCATATTAGGCATTGTTCAGCATTCGTCCTCATTGACATGTTCTTGTTTGTCGATACATATATTTTGGTAGAGAGTTCGATGGTTGAAAGAGAATATTCTTTATTCGATGACGAATTTGACGGCATCGTCTTTGGCTTGCTTTTGATGGATGGCTTTCCTCTTTATACTACAGTAGCAAAAAATTAGCTTTGCTCTTTCTTTTCCCCCTCCTGGTAAAAGTTGCCTCTTTTTGCCAAAGCAACGTAAAGGAAAACGGATTGTGGTTCTTCCAGGTGCCATAGGTTCTTGATCTGCTCAAAACAATCTTCTTGCGACAGAACCATCACTAGTTTTCCTTGAAAACTTTCAGATCTAGCTATCACTGTGCGTTTGTGATGAATTTACTTGCAGAAAAACTGATAAGATCTTAGAAGGACATGCTCGGTGGAGGGTATTAGCAGCTGTGTTCTGTGGTGGTTTACCTGCATTACACTTTTTTTTTTCTCAGTTTCTTGTTGCAGTTGGGCATCAACAATACAAAATCAGTTCATTTTTTCCTGGCTACTACTTCACCTGAAGTGCTTGATCAGTACATTGTGTCGACAAATGGGTTTTTTCTCTTACTAGATTTTGAGGACTAATATGATCTGCTTCCTCTTCCAACAAATTTTGAACATCTAAATATTCTTCCTATACAGCTTGGTTATTGTCCACGCGGATTTACTTTTTTTTTTTTATGGATGTGTATTTTTGTGAGTAAGTTTGTGTTCAGCTTTTGTGAAAATCACTAATGATTTCTGGTGATCTATGTCTAATAGTTGCAGAAATAGTTGTTGTTTCAGACTGCCAACATCTTTTTCTGTTTCTTGTGGCACAGAATATTTGGAGGAGACTTTACAAGCGAAAATAAAATGGACTTGTCACTATTCTTATACTTGAGATTTAGTTTCAGCGTCTCCTCTGCCCAACTGAAATTGTCCCAGGTAGAGCTGGATACTTCTTTGTTAAGTTGCACAGATGTTTTAGCATGTTTATATGCTTAAAAGAGGATGTAAGATTTCTTTGATATTTCTCTTTTGTTATCACATTATAGATTACAGAGTGAAAGTTGGAAGGTTTGAAAAATTTTCTAGAAGCATAATAATACATATACAGAGCAACCTACATACTTGTAAGTCACATACGTATACAAATTAAACTTCACATTGTGTTGAATAACTTATCTTTTGTTTATCTATCTTTCTCATCATTGTAATCTTTTTTCCAAGCCTTAAGACGTGCTATGTAGAAGAAAAATGTTTGTGTTGCATCTTCTACGCTTGTGCTGAATATTTCTCCATCCAAAGTTTATGACTAGTTTCTTTTGTCAGTTTCTATTTGAATTAATCCGATTGTCTTCATGCGTAGTACAAATCTACTTTTTTTAAAAAAGTTTTTACATTAAATGATTAAGGCTTTTTGCTGAACTTTATTGAAATTGCATCATAACTTTTTTCTTCCCTTCCTGTTTAGTATTTACTCGGACCATGTTTTTGATGCAACATCATGCTTAAACTTTTTGTAGTTCATCAAAGGTGCAGGAATTCTGCAGACAGATGGTTAAGCAAGTGTCATCTTTTGCCTGGTCTCTTTGTTTTGACACTTGCAGATGTGATTTGACTGCCTAGTTGCTCAACCTCAATTTTTATTGCACTGCATTAGGTGTATGGAACTTGTGGATGGTTCAAAAGATCAAATATGAACTCTAAAACAAAGGCATAATACAAGAAAATAGAGGAGAAACTGTTTACAACTGTATTTCAAATAGAGTCTTCATCCACAGATGCAATGTTTAGCATATGGTTGAAAACCTGCATATATTTGAAATATAATTGGTTTAGCATACGATTGAAAACCTTCATGGAATAAGCAGCCTTTTATTTCCGTTTCTTTATTTTGTTGGAAGAAAGTAATTGACACAAAAAGAAGAGAGACAGAGGGGTTGTCCTCCATGTAAAAGGAGATGACACTTGGTTTTTCCTCTGAGAATTTATTCTTTCAATTTTAGCAAGTTATCTCAACAATGTGGGTAGTACATGTCTGTCACATTAAATTAACATCACTAGTGGATTGAAACTGCATCATCGGAGTTACTTCAGTATATCCAATTTTTCCATATACTGTAGCATGTTGTAGAAACTTGATTAATTGTCATTATTTCTGATACTGATCATGATTTGATATGGTTTAGGCCTAACATATTCCTGATATTTGGAGTTCTAATCAAGTTAAGTGCTCATATTGGATAATGGAGAGTGTGACGGAACAGTTCCAATATGTAGATAGTCATGAAGCAATTGAGTTCTGTGATCAGCATGGAGCATTTGGTTTTACAAGTTCTTCTGGAGATGCTTATTCTTGTTATCAGAACACCAACTCATTCCATGAAGCCTATGGAGAACATTTGAGTTACCCAAGTCCTTTAGGAGGGCAAGCTCTGGCTCCCAATACTTTGGGATCTTATCATGAACTCAATTCTCATAAAAGCAGCATGATTGTTCATGAAGTAGAAACCCCATTAACTTGTTCTACTGGTGATTCTAGAGACTTCTACAACTCATTCCAGAATACATCCATCATGAGTAGAAATTCCACACTTCACCTCACACAACAACACGATGCAGCCATTGTCCAAGCTCAAGTTCAGATGTTGCCTACTACCAAACTGCTATCAGTTTCTCATTATCCAGTAAATGCGGGTGCAACATACTTGAAGACAAATAGTTGCTCTAACACCAATGTCAAGCAAGGGCTGTCATCTGGTATGAAGAATCACTTATTTACTAAAATTCAACTCTTCCTTTTTTGTTGTATGAATAAACTTTATGAATCTTGTGCAGATTCTCCATCATCTAGAAAATTTGCATTAAATGATTTCATGCAAAGACCAAGATCTTCCGAGATTGTCAAAACTTACATTTATGGTGGAGAAAAGTTACCTTCGCCGCTGGGTGATCTATCTGGTGGCAAACCTTCTGGCGTTTTGTCCTCTTTTGCTTCAGAACATATAGATGATTTTGCCACTAATCATCCGGATTTGAGTCCTGAAAGTTCTTTATCGTTTCATCCCAAAGGTGTCCCAGTGACTCGCCACTGTGATCAACAATCCGAGCAAGTTATTGAGAATACAACTGCACAAAACAATGAGAGGGGTGTCAGGTCTAAATTACCTTCACCTAGTTGCAACATGATTACCCGTTCATCTGGTAAGCAAGTTGAGAACTCCATCTCAGCTGCAGTTAATTCACTGGTGTTAGAAAATGATAGAACGGGCAACTCTTCAATATCACCTATGCAACTACTTTCTGACAATAACTTGTTTGATGACATGGAGTTCGATATGAGGCAAAACAACTTTGGGCATGACTTGTGGGATGACATTACAGTGCCAGTTGGCCGTAACAATTGTTCGAATCCTAGTGCTGGTACTTCAAATTGCATCTCAATGATAGAGATGGCCTCAATTTCTGGTACCGATAAGGGGCTCTTCTCAGAGTCTGGTTTTCAACAATTACTTGATGCTATAACTGGTGATCATGTTCATAAAGCTCCTTCTCACAGTTCTGGTGCAAGATATGTTCATCCAATTTCTGGTCCTGACTTGGAGAATCAATGTTCTACTAGTTTGTGTGGTCCTTCAGTGCACAGATATCAGGTTCCATCAGTAGTTCTTCCTTCCATAAATGGTACATCTGGTTTGTTGTTGCCATACTGTAATTCTGAAGTTATTCATGGATCTCCAAAACACAAAGTGTCAAACTCCAACATCTGTTCATGGATTGATGATAGCTGCAGTATGAACACTGAGGGTTCTGTTCTGGATCAGACCAAGAAACCTGAAGAAGCTGCAAAAGTTGTTAAGAAAAGAGCAAGACCTGGTGAAAGTACACGGCCGAGACCAAAAGATCGACAACAGATACAAGATCGTCTGAAAGAGTTAAGGGAGATTGTGCCTAATGGTGCAAAGGTACACTCAGAATTTGTTCTGTAATTTACTCAATTGGCTGCTATATTTGAGCTGCTTTTTTGTATATACCTTTCTTCGACTTGACAGTGTAGCATCGATGCTTTATTGGACAAAACAATCAAACATATGCTCTTTTTGCAAAGTGTGACAAAATATGCAGACAAACTTAAGCAAGCTGATGAACCCAAGGTACAAAATCTGGTAGCTATATTCTTAATATAGATATTCTCATGCCAAGCAATACTGATACAAATATTCTCCTTTTTTGTTCACTCCCCACTTATCTCATTATGTGAATGTTGTAGATAATCGGTGAGGAGAGTGGTGTTGTCTTAAAAGACAATTCTGGTGGTGTCGGTGGTGGTGCAACCTGGGCGTATGAAGTTGCAGGGCAAACAATGGTCTGTCCAATAATAGTTGAGGATCTCACACCCCCTGGCCAGATGCTAGTGGAGGTAACGTAACATCCTATCTAATTTTTTTCAGACCTACTTCTAAGCATCTAAAAAACTGGACATGTCATTTACTGCAGATGCTGTGCGAAGACCGTGGACTGTTTCTTGAGATAGCAGACATCATACGTGGATTCGGCTTGATAATCTTGAAGGGAGTAATGGAAATTCGTGAGCGTAAAATTTGGGCAAGATTCTTGGTCGAGGTAGGTTTTAGTTGAATTACAAAAGTTCGACATGCTATATATATCCCATGTTCACCAGCAAACCTGTGCTTTTATTCCACTGTAGGCAAACAGGGAGGTGACCAGAATGGATATATTTTTGTCGCTCATCCAGCTATTGCAACAAAACAGCTGCTTGCGATCTGGTGATCTAGCAAATAAGATGATCGATAAAGGAGCACCACTCTTCTCTGGTTACCATCAATCTCCTATTGTCAGTTCCAGCTAGTGTATCTGAGAGACTGCAAAGAAAGATCTACCACATGTCTAAAGTATGGTTATCCTGGAAAGCAGTATGTGGAGGCAGGCAGGCAGCTACTGACACCATGGAAGACTGCAAGGGTTTGCAGCAGCACATGTGCATCAATGAAATGTGGATCCAGCCGTGGTATGATGTGCCCACAGGATCATGGATCTGATGTAGGAATTGAGATATTAGTTGCTATTAACCATGTATAGTTGTGAACACTGACCTTCGGTTATTAATCTAACCTGTTTAGATGATAGAAGCTGGTGCGGGACATCTGACATTGTGCTGAATTTTGATGCTTTGTATGGACTTGTCCCTTTGTTCCTCGAGAAAACTAAGCTGTGATTTAAGATCTGTAATCATAGATCAAGTCAACTATGTTTGGTGAACAACAGCTTCAGAAGAAAAAGAACAAAAATTTGAGAGCAAGCGCTACTCAATGTGAAGTTAACGGGCGCTCAATTAGTGGGCCAGGCGGGCGCCGTCACTTGGGCGCGGGCCAGGGGCCCGCCTCATTCAAACCGGGGCGAGCGAGCCAGATGACTGAATCTGTGCCTAACCTGGTTCACTGGATGTGGTTCGATCGAACCACATCAACTGATCTAACCCCATTCCCCTTTCACGCATATAACGAGACGACCCCTGGAAACCTAATCGGCGAACGGCAACTCTTCCTTTCTTCCTCTGCATCGGCGAACCACCGCGGCAGCAGCAGTAGCGTCTTCCTCTCCATTGACGAACTGTCACGAACGATCATTACACTATCACAACAATTTCGTTCAATGAACCGTTATCATTTGTTTATGCTTGTACATATCCTTGGTAGCCTGTTTTGGTATGTTTTTCTTGGAAAAATTATAAGAAACGGTAGCTTTCAGCAATACAGAATGATCGCTCGCTGTATCGAGCAAAACTATCCCAAAATGGTTTCATTTTCGCGTGTCGCAGCCTATTTTCTGCAGCCCACGATCACCCCCAAAACATCAGCCATCTTAGCGTCTTGGAACCCCCCGGGTGACACAGGACTGGATGGGGCTTCGAGGTAGTATTAGACGTTGAATAGTTTCACAAGTTTACATGTCAACTTGACAGAAACTTACCTTCACGCCCGGCACCCGAGGAGTAGTTATTTGCAGACTTGTAGCTGCTCGTTCACCATTCTAAAGTCTTTATTTTCCTCGTCTCTTTCTTTGCTTTCCTGCACTCTAAGTGCTTTTTCAATTGCTTGTAAAGCTTCCCTTTTCGCGAGATATCAGGACTTATTCGTCACTCATTTCAAAAATTAATCAACTTCTGTTTTACAGGTTCTATGGGACTTGCATGAGGTTGCAGCTTGGTTGACCATTTACAAAAGTGTATGTCACAAGGGCGCTTCAAGACTTGGACAATCTCAACTAAGTCTGATCGAAATGGACGCAAGGGTGCTTCTCGACTTAGACAACTCCATCTAAGTCTGTGCTTGTCACAAGGGTACCTCATCACTTAGATAATTCTAGCTAAGTGCATGACATGAGTGCGAGCCAGAGGCCCATCTTATTCAAACCGGGGCGAGCAAGCCAGATGACCGAATCTGGGCCTAACCTGGTTCACTGGATGTGGTTCGATCGAACAAGATCAACTGATCTAACCCCATTCCCCTTTCACGCACGTGACGATACGACCCTTGGAAACCTAATCGGCGAACGGCGACTCTTCCTTTCTTCCTCTGCATCGGCGAACCGCCGCGGCAGCAGCAGCAGCGTCTTCCTCTCCATTGACGAACGGCGTCGGCGTCTTCCTCCAGCGGGCTCGTCGTCAGTATCTCTCTCTCTCTCTCTCTCTCTCTCTCTCTCTCTCTCTCTCTCTCTCTCTCTCTCTCTCTCTCTTCCTCCTCCTTCGCCGTCGCCCACTCTGCCGCAGCGCTCTTCCGTTTGCCCTGCTTCCAGCGTCCCCTCTTCTTCGCCTCGTCGCAGCCGTCTTCCCCCCTTCCTCCCTGCACCGACAACCTCCGCCTCCTCCTCCCTGCGCTAGCGGCTTCCTCTATATCGTCCCTTCAGCTCCGTTGCAACTGCTTCTTTTAGAATATTTTTTATTATTGCTTTTTCATGTTTATCCTTTTTTTTATCGAAAATATTTCATAAGTTTCTTTTTTCTATAAACTTATTATTTGGTTTAATTAAAAAAGCTATAATCAAATATTGATCTCTATGTTTTATATTATGTTAACATAATTCATTTCTGGAGTCGATAGTGATCGACTTTATCAGAACCGAGACCGACCCGTTTACAGCCCATAGAACGCGCTCTGTCTCGGGTGAGGCCGTATATTCCAGAAAGCTCTCGTCGAAGTCGGATGAAGAGCGAGCGAGAAGAGGGGGTGTTGCATTCCTAATTCGTAGCAGCGTGCAGAGTTTTTTCTTTGATCGAAGATGGATGAGGTGGTCATAACCAAATCTAATCCTTCCAGTTCTGGGTCTGATACGAGGATTATATGCCGTGTGTGAGTTCATCCTCCTTCACTTGAAATTTCATCATCTTTTCTGGTCTTGGATTTGCTCGGCAAGTCAAGGCCTTTCCTTGATTTCAAAGCATTGATTCTTTCGTCTGAATTTTGTTTTCTTTCTGATGAGTAGAGCGGAGAACGGTTGTAAGGTAAGAACTTTTAGTGAGGTGGTTACTGAGGATTTGATGGGCCTGTTTAAGGTTTCTTTATTTTGAATGGTTACCTATGTTGCTTTAGATTGGAAATTTTATGAATATGCGGTTTGTACTCTGACTTGGTTTTTATGATTGTAATGTTAATCATTAGTAACAGGGATTTTGAACTATAAAATCGGCCAATTTCTTTTTCCAAGTTATCTCTAGGAGCCTGAAGTTAACTTGCTTATCATAGTCGTGGTTGTTACCAATGTTGTTTTTTTTTTGGTATCATCTTGCAGTTGCCAGAAGCAATTTTCTCAGTATACTTGTCCTCGGTGCAATTCTCGCTACTGCTCTCTTCAATGTTACAAGGTGAGATGACAAAACAGTGTGTAACCCAGTGTGCAATTTATTTTCGATGTAAGTCAGTAGTTTTGTTAGGAACTATTTTATGGTACAAGTGTAGTGATAATTACTCTGGTAACATATTACTCTGGTAATAGATTTGAAGGATTCTTTGATTTTTCTGAATCATGTCCATTTGTGAAGTTGATGTGGGTTGTTTGTTGTGAAATCAAGATGGAATCAAGGAGTTGCTGAAGATATGCTGATTCCATTATTTCCATCTTTTTCTCGAAGATGCTCTCTAAATCAATCTATGCCATTTGCAGTAGTCTCAAACTTGCGTGAGCATTGTCAGATGATCTTCTATCCTACTTTTCTTGCTTGTGCTTTTCCATGCCATCCTCTCCATTTTTTTAATAGTTGTAACTTGGACTAGGGCTTAATGTTTAAACAAGCTTTACGTGTGTGGTAGGTCCAAGCTTCAGACATTCCTCGAAGATAATCTTCAATGCCACCTAAATTTTTAAGTAGGAACAGCCAACTTTGAGTTCACAACTTTCATTTAGCAATCATCTCTTGTCATCAATCTTTCACGAAACTAATGTTGTGCTGCTTAGATGCTTAAGCTCTGACGTCTAGTTTTAACTGATTTATGTGAATACTATGAATGCCTTTTTCCTTCATATTATTGTGACTTGTATGTAAGGGTTCTTAAATATTTTTGAGGTATGGGTGTCAAGTTTAAGTAGAAAGTAGGTTGGATGGGACAGTTGATGATCTAAGGGTGTATATGTGATAACATATTTGGCAGCAATATTGTCAAATGAGAGCATGTAGTTGGCTACCTAGGTGTTTAAATAGGCTTGGATACCTAACCCAATGCCCCTTAATCTGAATTAAGTGAGCTAATTTCAAAATATTCATTTCAACATGTTTGTCCCTTGAATGAAGGCACAGCACAGAATGCTTGGCTGAAACAAGTTTTTAACTTTTTAATTATTTTTTTTCTTTAGTTTCATAAGGTCACCAACTCTCCAATCTCTTGTTAGCCTTAGATTTTAGGTTTTTAGCATTAACTTCTCTTGGGGCCCAGCAAGAATGGGAGATCCTAAAGGCAGTGGCAAAGGATTGTATTGAAAACTAGTAGGGATTTGTAATTTGGAGTAACACCTAGCAAAGGCCTGAAGTAGACACTTGTAGGGACTTTGAGCCTATTACTTTATATTAAATTATTCATTGTTTTAAGCTTTTCATGGTGGTGGTGATGTATGATATATTACATGTTTGGATCAAGGAAACTATGATTGTGTTAACTTATTTTTATTTTTATTGTTATCGTGTTACCTTTATATGACTTTTTAAAGAATGGACTGCCTGAAATTTTGAAGATCTGTCTAAACACTTAGATGATTCCTACGCATCTAAGGACTTTGCTGCCTTAAGGACTTTGTTGCCTCCAGATCACTTTTGACCACCTTGAGAACCATGCATGAAACATGAAAGCAAGGATTATAATTTTGAATAATACCGCCCATACCGGGCGGTGTCGTCAATTGAAGTTGTTTTTGCCTCGTTACCACTCTAAATTAATCGGCGATAGTCGATTTCGACCGTCGCCGCCGCCTGCTACCGGTTGTATTAGCCGAGGGAGAAGAAAGAAGAGGGAGAAGAAAAGGGAGAACTTGGAGATCCGGCACCGCTCTCCCTCAACGTTCTCGATCCATCGCCGCCCTCCCTTAGTGGATGCTGCAGATGATGTCAGCTCCTCCTCGTTGAGGCGACGAGGCCTCGGTGTCGTCAACGACTTCTCATCCACGCAGGGAAAAGAAGCCTCGGTGACGTCGCGGGGAGAAGAAACCGAGTGTCATCGAGACGGTGACATCACCTCGTCACCCTTTTTTGTGCAGGGAGCAGGAAACCTCGGTTTCTTCTCCCCACAGGGGCAAAAACCACGTGGGGAGAGGAAATCAAGGTTTCCTTCTCCCGCAAAAAAAGGGCGATTATGACGTCGCCTTTTTATATATATATATATATATATATATATATATATATATATATATATATATATATATATATATATATATATCGAATGGTACATCGAGCGGTGTACAGAAAAACGATGTCGCCTCGTTTTTCTGCCCACGTGGGGAGAAGAAATTGAGGTTTCCATCTCCCCACGTAAACAAGGGCGACTACGGCATCGCCTTTTTTGTAACTTTTATACATATATATATATACACACACACACACACACACCCTGAACGGTATGCCGAAACGTATTGCTCGGTATGCTCGTACCGTACCATAACAAACTGAACTCGATACTCCGGTACAGTATGAAATTTCCAACCTTGCATGAAAGCACACACAACCGAAACTCTACCTTTTGTAAATGCACAACCACCCTTCATGTTCCAAGTACGTGTTGTCTTGTCAAGAGGAGAAAGTGTTCTCTCTAGATGCATTCATCTTAGTGGTACATGAGTTGTTAAATCAATGCCACAATTTTTTTCCTAGAGTATGAACTTTCTTTGGTTGAGATCTAGAGTATCAAACTTGCTTGTCACCTCATGGCAGAGGCACAATCTTCGCTGCACAGAATCTTTCACGCGTGAGAATGTTATGGAGGAGTTGAAACAGGTGCAACCAGATGAGGAAACAACGAGGAAAATGTTGGACATACTCAAGCGGTTCCACTCTAAGGAAGAGATGAGCTCTGATGATGAAGAGGGTATGTGATTAACTGATTCATTTCTCTTTAAGGGATCTTATTATTGAATCATACCATTGAACCCAATTCTTCTGGCTTTTTTCTTGAAGTTCATTTTCATTTTAGGATTATTCAATTTCTCATGTGTTATATTTATGTGATAAAATATAAATATCTTTGCATATCAAATTAATGAAATATTCGGCTCAAATTGTGGTATGTCAAAAAAGAGAATAATTTTGTAGATGATGGCTGTATATTGTTTCTTAGTCGCTTGCTAATTTAGGTGCTTTATGGTGCTCGATTCACCTAGGGCCTGAACCAAAACTTGGTAGGCTTATTAATCCAAATGGAGATCATACCTGAAATTTCTGGGTGTTCCCTTTGTAATTGCATCTGTACACATTGTAGTTATCAATTAAGGATCCTTATATGATCTGGTAAGTTTATTAGATCTGAAAAGTTTTACACCTGAAATTTGATTTTTGGTTTCCAAGTTGTTGGGCTTGGCTTGATCAGAACCCCATGATATAATAAGAGGATATACTATATATGTTATTATGATTAAAATTACATATAACAAAATTCTATGTAATTGTAGTTATGAACGCCACCATGTGGCTACTTAAAAAAATCAAAGATAAAAATGATGGTCTTATCTGATTTGATATACACCATTAATATTTTGTCATAATTACTCACTGTAAAGGGTGTCAAATAGGTACGCATAGTTTGTTTTTGCATGTACGAGTATCCTGCTTTCGTGATTGTAGAACTAGAAAAGATGTTCTTGGTGAAAATTTTCCAGACTGAGTATATATGTTGACTATAAACTAACTACATTTTCTTTACCTTGAGTGTTCATGTCCGTGTATGATGTGATGCCATTGATCTAGATATGCAAATGTCTGAAATAAAATGAAAGGGAAAAAGGAAAGCGAGAGGAGCAGATGTTCAAGGAAAATGTTTAACTCTGTTATGTTTTATACTTGTTTTAATGCACGTATGTAGATACTTATGCTCATATAAGCACCCTACCTTTTAGTACATAAATGCTCATTACTGTACATTATTATACAGAAAGACTAACTGGTGTGCCTGAATATTAATGTGGCACCATAGCAACAAAGACATTTCATGTAGCACCTGAATGCACCATTGAGCTACCTGGCAGAATACTAACACTCAAACAAGAGAAGGAAAAAAGAAGGGTTGTATTGTTCTTCCTGCAAGTTGTATGCCTATGCTGCTTGCAGTTTGATTAACTTTGAATCAAGTCATAGCTGTTTTTTTTTTCCTTTTTGCAGAATCCATGCTATCAGAGGAGATCATTCAGAAAGTTTTATCTGGTATGTCATTATTGCTTCCTCTCATAGTCGTTCATAATGCACAGTCCTCTTGTATGAGTGATCTGCTTATTTTCAATTTGTAGGTCAAGAAGTCAAACTTGAAGATTTATCCCCCAAGGAACTGAAACAATTTAGGAGAGTTATAGCATCTGGAGAGCTTATCAAACTTATTGAGCCATGGACCCCTTGGTGGAGACAGCCTTCTGCAAAATCTATATCTCTTAGCCCTGAGGGATGCCAGCTTGTTAGGCCAGTTGAGCTGGCAAGTGGTCCTGAAGATAACATCACTGAGATTCCAGTCGGCCCAGAAAGTCCGCTGCCACCACTAAGGCAGTTGATATGTGGGGAGCCTTCTCCTTTTCTAACAGTTCATGTGGTTGATGTTCTATACAGTTACTGCTTTACTCTTCGCCTTTACAATGGGGACTGGCATTCTGATCCCTTGGGTGCTGCTACTGTGGCACTGGGCATGTCGAAAGTCATGGGTGATCTTGGGCAGCCCGAGACTGTGGCAGAGGCACTTGCAGCATGCTTGGAGGAAACATGCTCGCCGGTCTATAGACACATTGGAGGTTTCAGTTTTGGTATTGGACTTGTTGATGATGTTGTTTGTCTCCTTTCTTTGGGGACTAATGCTCTTGTCTGCTTGCTGTGTGATCTCCAAAGGCTTATTCGAGCAGGTGCAAGAATACTCAAGTCTGAGAAAATTGGTAAGACAGAAAGAAGAGATACAATCAGAAAGCTAAAGTCTGCCGACAGGAAGGTGTATTTCTTGATGTGCTGGGTTCATGAACAGCCAGCAGAGGTTTGGTCCACGGTAGCAAATTTTGTTGAAATGGAGAAAACTTCTCTTGCACAATTGGGCCATGGAAGTAAAAATTTCAAAGATGAAAGGAAAGGGAAGCAACAATCAAAAGTTCTCATTCAGGAAGTTTAGAGCATCCTCAATGTAAAGAAGCTTTCAACAATTTAGTGCTTCATTAGCTGACTTGCCATTGCGTTTGCACAATCATTTCACCCGTCAAAGGAGGGAGTTCATAACTATAAATTACACGTTTTATGCTTGAGATCGTGCATTCCCGATTCACCAGCAACGTGTTCAGGTAGGGTACTTTTTACAAGGATCCTTAAAATGAGTGATCTTTTTTTACAAGGATCCGTAAAATGAGTAATCTATGTCATTCTCATGCAGTTGTTTATCGTGACTGATAATTGTCGATATTTCCTTTGAATGTATAAAAATTATACTGCAACAAAAATGTTTGTTTGAAGAACGAAAGCAGGAATTAAAGAGCCGAAGATTTTCATGCATCAGTTCTGAAGGCAGAGATAAACTGTCCAGCTAACACAATGATCACAGGGACATTCTGCCTCAGGTTGGTGCTGAAACTGGAATCACCAGTCAAACTGTTCATGATGATGTGTTTTCCGTCTGATACATACAAGAGCTTAATTGCTTAGAGCATATGTTCAAATGCACCAAGGTATGGTTGAAGCTCTCTGCCTCTGATGCTCCCACCTTAATTATGAACTTTTGATGACATAGTTTCAGCAGTAATAAGCTTGTGATGATTATGCTGGCACTTGCTGCCTGCACAGTTGCTATTCTAAATGATGTTGAGAATTGAAGTCGAACGCAGGAGGCCTTACATTCTGAATCTGCTGCCCTTTTCAAGATAATGACACACGGGTGATATCTCATCAAGCTAATGGATCAATGTATGGTCCGAAGGATTCAAGTTCTTACTTTTAAGACACGTATACAAATCACAGAATACTGTTCGAAAAAGGTGAGTGGCTCGCATGATGAAGCATAGTACAAATCGGTTAATGCTACAGCAGAGCACTGCCTCAAACCAACTGCCTTTTTCTGGGGTGGCCGTAAACCAATTAGTAGGATTTACCTCATGACCAACTTGGTGATGGCACCATGAGATTTCTTGTTTCCAACTAAATCCCTTGTGCTACTTGAAACAGCAACAAACTTTCTTCCCATTTCTATCTTACTAACGACTCTCTTTTCTGTTGGAATAAGTACTTGTTCTATAAGTGGGCTCCACTGAGCATCCTCACATATGTTCTCGTGGCCGGTAGGTGGGGCGAGCAACCCACAAACGAGTAGGTGGCATTCTTGCCACTGACACAAGCAGATTCGGGTATGGATACAACCCGAAACTAACCCGTTTTGCATGCCAGCGGCTGCCGGATCTATCTTTTTAATTGCATCCGAAGCCACCCGCTAAGAAGAAAAGGAGAGCAAAACAGAAACCCAGAACAGAGACGGAAGAGTCGAGTCGAGTCGAGTCTACCCTTTCTTCCTTCCGCCCGAGAAACCCTAACTTCTGGGTAATAGGAAGATTGGGAATCGCAGCCGCTTTGATCTCCACGAAGAAAGAAACCGCAGCCATGGCAGATGGATTTGAGGACAAATTGGCCTACTTCCAGGCCATCACCGGCCTCGACGATCCCGACCTCTGTACCGAGATCCTTTCCGCCCACAATTGGGATCTCGAACTCGCCATATCCTCCTTCACCTCCCATGCTCCCCCCTCCTCCTCCGATCCACCTGCCGTCGCCTCAGCCGCCGCCGCCGCCACCACCACCACCGCCGTCGCTTCCCCTCCCGGTCTAGCCTGGAAGATCGTCACCCTCCCATTTTACGTCGTCTCCGGTGGCGTCCATCTCGTCACTGGCGCCGTGGGCCTTGGCTTCTGGATCGCCGGCGGCGTCATGTCCCGGACGCTCGGTCTCCTTGGCCTCGCCGCCGCGCCCCGCGGCCAGGAGGGCGACCGCCTGATTCCCCTCTCGGCCTCTGCGGCTGAGGCTGCAGACTTCGTTGCCGCCTTCGAGAGGGACTACGGAGGTGCGGCAGCCGACAGCAAGCCCCACTTTGTACCAGAGGGGTTCATGGACGCCCTCCAGCGGTCCCAGCGGGAGTATAAGCTCATGTTCGTGTACCTGCACTCACCAGAACATCCAGACGTGCCGGCCTTCTGCGAGGGATGCCTGTGCTCGCCTGTTGTTGCTGCTTTTGTGAATGAGAACTTTGTGGCTTGGGCCGGGAGCATAAGGAGGGAGGAGGGTTTCAAGATGAGCAACAGCCTCAAGGCATCGCGGTTCCCCTTTTGTGCCATTGTCATGCCCTCCACCAACCAGAGTATTGTTCTACTTCAGCAGGTGCACCAGTTGTTATTGTTCTTCGTTTTTTCACTTGCCATGTAAATTTATGCATTTGCATCTGTTTATCTCAAACTTGATAGTATAGATTGGAAGAAAAATTTCCTCTGAAATTACAAACGACCACAGATTGTTGTCGTTGCAAGAGAAAATGACACTTTTTTTAATTGCTGTCTGAACGTAGGTCTTTTTTGAGAATGCTTCACATTAAACCATATGACAGATAGTTCGAAGTGTATATTTGTGGCTTATGCTCAAGATCTCTTTCTCACACTTTCTGTTCTAGAAGACTAATATATTCTGACACATTTCAATTCTCTGAATGTCAACACATTTCATTTCTATGAATGTCGATAATTGGCAACAACATTAATGACAAGCCATAATAAATGTCAATGATTGACATTAAATTACTTATGTTGGACCCATTCTCTTTCAAATACAAAAGTCAGTTGACTTGTTCTTTACCTTATCCTTGTTGATGCTGTCTAGACCAATGATGTTAAAAGGTATCATGGTTCATAATTGACATTTTCTGTTTTAATCTTTAAGCATTATGTCTACATGGAATAAAATGCAATTTTTACTTATTTTCTTGTATGCATTTGAGTGATGCCACAATTTTTTCAATGTCTTTCTAGTTGTTGCCTCTTATACTAACATTTTGCAGATTGAGGGCCCAAAGTCTCCTGAAGAAATGCTTACTATCCTTCAACGTGTGATAGAAGAGTGTGCTCCTTCATTAGTTGCAGCAAGACTTGATGCAGAAGAGCGACGAAACAATCAACAGTTACGAGAGGAGCAAGATGCTGCATATAGAGCAGCACTTGAAGCGGATCAAGTATGTTGTGTCTTTGGTCTAATGTCTGATTTTATGAATCTGGGGACATCATAAGCAATACTGTTTTGCCACATATGTCTTTGTAAATCTTGCTTGCATCTAAACACTATAAATCTTTCATGAAACCAGGCCAGAGAGCGTCAGAGGATTGAAGAAGAGGAGAGGTTGAAGAGGGAAGCTGAAGAGGCTGAAAGGAAGCGTAAAGAGGAAGAGGAGGCCTTGGAAAGAGCAGCTCGTGAAGCTGCTGATAAAGAAGCTGCTCTTGCTAGAAGGCGGCAAGAGAAAGCAATGTCACTTGGTGCTGAGCCTGATAAAGGACCTGATGTCACCCAAGTAAGTATTGTGTAGCTATCTAGTACCTAGATTTATGTGTTTTTTTTTTTTTTGCAGACTTGATTATTGGTACATTCATATATCATAAAGATGGTACAATTAATCAATGTCTAGAAGAAACTATTGCAAGATGCCTTTTTCAAATTGTTACTCCTACCTCTGGAATAGTGTTGCTAGAACCTGTTAAATACAATACTTTTGACATTTTTTATATAATAATGTGCTGCAAGGCATTAGAGAGAGAATTTTCTTACTGTGTATGTCGAACTTGTTTTACTTTTAAGCGATCATTATATTAGAAACAAAATCTATTTGTTCTCACCTTACAACATGTTTCTCATTGATGCGAGGACTGTTCCAATGGTTACAAGAGCAAGTAGCATGTGACTGGAAATCCCAGTGGTGCTCATATAATGTTTTGGTCAAACAGGACTGGTGATTGGAGAAACTAAAAGCAAATGAATGCAAGAGAAAATTTAAATTTATGTTAATATTATGATTCTTGTTTAATCCATCATAAAAGTATTTTGCTTGGTTATTGTCGTGTATCTTTTAGGAATTTTACCAATATAGTTGTCCAGAAGGTCTCAAAGGAAAGAAAGCCAAAAAGGAATAAAACAAATGATTACTTATTGGATAATTATCCTTTCTTTTTACAGGACTTTAGAAACCTGTAAAAGGTGATGCTAAATGGAATGGATTTGTCTGCCAGTAGTTGGTATACATATATATTTTCAGTAGGCTGGTATCACCTTATGAGGTTCTTATCCAGTAATTTTCTAATGAAATTCATAATGTCCAAGTAGAAGCATGATGTTTCAATCGATGCTAGTATCCAGTTCCCAGGCATCTGAAAAGCTGGTTATTTGTTTTCAGCTAGATATAGGAACCTTCATTTTGCTTTTGTATGAATTCATTGCTAATGAAGATTGGTCAATGTAGAACATTTTCTGTTATTTTTAGTTATTTGAGCTTTTTTGAGAATATAGTTAGGTCTAACCTTGATGGGAGCAGGCACTACTGACTTTTGAAAAGGAAATTTCTTGAGCATAATTGAAATTTATGTTGAACATATATGAAATAGTTTGAGAAATTTGATGAGTTTCTAGAACATAAATAGACCTATCTTTTAAAATGAAAGGTTATGAGAACATCTACATATTAGCTCTAATATAGCTGTCACTATCCTATGTATCGAAATGGAACATACTGAGGGTAATCATCTAGTGGAGTCAGATATTAGGAATTGTTGGAAGCCAGTAGGTGGTATGGAGTATCACTAGATGTGAAGAAGGCCAGTATTACAGAACAGATAGGACTGAAACCTCCTGGGTCAATCAAATCAAGGTTCAACAGGTTATAGAAGAGGTTTAATACGCCCAATGGACCATTAATAAGCCCAAACTCAGTGTCAATCATCCATACAAACTGTTCATACAGTCTACCCATTTTTCAATGGTGTTTCGGTGGTTTTCAGCAGTTTCCTATGCCTGTCTGTTGGAATAAATAATCATGTAAATACCTTGACTAGTCTACCAAACTTCTTTGAGTCATTTGGTATCATTGCTTGTTTCCTACTATTTCTTGTTTGGCACAGCAAAAAAAAACTCTGCCAGAAATAAATTGAGAAGATCTTTGTAATTCTTTTTTGTTGTTTGATTATCTTGAAAGAAATGTGCATATCCAGTTAATGTGCAAATTAACCTTGGATATAATGTAGTTATTGTTCCAAATGTGTGGACTGAAACCATTTTTACTAAAAACTTGTTTAAAACATTTTGATGGCAGAATAATAGACCATTGCCTTTGTATTTTCTCTTATACAAGAGATTGTTTGATTGACAAGATTAAGTTCCTAATTCATTTGTTGGAGCACTCAGTCGGTGTGAATTGCAGAAGGCTTATAAATTTTGTTGAAAAGAGGCACGAGTGTCAAGTGTCACTGCATCAGCCACTTTGGTTAATAGCAACTGCATAATGGGTAGGGATACTCGATAAGGGCATAGGAGAATAATCAGTAGATGGGACATGCAGAAAATAAGGGCACATTTGAGGGTCTTGTGCAGCTCTGCAACCAAGCATGATCATTTGGATGTTAAAAAAATCAGAAGGTTTGTACATAGCCATTTTGGTGAAGAGAAGAACTCATTAGGATCAGACCCTTGGAAATAATAATAGGTAAGAGTAGCGATCAATGTTATAGTAAGCAGGCTAACCAGGAGCAGGGAAGAGCACTACTGAAAGGACTCGAGATGCTTTTGAATGTGCTGGTTTTGAGCAACAATATCTTGATGCAACCCAATCAACTGTCTTAATAAGTCTATTCTAGAGTTAATACAAGTCTTAGTTTCTTTGAGTTTTAGTTAGTTTGAATTAAGTTATATGTTTATTTTAGTTGATTTTTTATCTTAAAAAAGATCTGTCATATTCTAATTGGTGGTCTTACTAGTGTTAATCATGAGTCTTATTCATTAGGCTTTAGATAGGACTTGGAGTCTACGATAAGATAGGATTTTGTTTATCTTTCTTTTTAAGTTGTCCTAGGTCTCAGGAGACTGCAATAAATAGTGAATTAAGTTGTGTTTTTGAAATGTGTTATTTAAAAATTTATTGTGTTTGCTTGTTTGCAACTGATCTTCCTCTTCTTATCTTTTATATTCATGTTCTTCTCCTATACTCCTATTCTTTTCCTCTTTTCCACCATCAGATTTGTGCTGCACCAGATCTTTGTGCCAAAATCTCTAGTTATGATATGCCACAAAGTGATATCTGTTACTACAACATCATAATTTCCTTCCTGTCCATCTCCAGTTTTTTATATGTGTGTCTATGCAAAAACAAGTTATGCTCATTAAAAATTTATATAATACTTCACATACATATTGATTTTTTTAAAAAAATTTAATGAAATGGTTGTGTCATGCATCTCTTGCTCCTCTAAGGGAGGGCTGCAGTGACATGGTAAGGTCGATTGTTTTCATGTCATGGAAACAACCTCTCAGTTTGTAAGGGGTAATGTAGCATATATTGACCTCCCCAGATCTTGTATTATTGAAAACCTTAAGCACCACACCGTCTCTTTTTTTATTCTTGCCCTTTATACTAAGTTTTTTTCTATGTATAGTTTCCATAAAGGCACTCATTTGTAACTATCAAATTATCATAAAACAGTTACCTCTTTATTTTCTTTTTCTTAGCAACTTCTTATGGTGTTTGAAAGAGATTATGTAACAGAAGTTAGTGGTTTTTTATCCTCCTTAACATTTCTTGGAGAATTGCAGAGAGGTTGATATTTGAGAGTGGTTGGTAAGAGCATTGCTTTTACCTCTCCACTTCCTTGCCTTAAGGGCTGCATGCTGAGTGAATTTTCAATTAATTGGTAATTTAAATTACTGAAGTAGTTGGATAAAATAATGACATGATCCATCAATGTTACTACTTAAACATGTACAAAATGTTTGTCTTTTAAATGTTTGTCATTAAATGAATAAATAAGTAGTTAGGAGAACATTTTTAAGGTTGATTTGAAGACTTTATTTAGTCATTCTTTCCTGGGTCTTGATTTTCATGTATCATTGGGATTGATTGATCCCAATTCAAACACCCTCTGAGTTTTGTTTTTTTTTGACTGAATTTGCTGAATATGGTCATTGTAAACATTGGCTGAAATCTTGATTATGTTGATACTTTCCATTGAAGTTTTTATTTCAATCTCTTCCTAAGACCATGAATTCAACCAACCTGAATGGATCTAAACTGCTAAAACCTGACCAGAAATGTGAGACCATTTAAACCACCAAAATCAAATCACTTTCTAGGTTGTGAAAACCAAAACCAAAACCAAAACCAAAACTTATGTGATCAAATTATGATTGATAATGTGGAGTTTGGAAAAGTTACATGTCTAATTTATTTGTATATATATATATATATATATACACACACACAAGTATGGTACCTGCCGTGCTGTCCCATGCCCATCCTGATGGATGCCTGTTACATGCTGGCATATTCAGTGAAATTGATGTGTCAAGAGTAATAGTTTATTCTAAGCTATGGCATATGATACACGATGTATGTATGTATGTGTATGTGTGTATATAGTGCTGTCAGATTATGGCATACTACATAGGGTGCCTTGCTTGGAACATTTTCTGTATCCTATTTCTTAGTTTGTATTGAACCTTCTGGTTTTGGTAAATGGTTTTGTTTAGAACTTTCAGTCAACTATAATTCATTTAGAGTATCAAGTTATAAATTAAATGCTGCTGTTAAATGCTGAAATGTTTGGTTTTCTGCATGCACCTCTGTAAGTAGTACTTGAATTGCCCATATCAAATCCATTTTGACAATAAAACTGATGCGGAAGTTGCATTTGTTATTAGGTCCTCGTTCGATTCCCGACGGGAGAGCGCAAGGAAAGGAGGTTCAATAGTTCGGCTACAATTAGCTCTTTATATGATTATGTTGATTCATTAGAGTGCTTGAAAGCTGAAAGCTACACACTGGTCTCGAATTTTCCGCGCATTTCCTATGGTCCAGAAAAGCATTCATTGACACTCAAGGAAGCAGGTTTGCATCCACAGGCAAGTCTTTTTGTTGAGATCCACTCATGAGAGTTTAAGCTATTGAGAAGATGAGATGCTGATCATCGAGCCTTAGAACTCTGATATGGCCTGTAGATACTTCTTTTCCTTCTAAACAAAGGAAAGGGCAACTCCATCTTTCTGAACGATCACTCAAAATGTATTGTAGGTCATATTCCTCGCTGTTAAATATGATCCTTAACGATGAATTAGTTTCTATATTTTTCCGTCAGTAACAATAAAGTTTGGTATCAGGGCCGTGTGTTTTCAAATCAATCAGCTTTTCTGCTCTATTGTAAAATTAACAGCCCTTTTATATGATGACATTTTTTTGATGCATCTGTAATCTCCATCGTAAATTTCTTCTCTATGGAGATTTTTATTGTTGCTTGGGCAACCAATCGAAGAAGCAATTCCGCTTCTTAAAATATGGTCACGCTTACTTTTAGATCCTTATTGTCTCTGCTGGGACACCCAATCATTCCCGTATCCCAGCTGTGCATTTGGATCCGAATCCTAATGCGCCATGCGTTTGTGTCCACCCACCGGGAAAAAAAAAGGGCAGCTCATGTCACGTGATACGCGATTAGTCGACCGGTTTCTTGAAACATCACATGCCGATCTTCTCAATTGCCGCTTCAGTCGTGGGTTGTTGCGGGTTTCGAGATCGTCTACCAGTTTATGGTTTCTTGTTTCATTTCTTGGCTTGGATGATAGCAGGGATCGAAGCCGACGACGAGTGCCGATCTCGAGGTGTCCAACCGTCGCCGTGCTGCCTGCCTCATCGATGCGATTGCTTGGACTTTGACCCTAACTATCCGTTCCCTACCCTCTCAATCTTTATCGCATTCTTTTGTCGAGAGTTCTTGAGGATTTTGAGATTTGCTCTGTTTACTTGTTTTCTTTGATCGGATCATTCTCATGGTATTAACCCTTCGTCACCGAGTTCTTCTTCGCGTGAGCGGTTTCTTTGTTTGATTTGTTGGCTTCGATGATCGCAACGACCGAAGCCAACATTTTTACCACTGCTGATGTCTCTGCTGCCTGCTACTTAATCGAAGTGATCGATTGGAATCCGGTCCTAACTATCCAAATTCTGCCCTCTAAATCTTTATGCCTTGTTTGTCTCGAGTTCTTGAGGCTTTCGAGATCTGTTCTTGTATGTTTGTTCGTTTTCTTTGATCGGATCGTTCTCAGGGTATTAACCCTTCGTCGACACGTAATTAATTTGTTTGATTTCTTGGCTTGGTTGATTCTCTCTGCTGCCTGTCTCTGGCCCTAGCTTTCCCATCTCGTCCCTCTCGGTCTTTATCGCGTTCCTTCTTGAGGGTTTTGAGATATGTTCTTGTGTGTTTGTTTATTTTCTTTGATCGGGTCATTTTCATGGTATCAACCCTTCGTCACCGCCTACTTCTTGACGTAAGCGGTTGTTTGGTAACCCTTTGTTTTCCAATCTCTTCTTGATTCTTTGTCTTGCTAGGCCTTTATAATGAACAGAGATTTGTTCGTCCATGGTTGTGTTTGTTTATAGGATTATGTGCCGTTCGAGGGATCATTGCGCACAATCTGGTTTTGAATCTAACATATAATGCTTTCTTCTACGAATATGCGATTTGTAGAGCTAAGGATGGTAATTTCTATTTTTATCATTAGGTTTAGAGGTTATTGCTTTCTTAGTATGTTAAGCCTGTTTGTCGTATAATATTTGTAGTTTATGTTGTTGAGGTAGTATTTTGATTGTTTTGTGGTCTTCATATAGCCTATGAGATATTTCCATTTTAAATAGATCTTATATAAAATTGAATATCTGTGATAATCCTTACATTAAGCCTTTTATTCTGCATCTGTTGAGAACTAAAATGAAAAGGTTGTCATATAGAAGCATTTTTTTTCCCCTTTGTTCGGAGATGATTGATACCCTAAGTCCAGATGTTGATCTTCATTGTGCTTATTTGCCTCACCATAGTTTCTAGATTGGAATTACTGGGTTATTATGTGCAATATATTAAGTCAGTTTGTCACCTGCAGAAAGATGACAAGGAATCATTGGCAAACTAAGAATTTTTTTATTGTTTCTTACATCATTGTTGTATGCTTATGTGAAATGCTATCAAAGATTTTGTCACTCGAAGATTAGCGATATCGATTAGCTGGAAACTGGATTTTGTCACTCGAAGATTAGTGATCGATTGGAATCCGGTCCTAACTATCCAAATTCTGCCCTCTAAATCTTTATGCCTTGTTTGTCTCGAGTTCTTGAGGCTTTCGAGATCTGTTCTTGTATGTTTGTTCGTTTTCTTTGATCGGATCGTTCTCAGGGTATTAACCCTTAGTTCAACACGTAATTAATTTGTTTGATTTCTTGGCTTGTTGATTCTCTCTGCTGCCTCATCTCGCCCTAGCTTTCCCATCTCGTGAGCATCGGACCTTTATCGCTCTCCTTCTTGAGGTTTTGAGATATGTTCTTGTGTGTTTGTTTATTTTCTTTGATCGGGTCATTTTCATGGTATCAACCCTTCGTCACCGCCTACTTCTTCAGCGGTTGTTTGTAACCCTTTGTTTTCCAATCTCCTCTTGATTCTTTGTCTTGCTAGGCCTTTATAATGAACAGAGATTTGTTATCCATGGTTGTGTTTGTTTATAGGATTATGTGCCGGAGGATCATTTGACAATCTGGTTTTGAATCTAACATATAATGCTTTCTTCTAATGCAATATGCGATTTGTAGAGCTAAGGATGGCAATTTCTATTTTATCATTAGGTTTAGAGGTTATTGCTTTCTTAGTATGTTAAGCCTGTTTGTCGTATAATATTTGTAGTTTATGTTGTTGAGGTAGTATTTTGATTGTTTTGTGGTCTTCATATAGCCTATGAGATATTTCCATTTTAAATAGATCTTATATAAAATTGAATATCTGTGATAATCCTTACATTAAGCCTTTTATTCTGCATCTGTTGAGAACTAAAATGAAAAGGTTGTCATATAGAAGCATTTTTTTCCTTTGTTTGGAGATGATTGATACCCTAAGTCCAGATGTTGATCTTCACTGTGCTTATTTGCCTCACCATAGTTTCTAGATTGGAATTACTGGGTTATTATGTGCAATATATTAAGTCAGTTTGTCACCTGCAGAAAGATGACATGGAATCATTGGCAAACTAAGAATTTTTTTATTGTTTCTTACATCAGTGTTGTATGCTTATGTGAAATGCTATCAAAGATTTTGTCACTCGAAGATTAGCGATATCGATTAGCTGGAAACTAGATTTTGTCACTCGAAGATTAGTGATCGATTGGAATCCGGTCCTAACTATCCAAATTCTGCCCTCTAAATCTTTATGCCTTGTTTGTCTCGAGTTCTTGAGGCTTTCGAAATCTGTTCTTGTATGTTTGTTCGTTTTCTTTGATCGGATCGTTCTCAGGGTATTAACCCTTGTTCTTTCAACGAATTAATTTGTTTGATTTCTTGGCTTGGTTGATTCTCTCTGCTGCCTGTCGCTGGCCCTAGCTTTCCCATCTCGTCCCTCTCGGTCTTTATCGCGTTCCTTCTTGAGGGTTTTGAGATATGTTCTTGTGTGTTTATTTATTTTCTTTGATCGGGTCATTTTCATGGTATCAACCCTTCGTCACCGCCTACTTCTTGACGTAAGCGGTTGTTTGGTAACCCTTTGTTTTCCAATCTCCTCTTGATTCTTTGTCTTGCTAGGCCTTTATAATGAACAGAGGTTTGTTCGTCCATGGTTGTGTTTGTTTATAGGATTATGTGCCGTTCGAGGGATCATTGCGCACAATCTGGTTTTGAATCTAACATATAATGCTTTCTTCTACGAATATGCGATTTGTAGAGCTAAGGACGGTAATTTCTATTTTCATCGTTAGGTTTAGAGGTTATTGCTTTCTTAGTATGTTAAGCCTGTTTGTCGTATAATATTTGTAGTTTATGTTGTTGTGGTAGTATTTTGATTGTTTTGTGGTCTTCATTTAGCCTATGAGATATTTCCATTTTAAATAGATCTTATATAAAATTGAATATCTGTGATAATCCTTACATTAAGCCTTTTATTCTGCATCTGTTGAGAACTAAAATGAAAAGGTTGTCATATAGAAGCATTTTTTTTCCCCTTTGTTCGGAGATGATTGATACCCTAAGTCCAGATGTTGATCTTCATTGTGCTTATTTCCCTCACCATAGTTTCTAGATTGGAATTACTGGGTTATTATGTGCAACATATTAAGTCAGTTTGTCACCTGCAGAAAGATGACTTGGAATCATTGGCGAACTAAGAATTTTTTTATTGTTTCTTACATCAGTGTTGTATGCTTATGTGAAATGCTATCAAAGATTTTGTCACTCGAAGATTAGTGATATCGATTAGCTGGAAACTGGATTTCCCTTTTTTTTCCTTTTCTGCTTCCGCTTCTCTCCTTGCCTTGAGGGCCCAATTTCATGTTGCTTTAGGACTCTCTTTGTATAAAGAGGTAGTTCTTCTATTATCCTTCTTAGGACATTCTCGGAATCTCTTAGTTAGAAAAGGGAACAAGCATCTGTTGAACTTTAGAATCATCCCCTAAGTTTAATGTGAGCATGGACCAGCTCTGAAACCTAGATATGTCATCAATGCTAAGCCATTATGATCGCTTTTTTGCTTCTGAAATGGTGATAAAAGAATCATCTTTCTTCAGGTTGTCAATTTCTTGCAAAGCTTTTGATCAAGACATGTGTAGTCTGTTATAAATATTTATATTTTTTTGAATTATGAGGGAGAATGATTTGATAGAAGGAAATTGAATCTGAGGATTCTCTAATAATGCAATAATGGAAAATGTTATGTAAAGGACACATTTTGAAGGGAATATTTGATCTTTTTATAAATTACCAATTGTGATTTATTTATCATGATCCCTAACCTCTCTATCCATCTGGAGCTATCCCAGTCTCATAGATTTGCTTTATCGACAGTGCTTTAGTTTATATTTAGTGAAAATATGAGTTTTAAACATCCTTTGATTTGGAAAGTCATAGAAGCCACATTGGACTTTATTGTTTGATTATGTACCCCACATTTACCAGATTAATATAAGTAGGAATTGCTGACTGGGGGCAAACGTTATTATGATCTGAAGGGGTAAAAAAAAAAAAAAAAACAGAAAAGCTTGTACGTAAAGTTGCTATCCTTGATTAAATGTTTTACAGTTTTGTTTTGTGTTATGATTTTTTATATAATTAATCATAAAAAGGTGTTGATAATTCTTTTCTTTATGATAATCAAATGGAGCAAATAAAACTATGATAACTAATTCATGCTTTTCGTAATATTATAAGATTTATGCTTTTTTGAGTATTCGATGATTGGTCTTTTATATCTGTTCTTTCAAGAGCTGAGGTGGTCGATATATTGGTGGTTTGGCTGACCTCCCATTTGTGAGAATCTGTTAGTGTGTCATTGTTGCAGCTGACAACTCAACTCCTTATGTTAATTATTAAAATGCATCTCTGTTTTGAACAATTATCAACAGTTCACCATTAGGAGCATTTTTGTAATTAGAAACAGATTCATGCAAACTATGCTGTATGAATTGCTCTTGACTTGCCTCAGTTTAGGCAGCATGCCTTCTGGATTTTCAGGCTTCGGAATTATGCTTCGGTAGTTCTTTTCCCTGCAGTTTGTTTTAACACTACAAATATTTAATGTTGTGTTAAACGCATATCACGTCCTAGCCATCACAACATGGAATCTTTTCATTAACTTTGGTAAATCGCTTGATCATTACTAAATTTTGCACCTTGAGAACATTTGTTTGATATGTCTTCTGGATTTTCAGGCTAAGGTTTGTTGTTGGTAATTTAATGTTGGTAATTTGTGTGATCTTTACTAAATTAAGAGGGGTTTGACTTCTCCGATTAGTCACAATGTTGCATGCTTCTCAATATCATTTTGTTGGCCAACCGTCGTGGCTATAATTGTCGATTATATCTTTTTTTTTCTTGTAATTTTGCTATATCTGATAAAAAAATTAGTTTTTTTAATATAAAATATTATAAAAACAATAAGCAACCACGAAAATCTTTTGAAACGTTGAATATAAAAGTTTGAAAACAAATCTTGAAACGTGATAATAATGAAGTTTTAAATGATCATGAAAAATTGTGATAATAATGAAGTTTTCAATGATCATGAAAAATTATAATCTAAGTGAAAATTAAAAAATCATGAAAAATCGTGAAAATGGGCAAAAAAAAACGTGAAATTGTATGTCAGAATTTTTTTTTCAGTTTGACGATACCAATGAAATTTTCTTTAACAAATGGAAAAAAAAATATTGTGATGCTGGCTTGAAACATTCTTGCGGCATATAGAAGGGAATGTTTGGGAGGTCTAGTTGTCGAACCAAGAAGTTGCAAGTCTTCCAGCACGCACGCTACGCGAATCTCCACCATTTTCAACGGCAGGGTTGAAATATAACTGAAATATGAGCCAATCAATCTTCACCTGTTGCTGAAGTCACGTATCCGCTGTTTAGGAAATTAACAACTGACATTCAGAAGTTACGAAATTGAAAGAAAAAAAAAAAAGAAAGAAAGAAAGAACAAACAATAACAAATCTTATCATCAGAAACACATGCCGATTTTTATAATGGAAGGACAAAAGCGGTCATCTCATTGTCCGAAGGTCTAGTAGTTAACGAGTAAATGCATCAAAAGCACTTAAAATGAAACGAGCAGCCACATAATCCCACATTGTGATTACATTTCGCATGTTGACCATGAACTTGTACTTTGCAAATTGACCTTCAATGGATCAAATTCGGAGAAAAAAATTTTGGGCAGAGGTGTAATCATAATGCAAGAATGAATCTACCATCTAGAGAACAAAATTTCGCGTAAGTCCAACCGATTGCAATTTAGAGTGTTTCTATGAACGAAATTGACGTGACCTTTTAAGGCACTTCAAATGCTTTCATATTCTAATGATTGACAACACTTAAGGTGATTATGACATAGTCTTAATTTCAGTTTATATTAAGATCATCCGAACAAACATGATAAAACAATTAATTCACATAATCAAATAGTTCTTTCATAATGCCTCCAAAAGCACTTAATTTCCAATTGTTTTCTAGGGCACATTTTTTATCTCCTCGTAAATATTTCTCTAAGTCAACAATTGATTCACATAGTCACATTGATCTTCTTTCATAATGCTTCTAATGTACTCCAATTTCCATTGATCTTCTTCAACATTCACCTCGAAAGCATCTGCGCTCGTCATCCATCCCTAAATTTCTAATCAAATGGAACACATTGTTCATTTCCAGCCTCATGTAATATACGCTAATGACCACCCAAAAATCCACCATATATATATATATATATATATATATATATATATATTAGTCAGTCAATTGTATTTAAATTATGCATTAAGCACAAGGAAGTCGAATGATTGATTGTGGTTCAAAATAAGACATCTAGTAGTAGACTGACATTGGTGATACGAATTTTCAAGGATGAAGGAATACGTTGACTATCTCTTAAGAGATTCATTGACGTATATTGCAAAATTTTATTACACCTGAAGCACAAACCTCATGCTTTCTACAATCATATTAGCATGGAAGCAGTAAGCATTAGTCGAGCCATTATGTGGCCAGAGGCTGCCATGGTCCTCCCTCCGTCACATGCACCTACCTTTGGGCCTGAATTTATATATCAATATATCCTTCACACCACAAACAATTAGGTGGAGAACATAGTGCAAACTACATCAAAAAGATAAACTAATTCAAAACTTCATGTAAAAACTTGTTTGAAATCGTTCTTCTTTTCTATCTTTTTCTTATATTTTTTTTACTGTTGAGTGAAAGAACTATTTCAAGATCGAAGTATGCAGAAGAAACTAATTTTAGTCAAATAAAAATTCACATCCTAGCCACGTTTTCCATCAGGTCAAGGTGAAAGATCGAAAGCAAGAACTGAGAGGCACAACAGATCGGAATACTAAGCACGAGACGAGGCTTAACTCACCTTGGGACCAGGATCGGCAGGGAACCAGAAAATCAAGATGATTGGCCGGAGCGAAGACTCATTCTTGCCCCAGCGGAGGGGAATGCAACATCCCTTCACGTAGGAACCTACGGCAGCAGAAGCTTGGTTCAGGATCTAAACCGTGCTTTCTAGGCACAACAGATCAAAAACAACAAACACCAGACGAGGCTTGATTTCACCTTGACATCGATGGTGTCTTCCACCTGCTCGCCCGCGGTGGCGAGGGAATTGGACCGGATTCGGACCATGTTGCTATCAAATCAATATCCAGGACCAAAGGAAGAACCCAAAACGAAGACAAACAACAGATCAAGAACACCAAGCACGAACACGAGCATGTCTCACCTGGACATCGGGACTAGAGTGAAACCGGACACTCCGATGATGATCGACCGAAGCGAACTCGGACCATGCTTTAACCAAATCAAGATCCAAGATCAAAACAAGAACCGAAAACCAAGACAGGCAACACATCAAGAACACCAAGCGCGAGCAAGTCTCACTGGACATCGGGACTAAAGTGAAACTGGACACTCCGATGATGATCGATCAAAGCGAGTTCGGACCATGTTTCTATCAAATCAATATCCAGGACCAAAGGAAGAACCCAAAACGAAGACAAACAACAGATCAAGAACACCAAGCACGAACACGAGCATGTCTCACCTGGACATCGGGACTAGAGTGAAACCGGACACTCCGATGATGATCGACCGAAGCGAACTCGGACCATGTTTCTACCAAATCAAGATCCAAGATCAAAACAAGAACCGAAAACCAAGACAGGCAACACATCAAGAACACCAAGCAAGAGCAAGTCTCACTGGACATCGGGACTAAAGTGAAACTGGACACTCCGATGATGATCGATCAAAGCGAGTTCGGACCATGTTTATGTCAAATCAATATCCAGGACCAAAGCAAGAACCCAAAACGAAGACAAACAACAGATCAAGAACACCAAGCACGAACACGAGCATGTCTCACCTGGACATCGGGACTAGAGTGAAACCGGACACTCCGATGATGATCGACCGAAGCGAACCGGACTTGTACCCCAACGAAATCGCACGCGCCGTCCTGCCGCTCTCCCTCGTGGGAGCCAGCCGGCTGCAGCTGAAGAAGGCTACATCCACCGCGGGCGGTCGAGGGAGATCCTCGCCGATGAGAAGGGTGAGAGAGGAAACGACGGTTTGGGGGCTTCTTGGTCTGGTCGTCCAAGAAAACGAGGGAGGAACAAGGGCGGCGGTTTTTTGGGAGGCATCTCTGTCTTTATAGGTAGCACCCCACGACCGGTGTATGGAGGCCGAATGGAAGTGACGGCTTCAAAATGAACGGCCGTGATTTAACTGGATGATGACAGTGCATACCGCCACGCGTAATCTCCACCATTCCCCTCTGTCGAAAGGAACGCAGATGATTGTATCGAAATAGATAATAGCAACAACGTTACCGGCAATTACTTATTATTATAGTGTCAATTTCTTAGAGTTGAGCTTTGGTCGATTATTAATAATATATTTGTGTTCTCCCACTAAGCTAACGAGCCTCCCCACCTGGCGAACGGACAGACAACTGTCTTTTCTTTAATGACATGTTCCTTATCGTAGAGCTGAAGGTCGAAGGTTTGGACTAATTCTATAAAGGAGGTGTTTAACGTGTGTGATTTGGCTTAGTTCTTAATTTACTTATGAGCATGTAGTTAATTCATGGACTAAACTGCAACCAAATGAAACTGTTTCTTTGGGACGGAGTCGCACATGCACTCTGGTGAGCGTCTCTCTTTGGTCCTTAATTGGACCGGGTTTACCCAATAAATTCGGACCACAACCGATCGGGTTTATTTTGGCGACCATTCAATTGAAATCTTTGTGGATATTGCATATGGGACAGAAATCGAACGTGCAAGATGAATGTTTCCAATGGCTCATCCGTCATTTCAATGAGACGACGTGAAATTTGTCAGTGCTCTGTCGCTCTAAAATTATTATTATCCGTGACAATATACATGGCTGGAAATATTGCACGACGAAGGGTCAAAATCCGGATTGCGGGCCCCACTTATTCGTCTTATTCTTTTCTGCAACGTCATGAGTTTAGACTTCAGACAGCTAATTACGCACGTAGCACTTGCGGCCGCTACGCACTGCAACGCTTATAATAAATAGTAACCACGTCTGGCACGCTTTGCTGGGCCTCATGCCATAAGTTCAAGCTCCTCCTCTTGAATGGGTGGAGGCAGGGGACGAAGCGTAGACGGTTCTTGACATGGATGGGCAGAGGAGGTGGGAGGAGATGCCAGTGGACTGCTTGGTTGCCGTCTTCGCGCGGCTCGGCCTGGACGACCTCACCGTCGCGGTGCCCTTCGTCTGCAAGTCCTGGCTCCGAGCTTCCATGGATCCCGGATGCTGGAAGGTGCTCAACTTTCATCACCTCGACTTCCTCCCCTGGAGCAGCTTCGCCAGGCGGTTCATGGGGCAGCACGCCCTGCGCAGCTTCTCCTTCTCGGGATTCATGAAGGTGGCAGTCGCCCGGAGCCATGGATCCGTGGTGGAGCTCAGGTTTCCTCCCGTGTTCGGCGCATCTCTTCAAGACCTGGTTTATGCTTCGATCAAGTGAGTGAAGTCTCGTTTTCCTCGCTGCCTGGCTCTTTTCTCTCCCTCTCTCTCACGCTTGGAATCTGTGTCTTGGCAGGTGTCCAAGATTAAGGATTCTTTCTTTGCCTGATCTCACGTTGGCAGATGAAGCCCACATCCCGGAGATGGTGGGCAAGTGGAAGGACCTCGAACGGCTCGAGATGGAAGCAAAGCCATCGACTTTCTCGACGATGGTCTCCGAGATCAGCCGCAACTGCGGCAACTTCACTGCGCTCAGGGTATCTGGATCGATCAAGAAGGAAGACGCATGGGCGGTGGTGAACTCTCTTCCGGAGCTCAAACATCTGGAGCTGAGCAAGTCGTATCTGACCAAGGCGGAGCTGATGGTCATCATGAACGGGTGCAGGAAGCTGGAGAGGCTGAGCGTCAGAAACTGCCTCGGTTTCGAGGCCGACGAGGAGGTGCTGAGAACGGGATCGGGCATCAAAACCTTTGAGCACGAGGGTTCAAAGCTTCTTGATGACGGTGGTTACGAGACCGATGAGCCCGATTACCACCATGAACACTTCCTTCTGCCTCACTGCTCCTGTCACATGTGAAAAAGGCCATCAGAAACATCTGGCAAGGGAAGACCGATGGCAGATTTCTTGAGCTCTCCTCTTGCTTCTGCTCCAAGTTCTCGTTTCTTGTTCCTCGATTTGCATTTTTATTGTGATTGTTATTTGTTTTCATTGTGCAATAGAGATGAGTCTGAACTCTTGTCGATGCTGTGTTTTTGCCTAAACATCCATCCAGAAAACTATAGTCACCTACGACAGGTAGTAGTTAGCATTAGGTATTAAAAACATGAGAGGGATTTATATGTAATTTTGCCTTAGTTTGACCACGTAATTTGGGAGCAAAAAAGAAAGGGTCCAAATTAAATATAATGGATTAGATCAAATCCATGATTATATCTAATTCATTAGTCTAAAGTTCTAAGAGTTACATGCTCGCATGACCAATTAAATCTAATGGCTCTAACCAGGTGGACTTTTAGATTAGTTGTAGAGTGGAAACGCTGAGGTATTGCTGTAGGTAAACGTTCTGTAAATTATGGAATTTCCTAATACTTAATTTACCTTTAAAAAATCCACTTTTTTAATTTGTTTTTATACGAGTTTAATATGTCCAAACATTTTCCATGTTTTAAGTTTTATACAAAGAAAAAAAAAAGGCAACAAACACATGCCTTCACATTAATATATTTCTACGCATTTAAATCCTTCAAATGATTTAGTAATTTTAGCATGGTATAGATAGGTAGAGAAGACAGGTTCTAAACCTACTAATCCTACCCTAATTTTACATTGTTTGATTTCGGATGATTCATAAGAATTAGCTTCATCAATTAAGAATCTTGCTTACCGGCCAACATATATTTGTTCACAGCATTATATACTTTTTGACGTAGTCATTTATGACCATTTCTCTCTCCTTTTAGGCCTCTACAACAATCAGTATAATACTGGTCAACACACAACATAAAATCAACAATTTGTGGTCAACAGAGGATGAATGAAAGCCTGTAGAAGGTATGTGCCCGCAAATGATATAGTGTGAAGGATGTCGGAGGTTCCCAAAATGTGGCATCCAAGTTACAGGTGATGGACATCCAATATTTGTGCTTCTCGAAAGAGGACCATTAGGGACAATTTGAAGCATGATATGTTTCTTTCTGATCTGGAAATACTGATGGATTTGGATCACATGTATCTTTGTTTGTCTGTCAACATGAGAAGCCAAGTAGATCACGTATTGACCACAGAAATATGGCAGCAGAAAGGTTCACGACGTCAAAAGACATCAGATTCCAGCAATGCATCAACATCAGTCTCCCAAGTAGTGCCAATTCTGCATCCTTCATCTTTAGGCAGTGATGCTTCGACTCCTTAGAAATCAGAGTCAAGAGAACAGAACAGCAGGTGGAGACATTGCAGAAGTAATTCCATTAATGAAGACAGCATTTAGCCTAGAAAAGTGTCAACACTGATGTAGTCCACGAAAAGAGACACTCTTCAAATGCTCATGAGGAAAGAATTGGAACGGAGGAGATGGAAGGCGATGCCATTTGGTGCTTCTGCAAAGCACTCGGATTGCAGAGGAGAAGAGAACTTCGTCCAGCAAAGCGGCAAGGGATAATGCCGAGAAGCCTTCGATTGTTCAACAGCGTAAAGATCTTCTATTTATGATCCACATCAACAAAATTGTATCGGATCAAACATTCTTGGGATCCATAAACCATTATTACACTTCAGGTTAGAACAGTCGTACAGATGCTCGAGCGTTATGTTGACAGGAAGAACGTCCACGCACAACAAAGTAAAAGACTGTGAAACAGGGGAGGAAAGGCGATGGCTTTTGGCCTCCTACGCGTCGAGGAAGCCGGTCTTCTGCAGCACGGCGTTCCTCACTCGTCGGAGATCCCTTCCCTTGAGGGTCCTCCCCACGCCCTCGAACACCGAGAACGTGATCGCGTTCGACCTCGCCACGATAACGTGCGGCGGCAGCATCCGCTCCTCCTTGTCGGCCTTCTCGTCCGCCCATCCATCCTCTTCCTCCCATCCACCCAAGACATCAGCTTTCCGCCCCTTCCTCCAACTCGGCCACGCCGGGATGTTCACCGGCGCCGATTGATGGCGGCCCACCATCCCAACCACCGAAGCATCCTGCGCCATCCCCGCCGGCACCGCTATCGCTACCGTCCGCGTGGACCTCGACGTCGGGCGCTGCTGAAGCACCAGTGGGAGCCCGTCCTGCGCCAGCGCGGCTGAAAGGCCGTACCTTTCCGGACCGAACGGATGGAGTCGGCTGGAAGGCGAGCAGGAAGACGCCGGGAGAGGGCTTCGGACGAGATTCGACGAGGTGGAGGATAAGCCGTCGAAGGAATCACGCTCATCGTAGGCGGTGGACCAGACCACGTCGCTCTCGTCGAGCTCGAGGTGGAGTACCGCATCGGAGTCGGGCTGCTTGAGGATGCCTAGGAGGCGGAGGGGGGATGAGGCGGATGACGGCGGCGCCACCGATGTCAAGGCTTCCTCTCCCATCGTTCGGCGGCCCAGCTCCTCTTCCCCACTGGGCATCTCTGGTTTTATCGTGGGGAGTGTAGGTCATCGTTAAGTTACATAGTACCGGAGGAGCAGCGCACGCGACACGTCAGCGTAATTGTTTGGGCCACGCGGGTGGGTGTTCCCTTGATTTGCTCTCTCTCCCCTCCCGCCAAACACCATTTCTTTGGGCTCACATCATTTTTTCTTTAGTCTAATCAATAATATACTAATTATTTTTTGATCAAAATAATTGCTAGTTGGATACGACGATCGGCTCTGATGAGATGATTGCCAAACTTTTCCTATTCAATATATTATATATAATACTGATAAAGATATTTTATCCCTGAGGAGTAAGGAATTAAGAATTCGTAAATTCGTCATATCATATTTTTAAAAGTATTTTTTCTAAAATTCACGAGTTCCGAATATATATATATATATATATATATATATATATATTCACCATTCAAAAATGGATAATTTCTTATAAACCTATCACATCAATAACGATAAAATGTGACTTATAAAATATCTTTCATAGATTTACATTTCTTTCTTAATCTTCTTTTGATTTTTTAAATTTAATTATAATAATTTTAATAAAAATAAAATAATAAAATAATATTTTATCAAACAATAAATATAGAGTGATCTTTACAAATAACAAGACAAAATGAATAAGCTTCCTATGTGATGTATTCTTAAAGTGAAGAGTCATTTTGAAGGGACCTTTATTGTAACTTTCCCATTCATGATCGTAGGCTCCGCAAATCATAAATATTGTGTGAAAACACACATGCGTAAAGATTTTTGTGTACTATTTTAAGCAAAAGGATGGATAAGATTAAAGTGGGATTAATGACCGAAGGAATTCAGAATATTTCGTTTAATCCCATGCAATGTATCTTTTATTAGTTTGCGTACCTTCCTACATCCATCCTACTTATCTTTTAATCCTAACAATTCGACGCAGCGTATCTGCATAGGTTCAGTATGCTACAAATGCCAATAATATCATGTTTAGGGATATTTAAAATATTGACTTATCTAGTAAAATTCTTTATTGTCAATCTAAATCTTGTCTTCGTCACCTATGAACGAATGAAATAGAATTAAAGGATTTTGAAGGAATTATTATAATTTTTATACAAATATTAAATCAAAATAGTCGAACATAATTAATAGTTCTAATGTAATCCTTTAATTTGTCGTGTGACAGAGAGAATCCTCAAAGCATAGTTGGAGGCCTTTTATAGTGCAGTGGACGGCTATCATGTTGACGTTGTGGTTAATATCGAAAATAATTATATTTACTATTCGCCCATCGCTGGAGTCCTAAACTCGTGTGTTGAACATGGAGCTACCGTGTAATGGTTTATTGAGACAGCTCCTTCGATAACTCTGCGTGGTCGAAGCTATACTAACCCGTATGTCGATTCCACGCTATCAACTTTATAGATTTCGAGCTTACATAATATGCCGACCGAGTACAACCGATGCGTTGACCAAGTGGATTCCATAAATCGATGCAGTGTAGCCAATATGTTAGCAACTACTTGCATGTGATATTTTCATTATCAACTCCAATATCGTGTTAAAATTCCTGTGTTGTTTTTGAAGATCGATTAAGATTTTACCAAAAGACATATGCCCGTATTTTTTTTCTTTTATTTTATTATTTTTAGAATATTCTTTTTTACAGTTGTTCTCACAAACTAAACCTAAACCAGACCAGAGTGTCTTATAACGAGGAAGATGGTGGCAAGCTCACCATCATCCACCGGCAAGAGTGGCTTACATGAAGACAGACAACGTCTGAAATCACCATCTGATGCAATTAGATAAGACCTTGAAACTATTGCTTCTCGCATCTTTTCATATGAAGATGCCCACCACCTGACACATCAAATCAATAGTCTGCGTTTCCCAAACATTGACATATGGTAAAGTTATGCTATGCTCTCTCATGCATGTTAGACAAGCTTCCACCCAAACCATACATGAAAAGAGATTCCTAAAGGCTCTGGTCATCGAACATGCAAGCTTTCAATATGTTACAAAAAAAAAAAAAAAAAAAAAACCACTGTCGCTGTAATGGAATGAATTGGGATATGTTTGTTTCATTTGTACATATAATCCACTTGAGTGACTCCACTGTAGCAATGCAGCTATGTTGGCTAGTGATGGCATCGGTGTGTGCCTAACTGAAGCAACTATTTATGCTTCTCGGAAGCAGACACATTGTGGAGGAATGGAATTCAGTTGGAGAATTGCAAACAACTAAAACTACAAAGATGGCACGAAGGGTAAGAGAGAAGAAATAGGGGTAGAGGTCATTCAATTTTGTCATGAAGGGTCACCACCAAGTGATGGGCATCATCCAAGAGCTTCCACACATCCAACTGCCCTGCCATACTATTGCATTCCCTTAAGATTTCATCCATGCTGCTATACTTCTCTATGATCAACTTCCTCCTCTGCAGCACCGAGGCTGCGATGGCATAGAGCAGCAAGTCATCAGTGGGAGGGGCACGTAGCCTTATCCTCGCCCACACTGAATTTCCAATCCGTGCTCGAATTGCCGCCTGATCTGCCCACATCACCTCCCACAGGCACAAAGTCTGCTCAAAGGTTAGCTCTCTTCGGAACATGACCACAACCATTCGGTACATGAAGAAGCAGTCCTCAGCTTGAAGCTTCTCCAGGTGCCTGTACAGGTGAGAATCCTTGGACTTGATGATCTTGGAGACAATGTTCAGTTGTCTCTTTATGCCCACCTCATCAAGCCTGAAATTGTGTCTAGCTTTCTTCATACAGCCTACAAAGCACCAAAAGGCCTCATGATCATCCTCCATGACGGCAAGTATAGGAGAGAGAAGGTCACTCATTCCTTGGCAGTAGCCAATTTCAGGGTCATAGAGTGCATACGCCTCAAGTACAGCAACCAGCCGTGAAGCATGGTACACTTGGCATGGCTCCAAGTGGTCAAAGTCTTTGAGACCAACAGCATTAGCAAACTTAAAAGCCTCATCCTCGGAGACTCCAGCTTGAGCTGAAGAATAATATACCCACTCAGCATTAGCTCGGACAGCATCTAATCGCATGATACGTTGCCATGTTGCAAAATCCTCAGCTTTTGGATCAGATCTATTAGTTTCACCCATGACTGAATCAATCTTGGAAAGCTTCGGATCAGCTTCACTGCACCCTGTTGAGGAAAGCATCAAAATGCTTGCAGGTTCTTCATCAGTGGACTCGCTGTCAGAAGAATCTGTATCATCTGCAGATGCATCTACACGAGTGATTCCACTTTTGTCATCTCCTTCCATTATAACTAAGCTGGAGGCAGGTGTTTCCTCATGCACCTGCTCCATAGTGCCATTACATGGGCTTCTTTGTTCATCGGAGAATGATTCCCTGGCACTAAAAACCTCTTCAGAGCAAGTGGAATCACATCTTTGTATAAAACTGGGGCTGTCTGAATAACTTGTTTCAATTATTTCATTTAACTCGATGTCATCATCATTGCCGTGATTTAATAATCGCCAACATCGTCTCCTTAGTTTCTCATATTCTTTTCTGTAAAAAAATAGAAAATATAATATGTGAGCTGCCTTCAATTAAGCAGGTTAGGGTAAATTTGCTTAGTACAATTAACCATTCTATATCTGTATCCAGGACAAACATTGATGAGGAAAGATAAACTGATAGATCAAGAAAGGAACCTTTCCACCAATTCATTAAGAACAGCTTGTTACGGGCAAATTAAAACAAGAGAAGGAAAATAAGGACCAAGTTATCTTAGGAAATAAGCCCAAGAAAAAAACTTAAATCTCGATCCAATATTGGATATGGTAACTGTGGATGGATATAGTACCAGTACCCCAAAAGGTATACCAACCTATTCCACCCAATATAACTGGAAAAGGACAGAAAAAAAAAAACAAAACAATCAGTAATGATCTATATGGTCCAGTACTGATTCTTGGTTAGCCCAGTAAATACCAGTCCGTGATAACTAACGCAAGGAAAATTTTATTCCTTATGCCTAAGTACCTCTTTTGTCCTCGAATGGCATTTCTTTCAACCTTTGAACTCTTCAGGTCGTAGCTGCACAACAGAATAAGGTCAAAATTAATAAAACAATTCTAACATCTCCGCAGAAGATCAAATCAGTTCTAGTGCCTAAAACAGGCAGTAATTTATGGTTTGTAAAATGCCTCACGTACACAAAAAGTCACATGAAAAACCAAGAAACCAGTATGGCAACTTCCATTTTCTATACTTATTTCTGCTTATTATATAAGAATGACACCAAAGTATGCAGCTTCTCAGATAGTAATGTATTAGTGCTCAATAAGATGCCAACAAAATTTTACCACAGGGACTGTATTACCTTCTTAGGATGCTATGACCAATTTTACGCCACTGGCATTGTACAAGAATAATGATAACCTCTATTTAATAACATTAAAATAAGAATGGGCAGATAGATAAGGTAAAGAGTGTTGTAGAACAATCAGATATTTAGGATGTGAACATACACTATGCCACAAGCATCCGCCATATTCAAATATTAATGCTGGAAATGTAATAATATTAGTTACTATACTATTTGTAGTGGTAACAAAGTTCTGAAAAAAAATATGAAGTTCACATCCCTTAGTGTAGCTTGTGCAAATTAGGTGACCCAAAAGTGTCCATATATAAGAGATTAAGTCCGAACAGAAATAAGAACAATTTGGATGATTCAACCTAAATAACAGCCACAGATCTGGCCACAGCAGAGTATATTGAAAAATAGGGTCCGAAGGAAGGAATGAGATAGTAAAAGAGAAAAGCAGAAAAGAGAGGGAAATGATAGCTGACAGACAAGATTGAGTTTTCTTTACAAAATAATCATGATCATGCTTCTCATAGTTGGAAGTCCCTGATTAATTGGATTGCACCTGTTCCATGTCACGTAGGACCTCCTTCAGGTTACACAAAACTACGAAAGTAGCAGGCGGCTGCCCTTCTTTCCTACAACAAACAAATAACAAATAGGATTCTGACCATTTCCCATACTTGACTGAAATTAGAACCACTTGACCCTCCTTTTCTTGTGTTCTTAACCTAAATCAGAAAAAAGGATTCTAAATATAGCATTCTTGAGTCTCTTTAACAAGATAGAAATAAAAACCTATGATAATTCCCCGACAAATAGGACACATATATGTAAACCCAAACTCAAAGTCTCAAACCTCAAACTAAACTTGTTTGAAGACCATCACGGAACTAAATTTTTATACAATGATCAAATTGAATATGTTGACGTTGCACAAAACTTGTGGATATGCCCCTGAACAATTTCACCTGACCACCTATTTGTTATCCATATATGTTGGACCATGATCAGGAATCACTCATTCTATTGCTACTGTGGTTCTTAATCTTTGTGGATAACTTAAAAATGATTTTCTCACACATGAAAGGAAATCCACCATCATATATTTTCATACAACTCAGACAACACAAATTCATGCTTCATACCTAGAGATTGTCATAGAAAATAGGATTGCAATTTTCTTATTCATATTATTTCTTCTTAGTTCAGAGAGAGAGAGAGAGAGAGAGGCAACATAACCTCTGGGTATCTGCATTCATTTATGGAATGTAATGTTAAGTACCAAAAAAGAAAAATTACAACAAAGCTTAGAAGAACTAAAATCTTATGTTTTTCTATTTAATCATTTATTTCTAACATAGCCGGAGGGCAAAACTTTGACATTGCAAAAAAGATTGCTCCTTTGGAACAAAAGGATCAAGGATAGAAAAACAAAAAAAACAAATAGGTCAAGGGTTTGAGCCAGAAAAACAATCACTTTGTTTGCAACAGTGTTACATACTTCAAACCTCCCAAAAATTCACGAAGATATCATGCACTAGATCATCCTTATTATGAAATTAAGAACCATAGCATCAAGGGTTCAATTCATGGAAAAAGCCTCCTTGTAAAGGTTACATGTACATAAACAGGCTCTCCACAAACATTATATCGGCATGAGCCTCATGCTTTTGGGCTGTCCTTTTACATGAGAACAAACAAATTTAAAAATGCAGCATTTTACAGGAAATTTTACAAAGAATTATTGGATATCAGTTAAGCCAACCACACATATAAACATTATTAAATTAGCCACATGACAAGGTATCATAATAAATAAAAACAATCATACTAAAGGACATTCGTAGCTACAATATACATTATGTTGAGATATAAACTTCAGATATGAACTACAATCATCGGTTAAACATGTGACTAAAATTTAATATGTAGTAAAGTGTTTGGAAGAATTAATAAAAATTTAATCACAGAAAAACAATGATAAAAATTAGGTAGTACCAGAATAGATACAAATTGAACCCTCTCTTACAACAACAATTTCAGAAACAATGAATATACATTTAAGAAGATGGTTTAGAATCTCACACTCCAAGAAGGAAAGGCCATACTTCAGCCCTGATGCTAGGATCAATTCCCTGAACCATAGGTCATATAACTGAATCAATGGACCTTGGTCAAAATGGGCTAGACAGCTAATATAAATTGATCAGAAAGAGACAATTTTTGCTGGATGCTTACAGCACGGCGAACTTTCTTTAGAAACTTCACCCCTCCATCTCGAAGCTTTCCATCTGGCATGAACAAATTGTTCCACTGCTGCCTAGTAAGTGCATGCTTCCTTTTCCTTCGAGACCATGGTGACCTAAGGCTGCCTCTGAAAAATTGCATTGTTACTTATAAGAACCAATGAAGAATGAAGAAGGGTGAACAAATTAAGAAGTCAAAGCCATGAATCGAACATAGGTCATAAATTAGATATACAATTCCTCCACAGCAAATACCAGATTACTGATGGGAGAAATTTTAGTAGTTTCTCTGGCTCGCTAGCTATTCTTTGAATTCCATCATTTAATAATTCAACTGCTTTAGGAATTAAGTACCAGGGATGTCCAATTGACATTCAATCAAATAATTCTGCCAAATATCTCCTTTTCTTGACTTTAGGTAGTTCTTTATAGATGAACATACAGTGTTCTTTTGCCATGAACTTTAATGCTGCCTACTAGGAGATGATTTAGACAATACATTAACCTCAATGAGAATGTTAAAGGTTCAAATAAAAGAAATAGTGAACCATAATAGTCTCCTAAGGTATTTAAACTTCCTGTGATGTCAAAATGCTAGATTTTAACAGTAGCATTTGCTCTTAAAAGGATCGATTTGACTCCCACAGCAACATGCAAGAAGAAAGGGCTGCCATTATAGCAATTTGATGATATCTTGTAAGGATGATCCAATCAAAAACAGGCAGCAAGGCCAAATTTGACATGAATGTTATATAAGTGAATGAAGTGATAACAACAATGTTACAAAAGCCCTAATAGTTTCTAAGATATTCAAATTTTCTCTGATGTATATACGATATATTCAAGCATTAATATTTGCTCTCGAAAAGGTTACTTTGTGTCCCAGAAACAACACCAAATAGAAAAAAATTGTTGTTATACCAATTTGATTATATATGGTTACGATGTTACAATCCAAACAGGACATGGCAACAGACATAAGTATCACAGGAGCTTCCCAAGGGAGAACTGAGATAGATAGTAGAAGATGTCTGATTTACTTGACAACTTACTATTTTATCACACAGTCTAAAAAGTTAAACAAGTGAAAATGTAAGTGCCATATAAACAATAAGTGGTAATAAAGCTCGTACATGCATAGTATTTGAACAACTGAGGCCAAAATTACTTTTCTAAAATCTTCTTAAAACGAGAATGACATCAACCAGTGAGGACAAATCACGGTGATAATTAATCATTCAGCACTTGTCACAAAAAAAAAGAGGGCAAAATAGTAGCTTCATATGCAGGAGATCATTCTTAGGTTTCGGCCAGCAAACCAAGGAAACTATCCGAGCAAATTAGTATGGAAGACTAAAATAAATAGGAATTGAGTGGCCAAAAGGAATTATAGCTCCTAGTCCCTCTTGTTCTTCTGTTGTTCAATTGCGTCTAGAGACAAGATATTACAGGGAAGCTGATCTTCTAGTGAAAAGTAAGAAACAATCAAAGACATGGAACAAGAAACACGTTATGGGAAGAGGGAAAAGATAAGGGTGACTCACCGATCAGGAAGAGGTGAGGAGGCAACAATGAGAAGCGATCTCAAATGGATCCATGACGACTTAGGCGACGACGACGATGGTGAAGACGAAGAAGTATCGGATCGTCGGAGGACACTCATCTAGAAGCTTCTCTCTCACTCTTCGAAACACTCGATTTCTACCCTCCTATTTCTCAATTCCAGGGGTAAGGAACTAGAAAGCAAGCGCCCTTTGCTGTTTACCTATGAGAGGAGATGACGAGGATGACGGCCAAGGCGAGTCCCGCCATGGCCGTCACGCCGACCGCCACGCCCTCATGCCACAGCCCGCCTCCACCGTCGCCGCCACAGATCCACGCCCCGTCGGCTCCCACCGCGCTCCCGAAAAAGCTCCCGATCCTGCGCTCCACCAAGCTCCAAACCACGTAGATCACCCTCCACCGCCCCGCCGCCTCTCCGACGACCCCCCGCCGCCTCCTTCCAACCACCAGTCCCGACTGCTCTGCTCTCTTATGTGTATATATCAGTCTCTGTGCAGACCGAGAGGAAAGGGGAAGTTGGACCACGAGAGAGAACGAGAACGAGAGCGAGAGAGAGAGAGAGAGAGAGAGAGGAAAAAGAAGCTTGGTCGGTATAGGGAGTCGAGAAAGGAAGGGAGACTTCAACTTTTGTATGTTAAAGAGAGGGGGAAATGAGAACATGTGCTGATGGCATGTGAACACAATCTACAAAAGAGGTGCGTGGGCGGAGACACCGTTCTCTCCACGGTCGCTCTCTCTCTCTCTCTCTCTCTCTCTCTCTCTGCTCCTTCGACCAACCTTCTTGGAATTAGAAGAGGAAATTAATCCAACCGCAGGTTTAGCCAAACCCAAATGAATTAGGTCATAGATAAATTGACGATTATGTTAATTAATTTGTTGTTGGGTTCACTCCAATTGGACACAAAAAAATTAATTATTATACATCCATTTTGGTATCGCTAAAGAAACCATTTCTTAGAGGACACCAAAAAAAAATATATATATATATATATATATTTCCAAAGAGAATATATTTCCAAATGGCTGGCTGAAGTTGGATCCTTCCTGTTTAGCTGCAGGCAAGTAGGTCATCTTCAACAAAAAGGACTTCACAGAACAAGGTGTCTTTCCCTTCTATAAATATGCACCCAACAAAAGAAGGATTACGAGAATGAATGATCATGAAGGACATAGCCATCACCATCAAAGTCACCAAAGTCCAATGGCAATGCCAGCTTTGCTTCATCCATTGCTTCTTCCATCCAAACCCCCTCATCCCAACACTCGAGAAAGAGAAACACAAACATCACCTTGAGTTGAAAGAGATTCCAAAGGGTGAAAGAAAAAAAGACTAGGGAAAAAAACACAGAGAGACAGACTCATGTTCTGAGCCACACTTGAGACATAAAGACATGGCATAAATACTCATTTTAGTTAATCTACTAGTGATGGAAAGACAGCAGTGTCAAAATGGTCAGCAGACCCGTAAGAGATAATGCACCTATGTCCAGGCTTCTAAAGCCAAAAATCATATTTGGTGGGCTAAAACTAGATCAAACATGAGATCAATTTTCTCATACTTCCTTTGCTTACAAGAAAGAAAATTAGAAACAAGCAAAGAGGGGGAGATTTCATTAATATTGATGTTACAATAAGCAGGCTTAGGCAATAGAATATCAAGAACCCAACTATAAAAAAATGACATTAATAGTGGCATCATTACCAATAAATCTCATAGAATCATATCAAGGGCCTGAAAAAAAAGTGCCAACTCTGGTTGTAATTGAAGGAGTACTATATTTGCCCAGGGTTTAGTGATCATAATAGGCTTTAACACTGTCAACCCTAAAGTTTTGGTTAGATGAGTTGCATAAGTAATAAGAGATTATTTTAGTCTGAAGGGAGAACTTCAGAATGTGAAGGTCCTTAAACACCTACTTCTCCTTCATATTTGGGCAAGATGACAGTATTTTAGGCTAAAAGATGCATTCCCAAAGCTTGGGTTTTAGAATTCCAAAGGAAGCTCTTGATAGATTTGATGATTAAGATGATATCAAAGAGAATGTAAAGGAGTGGCATTAGGACCAACCAATTAGTTTGAGAAAAGAGTGAATCCTATCGATGTTAAAATTTTTTTTTTGGTAAGTCTATCGATGTTAAAATTTACTCAAAACAAGCTGAATAAGACTATTCATTGCAAAAGTCAAAATTTTTCTAAGATGTTAAATAGGTGGTAGACATTTCTCCTAACTTCATGCAAAATATGCCAAGAGAAAATTATTTCTGATACAAAGATGTTAATCTTTTGATTGGTAAGAATCTCATGGATATTAAGAACGTCAAGAACCGACAAAATAGAACTTTTCGTCGACTCTAGCATATAGTAAGTAGTATGTCGTCGACATACATTTTAAAAGTCAACATGGTAGAAGCATGAGAGGGAACGAACCACTATGCATCCACAAATTGAGATGCTACAAACATTCATTTATGATCTAACACACTCTTTGTCCAAATCTTAGACTCCCTTTGGAGAGTGATGGATCGGTGTGATGGGATAAAAAAAGGACCCCCTATGACTTTCAATTAAGACAGCATGAGGCAAGAGTGACAACCCATTGACGATGATAAGTCTTGAATTAAACCTCTTCTCTCTTGACCTTTTTTCATCAGTCAGACCTGAATTGATTGCTGGAGTTCTGCTTGAGCCAACTTTATCATCTCATCTGAGTATTGTCCTGCAAGTTGATATTCATATCGGAAGGTTCAAAAAGTGAAGATCATAATATTGGAGTTCAATCAAATCGAAGATCAATCACATTAAGAGTCAACATATTGACGGTCAAATCACATCAGAGGTTAATACATTAAAAGTCAAAATTTGGGGCCATTACATGAATTATAGAACTTCTACTCCATCTGTTCAGCTACCTCGACGAACAAAAATGACTTCATTTATCATTACACATAACACATGCTTTCTACAGAAGAAAAGAGGATTGTTTATAAAATCTCCTTATGATTGTAGTTTTTACTGTAATATAATTATAAATATCTAGCTATAGCATGAGGCTACAAAGCTGATTTCTGTATATTCTGATCTAGAAAGTACTAATATCAGCAGGCCATGGATTGGCTCTGGTTTTGCTTTGCTTTGCTTTGAGGAGTCACATTACTCCCCAATCAGCCATGAGCAATGCATAGTTTGATAGCATTTCAAATTTGCTTCAATCCAAAGAGTAATACTCTTTCAAATCCAATTAACCCAGAAAATTTTCGCCCCCTCCTGCATTATTTCACCTGCTTTACTTGTGCTCAATGAATAATCCAATGGCAACCAATGAACGAAATAAGTGTACTCATACCTATTCCAAGAGAAAGCTTGACTTCAAGTCCATTGGCGAGGCAGAGACTCCACCATCCCAGCTGAAGTACCAAAACATCTTGGGTGGCCCTGACACCATAGACGATGGCCAACTTCTTACCTAAAGCAAAAGACGAAGAGCGCAGAAATAGAAAAGCAAAGGCATCCAATTCATATACATGTGTCGGAGAAAGTACAAAAAGGTTGAGGCCAGCAAAAAGGAAAGGAAGGTGGTTGTCAGCCACACTGAAGTGCTCGCCGCATATCCCCGGAAGATGCCGCCCGCCGAGGAAGAGGCTATCCGTCTCAGTCTCACCCTTCATCACTTCAAACAGTAAGCGGTGCTGTGGCCACCACTAGGCCTGTGGCATAACCTGCACGATTATATAACCATCTGAGGAGCCATCTGCATCCTCTCCTCTAAAGAGCAAGTAGAAGGCCATGCCTTATGTAATCACGGCAGGCGGCGCCTCCATCCTCGCCGACGACGACGGCGGCGGGCTGGTGATGCTGCGCCGAGGTCGGTGGTGGTGGCGTCGTCATCCTCCTTTGTTATTGCCTTTTGGTGGCATGTCTTCACTGCTTGAGCTGCGAGGAAGGATCGGCACCGAGTGAACTGTAGGTGGCTTGCATCGCTGTTTCCCACCCTCGGCAGGGCAACTCGTGACCTTTGGCATTCGAACTTGAACTTGCAGGCAATTAATTACGTGCTATGTGGCTTCTTTGCTCTTTGAATGCACAATAAGCTCTACCGCAAGATGATTTGGTGCTCTTCTTGCCTATGCTATCATTATATGGATTTAACACCATCATCAAATGCCCTTCCCCCTGGTGCTGCTGGCTATCATCTGCGAAGGGACCGTGTGACGTGCATGAAAGACCACGTAGTCAATAAATATACGACGCAGACACGTTCCGTCTCCTCAAAGGATGAAGCGATTCATACGCCACCACACGTAAAAGTATTGAATTTAATGTTACTCCAAAAAAGAATTATTCTTAGTTTAAGGAAAGAAAAAAAAAACAAAAGAAATGCAATTTAATAAGGCACGCGTCAGCATGCTACATTTAGAATGTAGAGTATCCATAAAAAAAAAAAAAGCCATCACATGATTCCACAGAACAGAGGCTGCCACCGCTACAGATCCACAGAGAGGAGAGTTCCAATCTAACCCAAAGAGACACACCATATAACATGATGGAGGTCAGAACAATTTGAAAGAATATAAGAGACCAACAAGCTGCGCTATCCCAAGCATTTGTCACAGGCTACATGAATTTTCCCATCGTTGAAATCCTTGACAAGTTAATAAACAAAACAATAAGCTCAGCTTAAACCTCCGTGGCCTGTCGGACCAAATTTGCACGGTGCAATTCATCCAACATTTTCACTCCTGAATATCAAATCAAAATTATGGGATTTCCCGACTGCTTCTTCCTTGTTACATCAAATTAGGTCCCCGATGCGAATCAAAATCAATATGATCTCCAAATGCATGCGACGAAGCAGCATTAAACCCGTAGGCATCATAAACATCGATGCTCATCATCTCCGGCTCTGGTCCTCTGTATCCTACCATTGGGGAGGAGGACCAGGGAGCTGGCGTTGCTGGTTCCGAGCCCGAAAAATCTGCGTTCAACCCAGAAAGAGGTGGATTCATGGCGTTCTGCGGAGAGTTTCCTGAAGGCCTTCTGTTACTAGAACTACCCGTCTGAAGTAGCGGTGTTGATTGTTGCTGATTCTTCTGAGGAGGTGATTTGGGCCGCAGACTTTCAATCTCTGGTGTAGTCATCACAAGATGTGGAGCATCAGGTGTTGGGTTTCGCCCCCCACCTCCCTGCCAAACCTTCCCATCCTTGTCAGCAAAGTTTCGAACATAGGCCTGCAATGTAGTAAGCATGTAAGATGGTTATCAAATATCAATATCATCATGTCAAATGCTAGGTAGGATGCAAATTTAGGTTCATCGTGTGAAGATCATGTACCTCAGCGTTTAAATTAGAGGACGATAGTCCTTTTCCTACTGTTAGCCAACCAGAGCGAATGTTATGGTCTTCACCGAAAAGTTCAAGCCTTCGTCGGCCGAGTGCAAAATGTTCAATAATCCTATACATATCCTCTGGCTTTTTGGTTGAACCTGCTGGGCATCGAAAATAAAGGTAAAAAGTGAGCCAACAAACACAGGATATGATGAAGCTCCATTCAACTAAAAGTAAATAGAGGAAAGTTATTCACATAAGATTAGTATGCGTTTGACCAAAGATTTTACCATTTCATGTAAAGAAAAAGGATGACAATGGATGACCAGCTGATGACTACAGACATGAAACTGTGGTTTCTCCATAACCATTCAGCATAATTCATAAACAGATTTATTTTGCTAATTTACATTTTTGGTCCACAAGCAAACTAATAAAATACACAGATTGATGAGACAATAAAACAAAGTTCAAACAGTTAATACACATGTATCCAACATAAGATAAACAATAAATGCAGCATACTAGGGACTGACAGCTGGATACCGACAGAATAAACTAGAAGAAGCATGCTCCATTTCTAAAGACGAGCATTTTTTGTGTTGAAGGACACAATTACAAAGTACAAGTTTCTCTTCAAGTTTATCTAAAGAAATCAATCACAAAAACATCTGTGGCCACATGTTCACCACAATAATGGCCGTTACAACTAGGTATTCTGAATAACACAAGAAAATGCAATACTCAGTAGCAAACTGACCATCAGTTGGTTCCTCAGCTATAATAACATCTGTGTCGATATTGGCATGGATGATATGCCCATCTGTGCTACGACGAACAGTTCCCTTTATGCCCATCAAGCAGTGTTCCTACAAATTATAAATGGAGCAGAATTACTATAAGAAAAAAGACAAATGTAAAGAATTGGCAAGAAGATAAATAAGAACCTGGATGGTAAAATAACCTACCTTTGAATGCTGAAACAGTGTCCGAGAATCATGCCTCAGACCTGGAGTAGCATTCTTCTTGTTGGTTTTAACCCAGCAAATGTCTTCACACCTTCGAAATCCCCACTACATAACAGGACCATCAGATACTAAAACCTCAAATATGAGCGTTCACCAAGGGGAAAAAAAAGAATATAACGAAAACATACAAAGAAATATAATCTACACATAAAGTGCCTCCAGTGCTTGAAACAAGCATGAGCGTGCTAAGGAGAAACACAGTGAACTGTGTCCAGTGTTGCATACAAGATTGCTCTCACCCCTGATAGAGTTTGAACTCACTTGTGAAGAGTGTTGCATACATAGCAACAACAGTACAGGCAAAACCAATAGCTGGTACATACAAAAGCCGAGGTAAAAGACTTAACACACCTTTTTCAAACATTGACGGCCCTGTTCCAGGCCCACACCATCACCAACCCAGAGGAAGATGAATGATGGAGTGTCAGCTATTGCCTGGTTGAAACAGTAAACAATAATTAAATTCCAATTCATCGTATTTTACGAAAAAAATAATTTGGGCATGATCTAAGCAACAACAACATGCAATAACATTGGAGCGAAAATCAAACTAGAAGAACACACCTCAATCTTAAGATTAAGTATCTCATCAAAAGTCCAGTACTCTAAGTGGTCGGTAATACCAGGAGCCCGATGAGCATATTCCTCCCAAGGAGGATCCACAAGAATAACATCAAACTTGGTGCCAAAAAATTCAGGAGAAAGTACATGTTCACGTAAGTCACACTTATAATACATGGGTGGTGAAGCTGAATTAGCGACAATCTCATCTTTCCTCTGAATAAGCTCCCTCAACTTGGGATAGTCCTCCACAACACTAGTAAGCTCCAACTCCCTGATGAAATTCTGGGGTCTCATACCAGTGTCCACAAAATTTTGAGAGTAGTCATTCTGTTCTCCCCTTGACGGAGCTTTACCAGAAGGTCCACTGGTTCTTGGTGGTGCCCAACCCGTCGGAGCTTTATCATGTGACATTTCACGACCACCTGGCCCTATTGTGTTAAATCCAGGAGCAGATATGTTAGGCGGAACTCCCCTTATAGGGCCAGGTTGATTGAAATACATTGAGTGACCAAGGCCAGCTCCCATATTAGTTGGAAACCTCGGTCGTGTGGGGCCAAGGGGTGGGATAGGAGGAAGGTTGGGTGGGCCAGCAAGCATATTCATGTCAACACCTCTAGCTCCTGGCCAAACAAGTGGTCCTGGAAATGGGGGGATGACAACACCAGGTCCAATGGGCGGTGGTGGAATATGGGCCATATTTGGTCCAATTGGTGGCATCGGACCAGGTGGCAAGCCCAGGGGACCAAAGGGAGGACCCATCATTGAAGGCTGAAGTCCAACACGTTGAGTATCCCTCCCGTTTAATCTTCCTCTTGCTCCTCTCGCTGGTTTTGCACCTTTCGGACCTTGCTGAGGACCCCTATTTAAAGACCCTGTTCCCTGGTTGTTCCCAAATGAAGATTGAATATTACTACCAGGACTCTGGCTTGCACCGATGCGGCTAGAGCTCATAGCTCTCTGGATCCTTCCTTTCCCAGCCTGTGAATCAAGAGAATTTCTTCCAGAATTTTGCTCTATAGGTGAGTCATCATCTTGGAACCTCTCATGTAAATCATCCCCAAAAGCAGAAGCAGTTTTACCCCTATCCTCAGCTAGATAACCCCATTCCTCATCACTAGCTCCAGAAGCAAAATCCTGTTGTGATCCCAATTCTGCTTTCCTTGCAGGAAATGTTGAAACTGATTCTTCCCTTCCAAAATCTAAATTCTTATTGGGCCTGATTTCTATTGAATCAGAACTCTCATTTCTGTTACTAAAATTTGAGGAGACTCTCACACTTTCAGGCCTACTTCTGGTATCTTTTCTGTAACCAGGCCTACTGTGAATATTGTCACTGTCTAACCTTTCATGCTCACGCCTATGCATATCCCATTCTTTTGAATGTCCAAAGTCATCCCCATCTATTAAATCCTGCCTGGTCTGACTTCTCTTCCAATTATCTTTAGATGTCTCCCAGTCTCTATTTTTGTCACTCCAGGCACCCTTAACACTAGTGCCTCTTTCATTGTCAGAATCTGAAAATCCTCGATCATGCTCATCAAACTCTCTGTGATTTCTTCCACTCCTCTCAGGACTGCGAGACCTTTTATAACGTCTGGAATCCCTCCCACCTTTACCCCATGTGCGTGAACGCACATCTTCATCCATGTTGGACTTATCCCAGTTTTCAACTTCATCGCGACTACCATGTTCCGAGTTTCTTTGTTGCCTTTGCTTCTCACCTTTCTCACTGTGTTGCTTCGAACTGTAACTATGGGTATTTAGTTCTGCATCTTCTGTTGACCCAGTAGATCTTTCTCTCACCCTTCTTTGCCTATCATCTCTGACAACATTTGACTTAGTTTCATAAGAGGCATTAATCGCCCTACTTTCCTCATCTTGTGCTTCTGATCTGCCCCAACTCCTGCCCCTTAAATTATCCTCCCTCCTATCATCCCTGTTACCAGACCTACTAGTTTTCTCACCACTTGCATCCAAAACCCTACTTTTACCCTCTCCTGACTCGTTCCTAAAGTCTAGCTCTCTGTCTCCATGAAGCTCATGTTTGCTGTGCTCTGAAGCTTTCCTGACCCTAGAATCAGATCTGTCCATATGGCTGCTTTCGTCTGCTTTCCTGTTGGTCTCTACCTCATCCCATCTCCTTCGCTGCGGGTTCTTTTCCTGCTCATTCTGTCCTTGATCTTTTTTATCCCTGCTGCTCTCTTTCTTTTCAAGATACCTTGAGTCTCGGTCATGTGGTTTCTCATTCTCACCATCACAATAACTGTCCACTTTGTTTCTTGTTTTATTATCAGAAATCTCATGACCAGAAACTTTCAGACTTGTTTTCCTTGGGAACTCCCCCTCGTTTCCATCATCTCTCTTCTTTCGGCTGCTCTCCAGGTCCCTATCTCGATACCCATCACCGGATCGTTTCTCAACTCTCTCATCTGCATTCGTTCGTGGGAGCTTCGAGCGTGAATCCCTTCTCATAGAATAATCATCTTCATCTCCACTACCAGCAGACTTCTTCCTTGCATCATTCCTGTCCTCCAAAACCTTCCTTCTTCCACTGTCCTGTTCATCAATTTCTTCTGTATCAGCATGCTTCCTCGACTTGCTGGACTTGTGCCTCTTCTTATCTGTGCCTTCCCAGTCATCATAAACTTCCATTCTGCTGCTCCTAGCCTCCGTAATCTCTTCAAAATCTCTCTTACTGCGATTCCGACTGGATTCAGACCCTTCCACTTGCAAATGACCTTTAACCTGAGTGGGTTCAATGGCACATGACTTCTAGACAAAAACCTGTTTCAAATAAACCTCGCAAGTATCAATCAACTATTAAGTAAGTCTTCATCTAACCAAGATAATGCTTGGTATATTTCTGATTCTGAACCAGGAAAACGGGGCAAGAACAAATCTGAAATGATTGCTCTTCCTACGCAAATAAGTCCCGATCACGAATCGTGAAACCAAACCCCAATTCCATGCGGACATCCACCAGCAAAGTGAAAAGATCCGACTCTATCGAGTTCCTCGGCTAACCTAAAACCAAGCCAAAATCAGAAACACAAACCCTATGTTCCCCAATTGACGCAAAAACGAGTCCAAATTTCTTCTAGCAGAGAAGTTTACGGATCAAAGTTCGACCCTTTTTCTGTTACAAGTCAATCGAAAACCCTAGGACTCTAATCAAACAAAGTGCACTATCAAGTCAAGAAATCAAAAGAAATTAGGAAGGAACTCTAGAAAAGCAAGAAACCAAGTGAGCGACCAAAATCTAGAGTTCCCGATCCATCCGAGACGAATTTGCGCCATCCTTCGGCGATGAGGCAAGCACATCCATCAAATCGGAGGAGCAAAGGGTTGAGGGAGACGCTTACCAATTGCGGTGGGAATAAAGCGTAGGCTTTCTCCGGATCTTGGTCGGCGCCGGCCACTCGAGCCCTGGAGGACGCCGTCTGCGGGGCGAGAGGAAGGGCACAAAGGAATATGGAGGATACGAAGAATACGAGATACTAATAACGATTCATGGGCGGTTTCGCAAACAAACCCCTCCGGCTTTAGGATTTTCCCGATTCGTGACGGTTTCATGTTTTCCGAACGATGCCTTTCCTTTTCTATAATCACAAAACTATCCTCAGTAAGATCCAACCAATAAATATTACATCAGTTTGGATCACTAAACCAAACATAGGATAACTCTATTACAAAAATACGATGATCCACTTCGATTACTTTAAATCCTCAATAACCTTAATTATTATTCTTATTATATATTTTATTTTTTTTTGTAAAACGATTTATTTGAGAGTTTTTGAGCGATTTTAGATGAAAATTAAAAGTTATTTGATATATTTTAGGTAATTTAGAATCCTCTTTTTTTTTCCTCCCTTAATCTTAAACTTATATGTACCATTTTTTAAATATATTATAATATTTATTTTTAGTTTTTGTAAAATAATGGTAATAGAAAAAGTTTAGAGTGCTTTTATCATCAAACCGACAAATTATAGCCGAGTTTAAATTAGTTTAAATTTTTACAAATCTTAATTATCAACTTTATCATATGTTTCGATGTAATGATATATTGGACAGTTTCTAAAATGATTTTGAATGGAATTTAAGAAGAAAATTAACCACATTTGGTATATTTGAAAATAAAGGATTATAAATTTTCTTTTTTTTTCACTTGGCGTTAAATTTAGGTTTGTATATTAAAAAAACTTCATTTTTTAGTATAAAAATGACAAAGTTGTTACACGCTTATCGCTATATATTTTGAAACTGTTGATAATATTGTGTTAATTTATTACGAAAGAATGACAATCAAAATGGTAATGCATTAATTAATTACTCTGCCTTTAAATAAACTTATAATGTTTTGGTTCAGTTAATCAAGACACTATAACTTTGTTAAAAATATTATAATCGAGTCTTAATTAATCTAAATCCTACTAAACATATTTATCAATTTTACTATATCTTTTGAGGTTTTATAAAATAATTCATATATATATGTATGTATATACACAAATAAATAAATATATATATATATATATTTGTGTATATACATATATGTATATATATATATACATATATACATATATATTCTTTTATTTTCTCTGTCACAAACATATGATTTTCTTCACCTTATGGAAGTTAAATTTTATTTCTTACAAAAAATGAAAAAAGACATCCAGGACATAAAAAAAAAGTGATTATATTGCATATATTGTGTTCAGTCATGAGATAAAAAGATTTAAATCCTACTGTAAGCCTGTAATACACACGAATGAATGGAAAGAGCCATTTTGTATTCATATTTGCTCATTACATATCTCCGGAATGATGCTGTGTGCAGAGGGTTCAATATTTGTTCAAACAGAAGCTGAGCTTAGTCCAAGTTGTCTCCCACTGTAGCCTAATCCATGTCATTGCCAAATCATCATCAGCTTTTGCACATTAATGTGCCATCAAACAATTTAAATCTTATTTCTGAAGAAGCAGGCAAACCATCAATACATTTAAAGCATCCCATTGCATGTATCAGAACAAATGTTCGGCACCAGTACAGATGCTAACCAATGGAAGCCCCATCTCAGATTCTAATGTGTTGCAGCATAAATGCCTCTAGCTTTCTGTTGGGATTTCCAGTGCTGTCAATATACAAACATGAAAAAGGAGAAAGAAAAGAAAAGCAGACAGGTGCATCTGAAAAGAAAAGGTCACACATCCTGCATTTTTGTGAAGCGTAAAGAAGGCTGCTGTCATGATTTCACAGTTCGTCACTCAAATTCTGTGAATCTCTGCCAATTTCATGGGCGTTGGCACTAGTCTTCTTTTTATGTAGACTCTCCACGACTTCATCGAGCGGAGGATCACCAGGTCTTCGATACAATTGTTGCCCAATCTTAATCTCGTATGCTTCTGGCTGACTCAGAACGAACTCTTTCAACTGGAAAAGGAAGTGAAATCCATCATTCTTAAATATCATACTACAATTATAATGCTAGTGCATAAGACTAGAATTTAAGAAGACTAAAAAAAATCAATGTTAAAATTCAGTTCCACTACTTGATTGCTTCAAGCAGTTGTTGGACAACTCGAGCACGATATTTGATGTTTCGTAAAGACTCACCTCTTCCAAATCTTGGCCTCTTTCCATTGTAAACATGATGGTGTTCAGGTCGACAGCCATGAACTTGACCTCAACAGATCCAGTTCTGAGAACCTTGCTCCATCTCATAGCAATAACAGGTACATCTTCCTGAATGTCACAAACTGATCAGGAATGCAAAAAACTTATGGAACCTTTTGATTAGATATTCCCCTAGAAAGGATTACGAAAAACACAGAGATCCAAGTAGGAGTTCACTATACCGGTATGGTGAGGCCAAATCCCATAATGGATTGCACAAAAAATAGAGATCCAAAAGAAGAAAAATGGACAACTAGAAGGACTTCGATTATTGTTATCATAAATTATAATGCAGATAACTAAGAATAGGTAAAGAGATAAAATTAGTTAACACTAAACCAGCATGGTGAGGCCAATTCTAAAGACCACCAGACAATATAATGCAAAATAATGATTTTTAGAAAAAACTTCAAGAACAAAACAAATGATCTACAGAATTCTTTTATATTAAAGAGATGTATTTAATCAACCAAAATCAGATATAAAATGTCATTGTAAACCAGCTGTATTCGCTTAAGATACAACCAATCTATTATTTGGTTTTGAAAGGAAAATTCATAGACAATAACAGCAGATATAAGAAGAAAATTATTTTGTAAATGGGATCTGCTTGACAAGAAAGACTGAACTATGGATGGTGCATTCAGATGAGAAATATATCCATGCTTCGAGGTCCTCTAGTTGATATTGAGAAGGCATTTCAAAAGAGATGGAATTCCATCAAGTATTTGAGCAGCATAATTTACACAAGATCCCTAGATCAACAAGAAATGCCTCCCAACTGATGAAATTACCAAGAATTACACAAGATCCCTAGGGCACTCGACTGAAGGGTAAGCAAAGCAAACTGTGACAGAATGACGCCACTAAAAGCAAAGAAGTTACCAAGAATTAGATATAAAAGAAAGCCACAATATTCAGATGATATTGAAACATTAGTTTCCTCAATTAAGAGGACAAGAGTGCTGAATTCAACCACTAAAAATGCAACAAATTATCTTCAGTGAATGCAAAGAAAACAAGCAATGGAGATGCAACTTACTGTAAAGATCACACAAATAATAACCAACAACTACAATTCCAAGAGACCACATCCCCTAGAGAAAGCATCTCATGGCACTGGAAGAGCCTCGGTGCCCCAATTGTTAACTGTATGTCGAATGCCATTAAAATAATTGCCACTCAAGCTAGAAATTCCCGGATAATACAGAAAATATTTAGTCTATTCAAGCACCGAAATCCATAAAAATTAATCAAGAATAATACAGCATTCGCAACGACAAACCAAGAGGGAAAGGAAAACGACAAGAAACCTTAACCTAGCACAAGGAACCAGAACGGGGATAAGCATAGTTTGCCAAGATCGCGCCTACTTAACCGAAGAACACGAGGAAGATCACCGAACAAAAGCTAAAGGTTCCTCGAAGAAAGAGAAAGAAACACGAAAAAAGAACGAATCTTGGGTGGCATTGGGTCGCACCCTGGAGCGGGGAACACCCGGCCGGAGCTTCACGAAGCCGAGGGAGGGGCCAGTGTGGCGCTTCATCATCTCGGCCTGGATCTCCAAGGGGCTCATCCGCGAGAAGTCGGGCGGCGGGGGGTGGTCGGGCTTCGTCGTCTTCTGGCCCCACCGTTTCCACTCCTCGTCCTCCTCGTCGTCCACCACGTCGTCGAGCTCGTCCGGGATGCTCACCCTCTTCTTCACACCCTCCGAGGACGCCATCAACAGTGCCAAGAGCAGGAGGAACAGAGGACGGAGACGGACACGAGGGATGAGCGACCGAGTAATGTTCGTCGCCATTGAGTCGATGCGCGAGCCTCTTCGAAGCCGTTGCTTATCTCGTGAATATTCTTAAAATGTACATACGAAAAATGGCAAGTATGCATAATTATGCTCACATAATAAAAAAATATTTTTAAGTATATATATATATATAATTAAATAAGTAAGATAAGAAAATTTTCGTGCTTGTAGCTCGATGCGACCCAAAAATATGGTCATGAATTTATATTTCAGGTTTTTGTAACTTATCATGAAATTAATTGCTTGTTAAGCATAGGACTTTACAAATTAAAAAGAGAAATGGCAATGGTTTATCTCCATCAAGATATTATTTCAAAGACAACAATTTTAAATAGCAAATCTTAAGTTCATAAACTATCAGATTTCATCAGAAATTTAAATAGGTGCAATCATATCAGTGGTAATGCATTAGAGCTCTAAAGTTAATTATATTCAGCAAGAGTAGAATTATAATAGATGACCACCACCAAACGAGAGCATAGGGAATGCAGGAAAGCAAATATTGGGAACTTGTTTTAACAACTACAAATAAGAAGAAAAATTGTACACCATATGCAAAATGCAAAACCCTCTCAAATGCATAAATGATTGTAATGAAAAATTAAACGCGACCAGCACCACTCACTGGACAAAGAAGAAGAAAAAGAATCAATTACAAACACAGATCCTATCACTCCAGAATGGCAAATAATTTACCTCCATAGTGTCTGTGGCTAGCTGGATGCTTTATAATATGACAAGTCTTTCAACAGCTGATGAAATATGGTGAGCTACACCACATAGTCAATTGCTAACTTCATCTAAAATACTTTCTACTTTTCCCCCGAGGTTTCCAGATGAAAGAATGGAAAAACAGCTGCAAAATATGTGTTCTAGTACTCAAAAATTGGTCAAAAATTATTGAACAAAATGGCAGTAGAATTTGGTGAATCCTCCAAGCATTCCTGGATCAGAAATATGACAAAAACAGATCCGTAAAAACAAGTCCCTATCTTAGAAATGTACAAGGTGCTGTCAACTCGCCACTGCCCAATGCATCAAGTATTCACATTGCTGCTCTCTCTCTCTCTCTCTCTCTCTCTCTCTACGTATCAAACTCAACAACAGTAGAGCGCACGCCATGTCCGTTAAAACCTCTGCAAAATGATTCTTGTTGGTAGAGTCACAGTAATGCACAACAAAGGTTGCCTTGCAGAAGATTTTAACTGCCGTTAAAACCTCTTTGCGCATTTATTCATCTAGATCCATACATTGCATATTCTGAGCACAGATGACAGACACTGAATCATGGATTTTAACTGCCCCTTCGCCAAAAGAAGTACTTACAGAGCCAAATTCTGTATCCTCATCATCGCTGTCAATGCTGTTATGTGTCACACGGTTCTGGTACCTTCGGCGCCCAACAAGAAACACATTGAAGTAATAGCTCACCAGATTTTTCCTCTTCTTGAGAGGAAAATACAAATAAAGCTTGTTCCAGAAGTTTTTATCCAGAGATGGCCGATTCGAACGAACAATGGCCTTGAACTTACATTCTTCTTCCTCTGTCCATGAAAGTGCGACCTCCTCACCCATACTTCGGAATCCCCAAGCATAGAAAGGTGGACCCAGTTCACGTTTTAATTGCAGCCTTTTCTCAGCAATGTGAAACCTAGTGCACTCTACAAAACCTGGCCATTCGCATTGACAGTTAGCTTGCCTACCCCTTCCTATAGCAACATTATCAAATGGTGTGTTCTCTTGACCTTCAGGAGGCCAGATCCTGGTACCCAACCATTTCAACTCATCAGAATCAGTAGTAGATACAGAAGGCTGGCCAGTCCAAATTGGTACCCCTGCTTGAAATTGTGTGCCTACAGGAATCTTCACATGTGGTGGTCTTCTAGAAAGCCAATCAGCTATTGCATCCAAGCAGGGATTCTGAAGCCCATGTTTCACATCATTGCTTTCCTCACCTGCAGCCATCAGACCCTTGTTGTCCATGTCATCTTCATGAAGACAGAATGTTTCATAACAAGTTCTTGATTTGGATTTTTGATTGCATTTTGTTTCCGCGTGGGAAATGATACCATTACCATTCTCACAAATGGAGTGGAATCCATTCTGCAAGACCAAGTACGATGGTGATTTTCATCTCATTTAAAACAGCATTGTCTTCATTAATGTAATAAAAGAACTATAAATAATTTTTCTAAGGTCTAACCATAAACTATTAAGTCAGGTATAACAAGAAAAATCATAGAAAAACAATTTTCATGAATCAGAGACATATAATGATTTCTCCAACAGATGGAAAACATAGGCAAATCTTCTATGAGATGTGATTCAGAAATCAGAAGTATTGATCAATTGTGGGAAAAGGTGAGCTTATTCAATATTCCTACGTGTTGGCTCACAACCAGAGATCATCAAAATTTAAGGTTCAGATTTCAAAATTACCAAATCCATGTGACAAATATCCAACAGGCCCAATATCTTAAACAACTATCCAAAGGGTTTCACCAACAGAAAGGTCCCGTACTAAGTAGATTTACTGCTGGATTCAGGAAAAAGATTTAGCATCTACCACATATTAGTAGGATAGAGCTTTTGACTTCTCACCAGTTATAATTTCAGAAGATTTGTACTTTGTATTGCATAAGTAAACATAATATTTGGAGAGTTTGCTGATTCTGTAAGTTCCACACAAAAATAACCTACAATAAATACAACTTTGAAACCAGTCTTTAGCTATCAGGTATTCAGATTTACATATCACGATATAAATGATAGTATAATAAAAAAATCCTTGTATTATACTAGTTAACATATTATTTAAATATGATTTAATATAAAAACCGTCAAATGCTCTTCTTCAAAAAATAGAAAAAAATTTAGAAAATGCACAACTATGATATTGTACATGCCTCTAAAAGAATGTAATTAGAAAGTTTTAGGTACAAACATGGGCATTTGATATTAATTATAAGGACCAATGTAACTGATATTAGTGGAGTAGACATGCAGACATAAAATTTTGAACTTCAAACAAAAAATTGACACCATTAAATAAAGCATTTAAAATTTATAGATAATCATTTTATTAGATCACTTATACACTGGTAGACAAAATATGTCTTCAATTTGAGAATATTTCAAACATTTCACAAACAAGTATATATCATCTGAATTAGAAAATATTGATTGTATATTACATAAATATCCAATAAATGACTTCTTTTCTTGTAATAAACTTATATTTTTAAACCGAGTGATCATTCTGGTGTTGCCCATCACATCATTGGACCCACAGTTTCTTGTTGCTCAATGAAAATCTGTAATGCCTTTTTGGTAGATGATAGAATTCAGATTAAAAGCCATGTATTCTTGACACTAGAAAGTAAGAAAAAAATAATATGTTTTACTTTGTTACTGTTTAGATAACAAATAGTTTGTAGGTTTGTAGCATGTAGGAAAAAGGAAATGTTCAAAACAATAAAACAGTATATTGGAATCATGCCAGCAAATGAAAAATTAAGGATGAAATCAAGAAATCTAGCATCAAACTTAGCTTAATTTGGAGAGAAATTCTCTGTTACTTGAAATCTCAGGCAAGATCAGAAGGAAAATAATAGCTTCAAATGGCTCTTGGAATGAAATCTCAGTCAAAGGCCTGTTTTGAATGTACAATAAACCAGGCTAGACTTATCACAATGTACAAGTTTGGTACGGACCAAATATCAAGTGGTAAACCTGATAGTTGTTGTTTTTTGATAAGTAAGCTCATTATAGACCAATTCCCCCCAATATTTACTTGGTCTGCAAATTGCTAAATGGTTGAACTGGTAAATATCAGATAGTATGTATTGGCCCAACTAGTATTTAAATTTGTTCATACAAATTTTGAATATTAGGCCACAGGAGAATTGCAAATTTTTAGTTTACCTACAATACAATGTCTGTATTTATTGTAATATTTATTTAATCCCATTGTCTTATCTCTAAATTCAGAATTTAAATGAATGATAACTTGATTATGAAGCTCTTGCTATAGGATACAAACTATGGTACAGAAGAAATCTGAAAATGACTCATTGCATGTCTCATGTGAAAGTTTAGGCTCAAATCCCACCATCACCATCCCTACCACCACTTGCCATTACTCATGAATGCAGGTTGTAAATGCAAAGCAGGCAAACAACAAAGACCACATCTAACAATTACACTCAAATAAGCAAAAGCCAGACATGAACTTGTCATTGTAATTACAAATTATAGTGTAATTGTAAATGCAGGTAAATTGGTGCACTGAAAACCGAACAGACCCCAAAGTACAAATCAAACGTCATGCAGGATTGAATGCTTCCAACTTGCCTCTACCATCCATTGCCATTGGCTAAATGCCAATTCCTTTGATAAGGACCGTGATAGTGAAAGTAATGATGTAAGCATTACACTGTTGACTCACCCAACAGTGGACTGCTACCTTGGCGATGACGTGCATGGAAGAACCCACACCCCTCCCCTATAGCTGTCGACAAGAGCACGATCCTTCGACCCCTGCCCACCTCGATCTCTGGGAGGGCCGCACGAGCTAGCCTCAGGGTGCATTAATCCCCAGCAGTGAGGCCCATCCCCCCAGTTACCCCTTTCGTTTGGGTCACCTATCGCAAGCAACCTATCACCCCCATCAACCATGATTTCGGGAGGGCTTACACGTCCGCCTGCAAAGAGCATTAATCCCAGGCCACGTGGCCCAGTTCCCATTTTCCCTTTTTCCGGACGTCTGGCATAGGGGAACCATCCTTTGCTTATCCCTGACAGGCTCTAGCCCCGACAAACGAAACTCTCGTAGCTGTCCTTCCCTCACACCACCCTCAGAGAGGCGTGCTTACCGACCATCGACATAAATGAGCCCTTAGATGACGTGAGGGGCTCCTGAACCAGCTATCGACCGCACTCCATCGGTCGCTCAGGTATAAAAGCCAATCGTAAAGCCTAAAGGGGCAAGCATCTCTATTATTTTCACCTCCCAACTGACTTTACCATCGAAGGGGGCGAATTGAGAATATCCCCCGACACTGACCACTTATGCAGGGGCATCAACGAGGCTAAGGTACACCTCGGAACGAGATCAAATCCGTATCTCGTGAACAAGCAACGCCTCAGGATCATGCCGACCGGATTTGTTTCTGGCTCCAATCTCCTCTCGTGATCCACCATGGGTCCCATGGACGAGCTTGTGCCTTCAGGATCAAACCAAGCCGTGACGATTCTATGGTTAACAACATCAAGACAACAACTGACTGAAATATGCACCCCCTTACTCGAATAATTGAAAAATGATATTTGAAAAGATTAAATGGAAAATAATGTGAAGAAAAGGAGGGATATTGAGAATAGAGGCAGTTCCTTGGAATATGATGTAAAAGATTTGTTGCTCATTATCGTTAAGGTGAAAGAGAGAGTTTCAGTTCGTTTTCTGGAGACCTATGTCTATGCTTCTTAAAATCTCATCTTTCTTGCTTCTTAGAACCAAAAATTGGTAAAAGACCCATGTGACTACATATAGTTGGGAAGAGTTTGTCAAAGTTAGCTTGTCAATATGTCTATATACATGCCCAGCGGGTACAATGTCTAAATTGTCATATTGTCCAATTTCCTGGTAATTGCATATGATTGAGAATTGTGGGCATGCATGCAGAAGAACCAGTACCTGATGATGAGTTGCTTGGGAGCTTGTTCGGCGAATTCTTCTATGAGACACTGCTTGCCTGGCCAGAAGTACCTGAGCATAGTGCTCACTAGTTGCAAGACCCTTGATTTTTCCTCTGTCACTTGCCATAAACTTCCCACCAGAACAGTAACCAGGATTCTTTGCACAATTTCTCAGCCATTCAAGCATCCCCACCAAATCATCCCGCTTCCTCTTGAGATTATTTAATCCTCCTCCATCAACTCTGCTTGCTTCCGAGATGAGAACGTCACAATTATCATTCCCATCGGCATCAAGTTGCGACGTACACCCGCTGCCCTTGAGTGGTGAAAGGAACTGATCTTTCTTGGAACCCAAAGGAACTGGAGACTGACAATCCGCCTTCTTATGATCTGTAATCGCTCCACAACCTCCACCGACACCCAAAAGACGTAATTTCTTGTATCCAGACTGTTTCCCTGCGACCTTCTTCCCCGAAACTCTCTGCAACCACCGGTCGACCACATCCAAGTACTTAAAGAACACCAGTTTCAACGACGACCCAAACCCCAACTCCAACCCAAGCGCCTGCGCCACCGAGGCCCACGCGCAGTTCTCCGTCACCAGGTCGCAGCCACCCATTTCCTGCACCAAGGAATAGAGCTTCAACAAATCCACGCGATGCCCAGTGCCGACCATGGCCGGCAGCGGGCGGAACCCGCCCCTCCGATCGACCTCCTTCGAGAAAACCAACAGGATCCGATCAAACAGAACGCTCCACTTCTCGCAGCTAGTCTCCGAGCCAGGGACATCGAGATCGGAACAGAACCCGATGCTTTGGAGCTTGCGAAGGATCTCCACGACGTCGAGGGAGACGCCCGCCGAGGCGAGAGGCCATCCGGCCATCGAACAGCGCAGCTTTGGGAGGCGAATGCAAACCGTTACGGAGGAGGAAGCAAGGGTGATCAGGGCGGTGGCGCCACCAAGCGCCGTCCCGCTCTTTGGCCGGCAAGGGGTCGAAACGTAATTACAGTAAACGAGAGGGGCAGTTAAGCAGCAGGGAGAGCTGAGGCCTCGGAATGCAAGGGGAGAAGAAAGCGAGAGATGGGAGTTGAAGCAGTTGAGGAGGAAGCGTTTTTTCCTTTCGGCCCCTCGAAAGAGAGTGAAAGAAAAAGAGGCGCCCTCCCTCCCGTCTCACCGGCACGGAAGGATGACGAGGGATTTCTCTTTAATCTCTTTGGCTTATTGTGTCTGAGGGGGGTAATAACGGTAAGGGAGTTGGCGGCACGGCAGGGCACCGCAGGGCAACCCCCCAAAAAAAAAACCCTAGAATAGAGAGGAAGGGGATGATGGTTCAGGTGTGGGTTCGGCTCTTCTGTCTTCTTTGATCAACCCATCAATTATGAAAGGACGTCTTTGCATTGGAAGATGGGATGAATCTTTACTCTGATCTTATTTTATTTAATTAATAATAAATGAGTCAGATATTTATATAATATATCAGAATCTTCGGATCTTTTTTTTTAATTAATAACAAAGAAGTCGGATATTTGGATAATGTATCATATCAATACGATGTATTGATCTTCGATTTATGATTATATCGTAAGATGTTGAAGTGATTCGTGATTTCAACTTCATTTGGTGACAATGTGTGATCAGACTTAATGCTTATGCGAAAGGGTTATAATCCAAATTGAATGCTTGCGTTAGAATGATACATGAAGGAAAGACAAATGTTCTAATAATATACTTCAATGGTTGTCGCGAGTACTAATTGTCGTTGGAGAGGATTCAACTTATTGCTTGCATTTGCGTGACTAGTATGTTCATTCTTAGAAAGCACAAAATGTGTTATCTATTAATTTTTGTGAACAATATAAACCCATGTCATACTCTACGTACCTAAATTGAATCTCTTTGTAATTTAATCATGTGTAATAAGTGTTAGGGTTAATTTTTTTATCATCAACTCGATATGACATGATTGATCATTTTTTCGAATCTTATCACTTTCAAATTTGGGAAAAAAAAATATGTTTTCGAAAATCCTTAGATTTAAAAGGTGACCAAGAAACCCAAGAGATGTACAACATATCTATTTTGGATGGATGTATTATCACACATAAAGAGATGCTTGTATGGTTATGATACTTACGTCTTGGGTTAGTATATCTTGCATCAAGAGATGTTTTATTTGATTATAATATTTTAATTATTTATATTATGGATTAACACATTATGTATTTTGATACTTTGCATGATTATGATATATTGGAGGCCTTGATACATGTATGTTCTAGGTGAATGAATCGAGCACTAGGAGATGCTTTGACTACTTAAAATGTATCGAGGGCTTTGATACTTAAGTCATGTATCATGTGTAGGAAGATACCTTATTATGTTAGGATGTATCGAAAACTTTGAATGCATCGAATGCAAGAAAAGACTATAAGAGCACATATGTCATGTTGGGCTCTTTTTCTTAACTAGAGTGGTTTGACCAATTTAATTGACTAGGTGGAACAATGTTTTCAAATATGATGAGGTAGGTATTTTTATTTGGTGAGAGTGTTCAAAGAACAGATGAAAATGAGTTGAACATTTTTTGCCTATCAAGAGTATGATCAATCTGAATACCTGCACAAACAAGAAGTTAAGGACCCAGATCTAAGATCGATTGTTAGTCACAATGTGAGCCACTTTCTAGACATGTTTTTGATGGATATCTTAGTTCTAATTTTCTTACAAGAACACTCTTAAGCGTACCAATCTATTAATATCAGTTTTAATCACTCTTAACATCGTAGAGTCAATTCAATCTGATCTGTTTTCTAAAATATCATCACTTTTGAATTTAAATATATATATATATATATATAAATATAATTTGAGATAAAGTGAGATTTGAAAGGTGGACCAAGAATTCTAATAAAAAATGGTTTGTGACTAGAGAAGATGTCCGCCTAGAGAGTTCTAGAGAGTTTTCTATAGGAAGTTTTGTAGAAAATATGGAAAGCTCAACTTGTGCAATTTCATCCCATGGCTCAAGTCATTGTTTGTAGGTAACGAATGACAAAGTTCGAGAAGGGTCTGAGAATTCAAAATAAATTTTCAAAATTCGGAATGAAACTATACCCAAGTTTTCTCTTTTTGCATTCATTCCATAACCATCATCCAATATGAAAGATTAACTTTTTAATAAAAAAAATATTTTTTACATACCAATTTGATATGTCATTAGTATATCATTATTTATAATTTGATTAAACATATCGTTAATATCCTAGTTAGTCCGATATACGTAGGGTTATCTTATATGCCTCCAAGGTAAAAATAATAGGCTCGTGTAGTGCCATCTATATAAAGACCAAGGTTAGAAGAGGTTTTCAGATCTACTCCCTTCAATGCCTGAGTTGATAATCAGAGGAAGGTAAATATAGTGATCAACAATAACAAGCAATCCCTTTGCAACTACGCTAAAAATGAGCTTTTATACTATATCATAAAAGAATGAAATATTCTATAAGGAGACCATCCACAATTGACTCCAACAACTTTTACCTAATCTTTTCTCCACATGGGTGATAAAAGCTAGATCATTTGCAACTACCTTCCTTGGAACATTGTCCACATGGATAGACCAATGGGGAGTAGCATCTGTCTTCTCCTTCTAGCTTAGATATCACACGGAGGTCACGTGTCAGATAATAATCAGTCGATGATATTCTCCCAATCATTTGTTCCCCTAAAGATATGCTTCGTGAACTCTTCTAGAAAGGTTAATCAATTTATCCAACGTGTGCCATGAAGAGGTGAGGGGAAAGAGTCATTAAGATACCGCTTTCGAGTGATAGAGGATATGGTTAGCTTACTCGATTTGTCAAGAGACCAACTTTGAATAAAGTAAGCTTGCTATCGATTGACTTGTTACAAGTGCTAAGACATGCTCCTTCATTGCCCATCACCAAGGCAGATCGTGAGAAGAGCCATGGTGATCTTCTCTTTCTCCCATCATTAATGATGTGAGTTTCTCTCCCACTTGTCATCAAGGCTAGTCATGGGAGGAGTCAAGGTGGGCTCCTCCTATGCTTATTGTTGAGGTGGGTTGTGGGAGAGACCCATGCTTCGACCTCGGCATGGCTATGGTGAGCTGAGGCGAGATGTATTTTCCCAACCTAGGTACCTCGACAGCATGAGGTGTCGGGTTTCCCAACCTCCATGACCCGAGTAGTGATGGGGGGTCAGGTGCCCAACCTCCATAACTCGATAGGGGGGACGAGGTCGAAGCGCTTGACCTCTACACCTCGATAACAAGGGGGGGTCAGAAAGCTCAATCTCAATGCCTCATGCCTTAAAAATGAGGAGGCGTCAAGACACCCGACCTCCACACCTCAACAACGAGAGGGGGGTCAAATTTCCTAACCTTTGCACCTCGATTGGGAGGGAGGTTAGGGTGTCTAACCTCCACACCTCAACGATGAGGGGGTCGGGGCACCTACCCTCACACCTCAAGTAGCAATGGGGGGACATGGCACTTAATCTTTGCGCCTCGATAGCGAGGGGGGGGTCGGGCTCTCGACCTTCACACCTTGGCAAGTGGGATGGGTTTTCTCGACTAGCATATCTCGAGCACCTCTTCCTTTATGTGCTAGTCATGGTAGCTTCTTTTCATGTGGTTAGGTTTTTTCAACTCATACACCTGGAGTATATTTTGCCTATGCCTCTTGTCATGACAGGATTCTTCTCACGTGAGTTAGGTTTTCTCGACTTATGCACCTCAAGTATATTTTATCTAATGTCTTCCATCATGATGAGTTTCTTCTTATGTGAGTTAGGTTTTCTCGGCTCATGCATCTTGGGCTTTTTTTTTTTTTTTTTTTTTTGCACCTCTAGTCATTATGGGTTTCTTCTTACAAGGGTTGAGTTTTCTTGATTCATGCACTATATTTTGCTTGTGACATGTGGATTCATAGTCTTAAGAGGTAAGATAAAGTCATTGGTGAACCCCATCACCAAAGAAGTCATTGGATTATCGTTAGTTGGCAACCATAGTTTTTAAAAAGTATCAAAATAAAGGATATTAATAGAGCTACCTCTCTTGATCGTCTTCATCCAAGTGTTGATCATTCTTACAGAGATCACTAGGGCATCAATATGATTTGGGTTGAGGTGCTCTGTATGTTCATATTTGAAAGTTATTTTCTAATCACCCTCCATTCTCGAATGCTTTTTAGTAGTAGCTCGAGCATAAGACTTATAGGTTGTGTTGGGATCTAGAGCGACACTAAGAGGAGGGGGGAGGGGTTGAATTAGTGTAGCGGATAAAGACTATAAATTTTGATGATTAAAATAATACTTTCGAAAAATTCGTACGATAAAAGGATATTTCGTTGAAAAGCATATCGGAAGTGATTGTGAGAGAATAAAGAAGCCGAATGATGGTAGTAAAATAAAATGGTTTGCAGTAAAGTAAATTGTATGAATATAAATGCAAACCGATTTATAGTGGTTTGGTCATACGACCTACGTCCACTCCCGATTTCTCTTCTCTTGAGGCCACCAGCTTTCCACTAATTGTCTTCCTTCCAATGGGCGAAGACAACTTCCCTTACAGTGCTCTCTCCTTTTGACGGGCTTAGGAGGCAACCCTTACAAGCACTCTCTCCTCTCTTTTAACTTGAATACAAGTGAGGACTTGAGGAGGGGATTTCTAGAGATTTAAACAAAGCTTCGCTACTTCCAAAGTGTATGTGCTTGTGTATTCTAGCCAGGGATGGGAGGGATTTTTATAGACCCCAAGAGGAGCCCAAATTTGAATCACCCCGGATTTCAGGGGTATGGCGGAACCACCACCCAAGCTTTTTGCCCCTATCAGTGTACTGGGCGGTACCACCGCCCAATCTGGCAGTACCACTGCCTGACACACTGACACGATCAGTGTACTAGGCGGTACCACCGCCCCAGCCAGCGATGCCACCGCCCGGGCACTCTGCCCAAGGGCGGTACCACCACCCAAATGTTCTGGAGAGCTGGACCTGGGCAGTGCCACCGCCAGACAAGGTCCAGCACTTCTGGTTGGGCCTTAAACATGGCCCAAACCAGTTCAATACCAGGCCCAGTTGGCTCCTAACAGGGTTAAAAGATTAACACCTAATCCTAACCCTAATTATGTGCTAACTACGAAATTAAAGATATTTTCTAAGCTATTACAAAGTCTGTAAATCAAGACTTCTTTCTCCGGTGAGCTTTCAGCGAACTTTTGGTGGTCTTCCGACGAACCCTCGGATACCATTATGCGGACTCCCGGCAAGCTCCTGGACTTCACGACTAATCTTGGCGAGTTCTGATGAGCTTATTCGGCAAGCTCCGATCTTTCTCGGCGAGCTCCGCGAACTTTCGATGAACCTTCCGGCGAACCTCTTAAAACCCTTCGGCAATCTTCCTACTTGTTCTCGGCCAGTTCCGGCAGCACTCCCTATGAATCTTCGGACTTCCGTCGAACTCTCGAACTCCCAATGATTCCATCATACTTGACTCCGGCCTTTGTTTTGCTTTACGTCTTTATCATTATCATAGTTAATCCTACACATATGCCAAAACTCTACTTCGATCTAGATAGTTATTACAACACGAATTGACATTCTATTGCCCGGCAAGTCATTGGCTTATCGGTGCTTCGTCCGATACTTCGGCACATCGTCCTCTCTTGTGGCCTGTTGCCTAATCGGTAGCTAACCTCCGTAGCCCCGATCTCCTTGGTGCAACTCCACTCTTCTTGGCTCGATGCCCGACGTACGAAGCCTTCTACCGATTGCCGACCGGACCTCCGGCTCGACGTCCAATATCCTGACGTGATTTCCTCCGACGCAACATCAGTTCCTCCTACGTCAACTAGATGGAAAAGTAGAGACCTATAGAGCAAGGCTAGTGGCTAAGGGGTATCGTCATAGACAATGTATTGACTATGATAAAACTTTCTCACCCATAGCCATACTAAAATCCATTCGAATTCTATTAGCTATTGCAGCACACTATGATTATGAGATATAGCAGATGGACATCAAAATCGCATTCCTCAATGGCAACCTCGAGGAGGAGGTGTATATGATACAACCTGAAGGATTCATATCCAGGGATAACCCAAATAATATATGCAGGTTGCTTGGGTCCATTTATGGACTGAAGCAAGCTTCTGAAGTTAGAATATAAGATTTAATGAGGTAATCAGATCTTATGACTTCATTAAGAATGAAGATGAGCCTTGTGTGTACAAGAAAGTAAGTGGAAGCGCTATCACCTTTTTTGATCATGTATGTGGACGATCATTAGGAATGATGTAGGAATGCTCTCCACAGTAAAGGCTTGGCTATCTAGGCACTTCTCCATGAAGGAGGACGTAGGGGAAGCATCCTATGCATTGGAGATACAAACCTATAGAGATAGATCCAAGAGAATGCTTGGCTTGTTCCAGTCCAGGTACATAGATACTATTATCAAAAGATTTAGTATGAAAAATTTCAAGAGAGGTCTCATACCAATGAGACATGGAATATCATTTTCTAGAAGTATGTCCCCAAAGACTCCTGAAGAAATGACATACATGGATAGGATATCATATGCCTCAGCGATAGGATCTATCATGTATGCTATGCTATGTATCAGGACTGATATAGCATATGCTCTAAGTGTCACGAGCAGGTATTAGGCAGATCTAGGCTTGGAGCACTGAAAGCAGTAAAATGCATCCTTAAGTACTTGAGAAGGACTAAGGATCTTTTACTAGTATATGGAGGCGATAGCCCGGGATTGAGTCTACACTACTCGAGCTTACGGTCCGATGTTGATCATAGTAAGTCTAATTCGAGGTATGTGTTCACCCTGAATGGAGGAGCGATATATCTTTGGAAGAGTTCCAAGTAAGAAGCTACCGCTTAACTCGACTACAAAGGCGAGCACATTACTACTGAGGTAGCAAAGGAGAAAGTTTGGATGAAGAAGTTTATCACAGATCTAGGAGTCATCCCGAGCAACAAGGAGCCGATTCTCTTAGATTGCGACAACTACAAGGCGATTACTCAAATAAGGGAACTCGGGTTTCATCAGAAGTGTTCTGAGGAGGTTCCAACTTATTAGAGAGATCATGACCCGAAAAGATATAGTAGTGGAAAGAGTTCCATCGTAAAGAAGATAACATTGATCCACTAACAAAGCCATTGACTTAGATTGTCTTTAAGCGTCATAGAAGTCTGATAGAGATTAGGTGATTGGCTTTAGGTCAAATGAGAGATTGCTAGTCATATGTGCCCTGCAAGCCAATCACATGAGTGATGGCACTTGTGACTTAATATGCACTCCTTTTTTGTTTATTATTAGGCATTTTATCACTTTATCTTGCGTGTTGCATATATTGTGATATCTTTGGATCTGTGCAATGGGAATCGGATCATGATGAGATCATGATAATGAGACCGATTCACCTTTAAACACAGACCTAAATAATCCGGTCATAGGTTACTCTTAAAGGGACATCGAGATAACCGGATGGCCGTGTGTCTTTGTATACATGTCCATATGATAGAGGTGGCTAGTCTCATAGCTACTTCGTGTGGAGACACTAAGGATACAATACAAGTGCTCATTGGAGAATGAATTCAGCGATTAATCCGCTTAACGAATCTTTGGATGGTTATTGATATCTCATGTCAGGACAACGATTCGTAGTCTCATTAGTAATATCGGTCCTTAGACTTGAGACACCAAGAATGTCTTGTATGAGTACTCCACTCTTTGATACTAGACTTATAGGTTTGGAAGTTCGGATCAATTTGGTTATTGGGAGTGGTAGCCAATCTTATGAGTGCTATTGAGTATCAATAGAGGATCATCGCTCTCGGTATCATGAAAAGAATACCCCATGTATTCTTACTCAAAAAAATCATTGGCTAAGGTTATTCAGATTGAGAGAGAAAGAGTTCTCCGGGAGAATCCGATAAGAGCGAGACTTGAGGAGAGACCGCATGGGCCTGATAGCACCATGCCCGATATAGGGTCTCTGAGATATTAGATAGATGAGGGACTATAGATATATGGTAACTGAGGACAGATAAGTCCAAAAGATTAGATTCTCTTGTATCGTCTAGGGACTACGGCGTAGTGGCCTAGTACGTACGCAGTCAAAGAGTCGGGTGAATTATTATGAAAATAATAATTCACTAAGTCGAAAGGAGTTCTAACAAGTATGACTCACTGGCCATTCGTTATTGAGTCTAGAGGGTCACACACATATGATATGTATTGCGATGAGTAGAGGTTCGGATATAAGATATCCGTCAGGGCCCCTATCTTATTGGATATCCAATAAGCCCCTGAACTATTAGATCCTAAGATGAGATCCAATAAGAGCTAATAAGAGATTATTGAGTAGAGACCCATTAATCTAAGAGGCTTGGATAATTGGATAAAGATCTAATACTCAATAGGGCAGGATCCATTAGGATTTATAGGGGGCCTCTATAAATAAAAGGGAATTGAAGGCACATAGGCTAGGGTTCTCTCAATAGTCACCTTCTATTCTCCTTTGCCCAAGAGAGGAGCATCATTACAGTCCCTGTCGTATGGATACCACTAGAGAGGAGGACGTATAACCTCCTTCATCCATCCCTATAGATCTACAGGATTCAGGGATATACGATCTCCCTAGGTACTTTCTTTTGCACATGCAGTTTTCATAGATTTATTTTTGACGCACCGATCTTTGCACAACGACGTAACCTTTCAAGGAAATCCAAGGTTTTTGTTTTCTATTCTTTCGCTGCGCATGAGATATCGCCCCTTTGGATTTCCCAACAACTTGGACCTATCTCTTTTTATTAATGGGATTTTCATTAGGTTAGGGTCATGTAGATGTCCTTTTTAATTCTAGTCATATTTAGAGGGGTTAACTCGGACATCAAGTGAGGTAGCTTGGATCATTCATTTCTCCTTCATCAAAGTGATCTCGAGGTTGAGCCTAATTATGGTCGCTCTTGCTTTGGCTACTTGCGTGAGTCTTTACATTTGTTTGAGACCATTGCCTCGATAGTAATATATTGATTAGCCTTTTGAAATGTCTTAGGTATAGTTGCTTATCATGAATGGTCATCGTCTGATCGTCACTAAGGTCGTCACACACTCGTAGCAACTTTGTTCGATGTTCCGTTCGTCGCTTGCCCATGTTTGTACATATCCTTGGTAGCCTATTTTGCCATACTTTTGGTATGTTTCCCATATAAAAATGTCAAAAATAGTAGAGTGCAGTGCTCTTGGCGATCACTCATTGCATCGCCCAAAAACCCCCAAAATGGCTCTGTTTTCATGTGCCACGGGTTGATTTGCGGCTCATGATCTCATACGAAATGTCAGCCATCTCGGCCCATTTGGAACCCCGGGTCGAATGTATGGATGGGGCTTTGGTATATTGTCGAGGCGTTGAACACTTTCACAAGATTCACGTCAACTTGACGGAAACTTGCCTTTGTGCCAGTACTCGGGAGTAGTTGTTTGCGAACTTGCGGCTACTCATTTACCCTTCTAAAGTCCTTATTTTCCTCCTCTCTTTGTCTGTTTTCTTGCACTCCAGTGCTCGCTCATTGCTTGTAAAGTTTTCTCTTCGCGAGGCGTCGGGACTTGTCGCCGCTCGTTTCAAAACTAATCCACTTATCGTTTTCAGGTCCTACGAGACTTGCATGAGGTTGTAGTTCGGTGACCCTTTGTAGCGCAGATGTCACAAGGGCGCCTCAAGACTTAGGCAATCCAAGCTAAGTTCGATTGAAGTGGGCGCAAAGGTGATTCTTGACTTAGGCAACTCCAGCTAAGTCTATGGCTTGTCGCAATGGTACCTCACCACTTAGGCAATTCTAGCTAAGTGCGTGACATTGTGTATCGAGCATGCAACAATTTGAAAAGAAAGAAACTTCGTAATCTCACCATAGCTAAACATCGTGATGAATCGAGCAAGATGGGGCAAGCCAATTAGTTGCCCCAAGCAACTGCAGATTGGCTGTATGTGCAAACTCGCTCCCTCACTGTTGGAGCCGCTCAAGAGGAGCGGGGCAGCAAACATGATGAGTGAGAAGTTGACTACTCGCCACAAGGAGAGGAGGCGTAATCTAGAGCGCCAACCGAGAAAAAGAGCCATAGAGAGAGGATCATAGCGGCGAAAACCCACTTGGATGTTCTTGAAGTGAGCTTGGACGAACTCTACTAAAGCCAAAATAGGCTTCTTGGCATAGAGAGCTCACAAAAAGAAGCTAAATCCTGGATCGACAAGGTTGAAGCCCTAGTCGATCGACTAACGGATGACACCAAGGACTCCGTGTAACGTTTACAAGAGATGGTGATAGAACTCACTTCCAGAATGGCAGTGCTCACAAGGGCGTTGAATGCAGGAGGAAGCAACACCCGTGTTGCACCGACATAAAGTTTCAGAGCGCCCAACCCATATTATTATGGGGGTGCTAGAGATGCTAAGGAGCTTAAGAATTTCCTGTTCAATATGGATCAATACTTCCGAGCCACGAGACCGAACTCTGAGGATGCCAAAGTTTCGATAGTGATCATGTATCTGAACGGGAATGTAAAACTTTAGTAGAGAACCCGTTGGGAGGAGATTCAACAAGGCCGATGCCAAGTGGACACATGGGAAGACTTGAAACGAGAGTTGAGAACTTAATTCTTACCTGAGAACACTGAGTTCGTCGCAAGGAGGAAGTTGAGACAACTTCACCAAACTACTTCCATTCGAGACTATGTGAAGCAATTTTCTACACCAATGCTAGACATTCAAGATATGTCCGAAAAAGATAAGTTGTTCAGCTTTCTTGATGGCCTGAAGCCATGGGCTCAACAGGAACTTCATCGACAGAATGTCACCGATGTGATCGGAGCAATTACTGATCTTGCAGAAGGCTCATGAGACTTTGTTTCTTCAGAGGATCAGGAAGAAGAAGCGATCGTCGGATATCGCCATCAAAACATCCTCCTGGGAAGGAACCTGAGGGCAAACAAAGGAAGAAGAGTTTCCAAAAGGGGTCGAACTTAAAAGGCAAGACCCCAAGATCTGACGGATGCTACAGGTGCGGAGGACCACATAGGGTGTGAGAGTGCTCACAGAAGTAGGCACTTAATGCTTTGTAAGTTTCCATCAACCCCCTCAAGCCAAACAAGGGCAAGGTAGTTGCTCTCAGTTCGAGTAGCTCCGAATCTGGTAGCGATGATGAGAAGTCGCAAGGATCCCGAATGGGTGCGATGCGTTTGTTGAATGCATTACGGGGTCAAGTGAGGGAGAACATGAAGCTGAAACAAATAAAAAGCAGGAAGTAGTGAGCTGATGTATATGGACATCAGGCTCAATGGATAAACCGCCCGGGCAATGGTGGACACGGGCGATACTCACAACTTTATTGCCGATTGAGAAGAGCGACTTAGGTTGACTTCAAGTCGAATGAAGGCGATGAACTCGGAGGCCAAAGCGGATCTCCGAGGCTAGCAAAGGGAGTCCCTATCAAGATCGGATCTTGGAGCGAGAGACAAATATAATGACAATGCCATTGGACAACTTCCAAGTGATGAATGGAGTTCATGCTTGTGATGAGTTAGTGCCAATGTCGTTCCTAAACTCCTTATATCGATGGGGGCGACAACCCTGCATGATTTCTATCTCTCGGGGAGAAAATAAGGACCCCACTAACTATCGGCATTGCAATGAAGAAGGTACGTAAAGGAGAGTTAACCTTTGTGGCTACTATAAGTGGAAACACTCGGCCTAGAGGAGGCCATTCAAGAACCTTTCTATGTGGCAAACGTTCAGAAGAGTTCATAGATATTATGCCACCTGACTTGTCGAAAACTCTGCCACTACGCAGAGGCATAGATCATTATATTGAGCTGGAGCCGGGAGTAAAGCCTCTAGTAAGACCACTATACCGTATGCCTCCTCCTGAGTTGGCAGAGCTCGTAAAGCGATTAGATGATCGCTAGCGATGGTCTCATCCATAGTTCCAAAGCACCATTTGGAGCTTCAGTTCTCTTCTAGAAGAAACAAGATGGGAGTCTCCAACTATGCTTCGACTATCGAGCCCTTAACAAGGTGACGGTGAAGAACAAGTATCCCATCCCGCTCATTGTAGACTTGTTCGACCAATTGGGCAAGGCAAAGTATTTCTCCAAACTCAACCTTCTGGTGATCGAGGCAGATCGTATTACCTAAGCGATGAGGCAAAACTACTTGTGTGACCAGGTATGGAGCATTTGAGTTCTTGGTGAGGACCATATTTTGCACTCTTATGAACCAACTATTCAAGGAGTATTTGGACAAATTTGTGATCATCTACTTGGATGATATTATCATCTATAGCCAAACCCTTAAGGAGTATATTGACCACCTTCAATAATTTTAAAAGTTCTTAGGGAGAATTCTTTGTTAAAAAAAGAGAGAAGTGCTACTTTGCTCGAAAAGATCTTATTCTTGGGGCATTGAATCGACGGACGGTTCCATTCGGATGGATAAATCAAAGGTGCAAGTGATTGTTGATCGACAAACTCCAGAAGGTACCGGCGAGATCCTTCCTTGGGTTTGTGAACTACTATCGACGCTTATATCGAGGTATTTGAGCGGCGCTCCACTAATGAGTTGCTAAAGAAGGAGGCTTGAAAATGGTTTGACAAATGTAAAGCGGTATTCTAAGACCTGTTTTGTCATTTTGGAAGAACCGTGGTGCTCAAAGGTGTTAGACTATGGAAAGCCCTTGAAGTCCATATAAATGCTTGAGACTTCGCTATTGGAAGTACTCAGAGGCCACCGGTGGCTATGAAAGCCACAAGCTCACGAGGCGAAGCGGCGGTATCGGTACGAAGGAGATAGCGGTGGTGATCCATTATTTCTGAGTGTGATGGCACTACCTTCGGATCGTGATTTGTGATGGCACTAACTCAATATCGCTGAGTTACTGGACTCGAAGAAACTCTCTCCAAAGCAAGCACGATAGCAAGACTTCATGGCAGAATTTGATATGGTAATGGAGTACAAACCCGGCAAAGCAAATGTCGTAGTCGATGCATTCAGTTGGAAAATGGAGCGAGTGAATGCTATACAACTGGAGGGCAAAGGCCAAGCATCAGTTGCACTCAACTTCCTTTCTCGGATCAAGGATGGGTATCAATGATCCCAAGCAGCGAACTTGATGCAACTGATCCAAGAAGGCAAGGCATGACAATTTTGGGTCCAGGAGGGACTCGTCTACACTAAAGTGAATAGAGTTTGTCATTTGAGTGGAGAATTTGAGGTGTGAATTCTTGAAGGAGTGTCACGATTCCCTTTAGGCAGGACATCCGAGCATTCACCGAACATTGGCTCTTGTGGAGAGGGCCTTCTATTGGCCGAAGATGGGGATGGATGTGGAGGAATATGTTCGAACATGCCTAATTTGTCAACAAGATAAGGTGGAGCAACGGAAGTCGGTGGACTTTTAGAGCTGTTGCCCGTACCAAAAAGATCGTGGGAGAGCATTTCTCTATACTTCATATCAAGCTTGCCGGTAGTAGGGGGACTCAGATCGATACTTGTGGTGGTCGATCGATTTTCAAAGTATGCAACCTTCATTGTTGTACCCCTACACTATTCAGTAGAGGAAGCGGCGAAGCTAATAATGAAGAATGTGGTGAAGTATTGGGGAGTCCCGCACAATATCATAATTGATCGAGATGCTCGGTTTTTGGGATGATTCTGGACCGAGCTATTCAAGTTGTTAGGGTCGAAGCTATACTTCTCCACAAGCCTCCACCCCCAGACGGATGGCTGGAGAAAATAAACTTGCTCTAGAGTGATCACTATGTGAGTGCCAACCAACGAGATTGGTGAAGCTATTGGACATAGCCCAATTCTCCTACAACCTGTAGCGGAGCTCTGCGTCTAACAAGATCCCCTTTGAGATCATCACAGGACAATAGCCATCGACACCTCACACTTTGGCTATTGGATATACAGGAAGTAGTCTGTCCGTATATCACTTGGTAAAAGAATGACATCAAAATACAGATATTGCGTAGGCCTACTTGGAGAAGGCGACCAAAAGGATGAAGAAGTGGGCAGACTTGGGAAGACGACCACAAGAATTTAAAGTCGACGATTTGGTGTTAGTAAAGCTCCAACCAGCATCACTCCAGTTCTTTAGGAACAAGGTGCACAAAGGATTGGTGCGCAAGTATGAAGGCCCTTCCCAATTACGGTAGGGTGGGCAGCGTCTCCTACAAGTTAACCTGCAGGCGTGGCTCAAAATTCATAATATTTTCCATGCCAATATACTTGAAAGCCTACCACTCCGATCCACAAGATGCTTCCCGAGGTATTTCAACTTGACAACCTCCCACCAGAGCCTCCTACGAGAAGCGAGTTGAAACCATTTTAGCGGATCACAAGACAAAGCTACCCAATGGGTGAGCGGATCGAATACTTGGTGAAGTGGAGCTTCCCGAGAATCGAAGGCAGGTTGGGGCGAGAAGATGCCCTCCGGATGAAGAAGCAACCATCAAAGCTTACGCAAAGCGTCGGCGAGAGCGCGGCAGTTTAAGTGGGGGAGAATGTCACGAACGGTTGTCGCACACTCGCAACAACTTCGTCAATGTTCCGTTCGTCACTTGCCCATATTTGTATATATCCTTGGTAGCATGTTTTACCATACTTTTGGTGTGTTTCCTATGTAAAAATGTCAAAAATAGCAGGTTGCAGTGCTGCAGAACGATCACTCACTGCATCTGCCCAAAAAACCCCCAAAATGGCTTTGTTTTCACATGTCATGGGCTGATTTCTGTAGCCCGCAGCCCTACGCGAAATGTTAGCCATCTCAGCCCCTTAGAACCCCCCGGGTGGCATAGGGCTGGATGGGGCTTCGGTGTATTGTCGAGCGTTGAACACTTTCACAAGTTTGCATGTCAACTTGATGGAAACTTGCCTTTGTGCCCGGCACCCAGGGAGTTGTTTGCGAACTTGTTTGCGAACTTGCAGCTACTCATTTACCCTTCTAAAGTCCTCGTTTTTCTCCTCTCTTTCTCTGTTTTTCTGCACTTCAAGTGCTCGCTCAATTTCTTGTAAAGCTTCCCTCTTCGAGAGCGATCGAGACTTGTCAGTCGCTCATTTCAAAACTAATCAACTTCTCTTTTACAAGTCCTACAGGACTGCATGAGGTTGCGTGATTCGGTTGACTCTTTATGGACGATATGTCATAAGGATGCCTCAAGACTTAGGCAATCAAGCTAAGTCCAGATTGAAGTAGGCACAAAGGTGATTCTTAACAGGCAACTCTAGCTAAGTTCAGCACTTTGCAGAGTACCTCACCACTTAGGCAATTTTAGCTAAGTGTGTGACAACACACCCACAACATCTTCACACAATGAATTTTTCGTCACTTTTGCATGTTTATATAGATGTCTAGCTAATGTTTTGCCTTAGTTTTATATATTTTTGTTTAAAAAATATAAGCAAGAATAGTTCGCAATGTTGTTGATATGATTCAAACGTTAACCAAAATTATCTTAAAATATCTTCGTTTTCACATGCATAACCTATTTTCTATAGATCGTAGTGTGGCGTAAAATATCAACTAAAACCCCTAAAACCCTTGGGTGGCATAGGGGTGGATAGAACTAGTGTCGGGCATTGATTGGTTTACACAAGTTCGCGACGTTACGTTGACGATAAAAACTTGCCATCGCATCGGACACCTAGTGGGCGTCGTTTATGGACTTACAATTATTTGTTTTACCATCTAAAGTTCTTATTTTCTCCTTCCTCTCCTTTCTCTCTTATGCACAAAATGTTCGTTGAATTGTTTTGTAAAGTTGCCTTCTTCATAGGCGTCGGGACTTATTTGTCGCTTGCTTTGAACTAATCAACTTGCTCTTTTACAGATCCTATGGGACTTGAGCGAGATTACAAATATGTTGACCCTTTGTGGATGTATATTGTAAGGGTACTTCATGACTTAAGCAATTCCAACTAAGTCCGAGAATTTGGCGTGAGGGTGCTTCATGACTTAGGCAACTTCAACTAAGTCTGTGACTTTATCATAAGGGTGTTTCACGACTTAAATAATTTTAGCTAAATCGTATGTTTGGTGATCTCTCTATCAATGACCAAAAAAAAGGCGAGAGGGCTTGAGCCCTATTATGAAGGTTTGTATTATGAGTAATAGATGAGCATCTACTATGAAGCGACAAAGTCTGTGAGCATTTCTTCCTCCCCTAGCCTAACTCCAATAAGTGTTGCCATTGAAGACCAAGGACATACGTTCATGAGAAAGTAAAATTCAAACTCCCTTATTATCTAGGCGAAAGAGTATATGAAAGCAACTTTAGGCAAGTGTATGTACCATTCTTGTACTCACCTCTTAATTCGAGAAGGTGTAGCACATTAAGATGTTCAAAGGTGTTAACATCTCGGGAGTAAAATTGTAATATGCTCCATCGGATCGATATTACTATCAAACACCTCAAAGGACGAGAGGTGGAAGTCTTTGGAATCAGTTCATCCTAAAGTTTTGGTTAAATCGACCCAAAGTGGGGTCTACTAGCACTTCTCCTTTTAATTGTTGGAGCTCTCTTTATATCTCCCCCAAATATCGATCTATTTATTACAATTAGATTCACAAGAAATCCTCTATCGAATACATTGATGAGAGTGGAGTAGCCTAAGGGTGGTGTAGTCTGTTGAATTCCATAATTGGAGATCAAAGTACCCCCTTAACCAATAGTTTGATAGGCCTCGAGCTCTCTTGGGATGTCAACATCAGGTCAAGTCGGAGAACTTTGATGGATGCCAATAGCAATGGAGCATGGGATTTCAAGTAAGCTGGTGACATTACTTGTTGAGCCAACTAGGGTAAAAGCGAAACAACGACTAGCATCATACCTATTAATATTTATATTTACTAAATAAGATTTAAGAATATCTTGATGAGGATGAGTATAGGGCATAGGACTATTCTTGGGATTGAGATACTTGAATAGGCACCAATATCTCATTGATTTCTGCATCAAGATGGAAAAAAATAATCAGTAAAATATTGTATGAGGAAAAAAATTATCGGATTGACAGCTCGATCTTTCTCAAACATGAAATATGACTGACTAGATGCGATGCATCCCAAGATCGAACTCGTAAATGACGCATCATATCCTCGAACCGGAGTTGGCCATATACGTTGTTTCCTCATCAACTGCCCAAGTTGACCATAGGAACTGTTTGACTACAACATGTAAGCAAAGTGTTCTTTCTATGCACACGCGTGAGCTGAGTTGTTTGGTCAAACTCTACGCAATATGATGAGACAATACCACAGGGAATAAATAATACATTAAATAACTCCTTCCACATGAGCATTTTATATTTAAGAGGAAAGAGGGCCGGCCACCAATAATGATGTATCTTTCTTATTTGTGTTCTATTGGGGATTTCAATCGTCATGATCTCTTCTCATTTCGGCAGTAGCCACTTGGATCACCAGCACCCACACAGATCTCACAAAACAAGTGTTCGACGAAATGTTTCTCCATCTCATTAGGTTCCATAGGCTAAAAGCCTTCACCTTCCTCGTGCCATGGTCTGGAACTGGGTGGCTCCTGCACCACCGTTCGTGAATGTCGTAACAGCAATCTCGCAGAAACGTCAAGCTAACGCATTAGTTGACATAGCAGCTAAATGAATTGTGCGAGCACCCACCCATCTCACATGTTCGGATCTGTCAATGTGCTGCTCTGATGCTTCGCAGCATACAATAAAGTATGGCCTCATATTCCAGCCCAGCAGAGATTACATGCCCAAACAAAGCTGAGGATTTCGGACCACGCCATTCCAGTTCTACATCTGCAATCTTACAGGTCCAGCTCTTCTCTCTAAACTGGAGAGCAAAATGGATACTTGAGTGATGTTTCGAAGGTGTGTTATGAGAGGCCAGAAGTCGTCGTGTAGACTTCTGGACCTGAGTTACTTCTCGTTCGTTCGAGGTTTGGCTTTTCTTGGTCCATTCATGGTGGTTCGTTTGCAGGACTCGTGAACGTCCGCAGGTGATGGCAATTTTCTTGCTACTATTGCAGCTGCTTAGCCAAATAATGCAGTAGACATGACACTGATTGCAGGAAAATGATGACCAGATTGAGAAAACGATCATTTGGGTTTTCTGTCGGTGTAGAAGTGATGATTAATCTTCTTCCATTTACAGGTAAGAAAGTCAACCCACCGAAACCTGGACGCAGATGCTCAACACCCTCCACCCGCGCGTTGTTTCGTGGCTGTAGTCATCAGTTTTCCACGCGCTCGCTGGATGTTGACTTTGACCTGTCAAGGCCAAAATGGCGAGTGAAATTGCGCGGCGGTCCCCAAGCGCGTGTAAGCGAAGTGGCCACGAAACGCCTGGCGGGTTTCCCAGAGGAGCGCCCGAGGTTTCCATTGTCGGGGAGGATGAAGAGACCGGCGACGCCGCTCGGCGACCGCAGCTCTGTCGACGGTGTACGGAGGAGCCGTGACATCACTGGGACGTCTCCCGGAGCTCCGCGTCCTCAGGGTCATCCGCTGGCGGCTCCTCGTCGTCGTCGTCCGGCCGCACCCGGTTAGGATCGCTGCCCGGGCGATCACCTCGTGCTTCGGTTCGCAACATGGCGGATGCCGCCCTCGGCGGCCGACTCCGAGGAGTTCAAGCCGCCTTCTCGTAAGCTTCTGCTTTAAGAACAGTGCATAGGGGGGATGATCAGGGAAATTTGTCTCCTTTTGTGCATGAAGATTGTCTTTTTTCTTCTTCTTCTGAAGCTTAAATTTTCTTGTTTGCTTTATGAGGGCAAACAATGCCAAAAACACTTAGATGATTAGAATTTCTTGGATATATCCTCTGCTTCTATACCCTCACATCGTCAGATTCCTAAAATTGATTCAGTGGTGCTCAAGTCTCAGATCTGGATGTCGTCATTGATGTTCTTGAAAATCTTCATTCTTCTGATAATTCCTTATATCTCTTGAAAACTATTGCAAATTTCACTCCCAATGTTGATTAATTTGATCACTTTGAGGCATTCAGACAGTCTGTGTTATTGATGTACAATAGAACCCTTTTACCGAGAGATTTATACAAATCAAGTAAATGTTTAATGTTTCAGAGGTAGTGGAAGAATTATTTGTTAAATTTGATGCTTCATCTAATGGATTCTTATGAGAATATCTATTAGTAACTGATTTGATAGAAAGAACATGGCCACTTATTTTCATATCCAGTAGCTTATCAGATTATTATTCAGCTCTCATGGCAGCTTACAAGGTAGCATCGGTATGGGAATGTATAGCAGTGGCAACAGCCCTTTTAGAAGTGAACCAGGAGGCATGAGATTGAGCATAGCAGAGATCATGAAGGCAACAAAGAACTTCTCCCCTTCTTTGAAGATCGGACAGGGTGGGTCAGGGACCGTGTACGAGGCCCAGCTTGATGATGGCACAGTGGTTGCGGTTAAAGCGTGCCAAAAGGAGTGGATACCATGTCTCTCCTTGGATCTTGTTAATCTAAGTTTATGACTACTGAAGTTTGGTTGTGATGCTCTGTAGAACACCCACAACAGCCATCCGAATGCGAATTCAGAAGAGATTCAAACACTGGCATGCATTGAGCATCTGAGTTTGGTTAGGTTGCATGGATATTTGGAGAATCAGAATGAGAGAATTATGCGTTGTTGAGTACGTCTCAACGGAACTCTTCGAGAACATCTTGATTGTAAGTTCCTAATGCTTAATTTCCCCATTGTGGTGAGTGATGATATAGTCTGCTTTGATTTCCTCCTTGACTTCACCCTGCTACTTGATATTGTAATGTTTAGTGAATGCCTGTTTCCACTTCTGACCTGCTATGATTTTCTGCTGTTGGAAGTTGGTGCCCTGTTGACCTATGTTTAAGCAAAAATTCAGGTCAGCGAGGACAAATTCTGGATGTTAGATATTGATTGATGTGGCTCATGCTGCGATACCTTCATATGTATTCAGGTTGGTGTTATCTATCTATCTATCTATCTATCTATCTATCTATCTATCTATATAGTTCCTTTGTTTTATCGTATCATAACCCAAATTATAGAGACATCTAGAGAATGTTTATAACAGATTCATCAATGACTACATGAATAGAGTTGAATAGCTATCTTCACATTACCTCAAGTAAACTAGTAAAGGTGCCTAATTTATTGGTCCAGTAGGGAACCATGGAGATCCATTAAAAAAACGTATGAAATATTACACCAAATGATCGCTTTGGGCCCACAATCGTGCAAACAGGAAAGCTTGATCCACCAAACAAGAATTTGATGTCGGATCAGTGGTGATCACTGCTTTGAATGCAGTTAATGCATTTATTATGTAGTTAACCGCTTCTTGGAAGATTCAAACCTCCCATTGTTGCCCATCCTATCCAGAAGGCCTGTGGTGAATCAGTGTGGTTGGTGTATCACAAGGAAAATGCAGGCTGCATTAGTATGTACTATGAAAATTCTGAGATTTTCAAATTGGAAACCAGAATGGTGCTAAGATCTGTATTTGTCATAATCAATTTTAATATTTTCACTATTGGTACAAAAGTTTTCTTTTGCCTGTGTCATTAGAACTTGGAATCTGTCTTGTTTGATTCCGGTGCCAATCTATGCATATGTATCTGGCCAGTTAGTCGAGATCTGGATAGTTGCTCAAATGCATATATTTTCTTGAAATGCAGATAATCCTGTAATACACAGAGATATCAAATCCTCGAACATCCTTCTGACGGATAATCTTGCTAAGGTTGCTGATGGGTTTGCCCAAGATTAGGACATATCCACCCAGTTAAAGGAACTGCAGGCTACCTTGACCCAGAATATTTAAGTGAGATGGCGTCTACTCATTTGGTGTATTGCTGGAGGAATGGTCTCAAGAACCGAGGGAACCCCGGCCACACCTAAATGGGTAAGACTTCTTGATCTCTGTATTATAACTTGAGAGTTGAGGAAGAATTTTCTATGCATAGTGAACACATTTTGACATTGTTTTAGCCCTGAGGTGAAGATCCCTGTGTCAAGGCTAATTGAGCAACCAAAATTCTAGAACCGAAATTTTGAGTCTTTTGACAAATGTGCAAATTCGAAGAAAGACTCCAATGAAAGATAAGCTTCTTCCATGTAGCATCATCAACATGGTACAATGCTAGAATATGAAGAGGAGGAACCAGTCCTCTTATCGTAAGAAAAGCAGAGTTGCCTACCTTACTGACCTTAGGCGTGAACCTCGAGGTTATATTAAGATGCGGTTGGATCTTGAGATCTGTCGGGGTCTCCATTACCGGAGGGTGTTATGCCAGTGGGAATACATTAAGATAGAAGTCTTTATCTTAACTATTTAATTTTTATAAAGTCTGTATGTTATTTATTTCTACTACATCTTTAATTGCAGAAAAATATCGCTTTCAAATCCTTTACGTGACATACTTGATGACAATTGTCTCACTAGTCCAAATTATACGGATTGGTTTCGTAATATGAGAATCACGATAGAGATTATTATATGTTGGCCTCTATGACTACATAGATGATTCCACACCCAATAAAGGGGCAAGTGAGGATGAGATTGCTCGTTATGTAAAGTACATAGACGATTCCACTCTTACTTAGTGTTATATGTTGGCCTCTATGACTACTGAGTTACAGAGACATCATGAAAATATGGATGCTAATTCCATACTCCTGCATCTTCGTAAACTATTTGAGGAACAGGGAAGAATAATATGAGATATCAAAGAGTCTTTTCCGTGCCAGGATGATTGAGGGGACATCGGTTTAGAACCATTTCCTTAAGATGATTAAGTGGATCGAGAAATGAGTCTAGGAATGATCTAGAGGAGTTGTGTGGATCTTATGCTTCAGTCCCTACCAAATTCTTTTTCTCAGTTTATAATAAATTTTAATATGAACAAGCTTGAGGTGACCCTCCCAGAGCTCCTCAATATGTTGAGAGAAACTGAGAGCACCATCAAGAAAGAGAAGCCAATTCTCTATGTTGGTAAGATCAGAAAGAAAAGGAAGACTAAGAAGTCCCTTAAGAAGGGCAAGGGTAAGGGCAAAATGGGTAAAACAAAAGTTGCCAAGAAAGACCCAACAAATGATAAAGGCCAGTTCTTCCATTACGGCAAAGATGAGCACTGGAAGAGGAACTGCAAAGAGTACCTTGCAGAGAGGGCGAAACAGAAGCTTGGAGAAGCTTAAGGTACATTCATGATCAGTCTCCATTTGTCAGAATCTTATGATAACACATGGGTATTGGAAACCAAGAGTGCTTATCATATCTGTAATTCGTTGCAGGTTCTGGCAGGACCTAGGAGATTGAAGAGAGGCGAGATAGACCTTAAGATAGGAAATGGAGTAAAGGTTACTATAGCGGCTATTGGCAATGTCCATCTGCCTGATGGAGGTATTATTGCATTAGATGCATGCTATTATGTTTCTTCTATTATCAAAAATATTATTTCTATTTCATGTTTGATAGTTAGTGGATATAAATAAGTTTTTGAGAACAATGTTTGTTCAATAACATTAGATGATGAGATCATCATGAGAGGAACATTGCATAATGGTTTATTTATGCTAGATATAACTCCAACATCATGAGTGTAAGTGAGTCTAAGAGGAAACGAGAAGAGGTAAACAATATATATCTGTGGCATTGTAGGCTAGGTCACATCCATAAGGGAAGGATTCAAAAGTTATTGAAGAATGGATATCTAGATCCATTCGACTATGAGTCATATGCGACTTACGAACCTTGTCTTCAGGGAAAGATGACCAACTCTCAATTTAGTAAAACTAGAGAGAGAGCCACTGAGTTACTAGAACTTATACATAGTGATGTATGTGATCTCATGTCGACTCATGCCATAGGTGGTTACTCCTACTTCATAACTTTCACTGATGATTTCTCAAGATACGAACATATGTACTTGATGAAGTACAAGTCTGAGACTTTTAAAAAATTTAGGGAATATAAAATGAAGTGGAGAACCAGACTGGAAAGAGTATTAAACCCCTTCGATCAAATCGAGAAGGTGAGTACTTGAGTACAGAATTCACCTAGTTCCTCAAAGACCATGGGATTTTATCCCAATGGACACCTCTTCATACACCGTAGCTTAATGGTATATCAGAAAGGAGGAATCATACACTGTTAGATATGGTGCGTTCCATGATGAGTTTCGTCGACCTGCCCATCTCATTCTGAGGATATGCTCTAGAGACCGCAGCTTACCTTCTGAACAGAATTCTAACTAAGTCAGTAATATCTACTCCATATGAGATATGGAATGAGAAGAAGCCCGATCTTAAGGTTGTTAAAATTTGGGGTTGCCCTGCCCACGTTAAGAGACATAACTCCGATAAGTTGGAATCGAAGACGGAACGGTGCAAGTTCGTGGGATACCCCAAGGAAACTTGTGGGTATTATTTCTATCACCCTGAGGACCAAAATGTCTTTGTAGTCACGAGAGTAGTATTCCTTGAGAAGGAACATATTCTTGGTGGAGATAGTGGGAGCATGATAGAGTTGAGCGAGATTGGAGAACCTAGCTCAAGCACCATTCCACAGCCAGAATCTGTTTAGGTACCTAGCACATAAGTTCCAACTTTATGTAGGTCTGGTAGAGTATCTCATCCTCTTGAGAGATATGTGGGACATATCAGAAGAGAGGATATTGATGATATTGATTCTCAAACCTATGAGGAGGCTATTATGAGTATAGACTATGGGAAATGGTAAGAAGCTATGAATTCAGATATGGATTTCATATACTCCAACAAGGTTTGGAACCTGGTTGTTGCACCTAAGGGTATATTATACCTATTAGTTGCAAGTGGATCTTCAAAAAGAAGATTAGAGTAGATGGAAAAGTAGAGACCTATAGAGCAAAGCTAGTGGCTAAGGGGTATCGTCAAAGACAATGTATTGACTATGATAAAACTTTCTCACCCATAGTCATACTAAAATCCATTCGAATTCTATTAGCTATTGCAGCACACTATGATTATGAGATATAGCAGATGGACGTCAAAATCGCATTCCTCAATGACAACCTCGATGAGGAGGTGTATATGATACAACCTGAAGGATTCGTATCCAGGGATAACCCAAACAATGTATGCAGGTTGCTTAGGTCCATTTATGGACTGAAGCAAGCTTCCTGAAGTTGGAATATAAGATTTGATGAGGTAATCAAATCTTATGACTTCATTAAGAATGAAGATGAGCCTTGTGTGTACAAGAAAGTAAGTGGGAGCGCTATCACCTTTTTGATACTATATGTGGATAACATCCTGATCATTAGGAATGATGTAGGAATGCTCTCCACAGTAAAGGCTTGGCTATCTAGGCACTTCTCCATGAATGACTTAGGGGAAGCATCCTATGCATTGGAGATACAGATCTATAGAGATAGATCCAAGAGAATGCTTGGCTTGTTCCAGTCCAGGTACATAGATACCATTATCAAAAGGTTTAGCATGAAAAATTTCAAGAGAGGTCTCATACCAATGAGACATGGAATATCATTTTCTAGAAGTATGTCCCCAAAGACTCCTAAAGAAATGGCATACATGGATAGGATATCATATGTCTCAGCGATAGGATCTATCATGTATGCTATGCTATGTATCAGGACTAATATAGCATATGCTCTAAGTGTCACGAGCAGGTATTAGGCAGATCTAGGCTTGGAGCACTGAAAGCAGTAAAATGCATCCTTAAGTACTTGAGAAGGACTAAGAATCTTTTACTAGTATATGGAGGCAGTAGCCTCAAGATTGAGGTCTACACAGACTCGAGCTTACAGTCCGATGTTGATCATAGCAAGTCTAATTCAGGGTATGTGTTCACCCTGAATGGAGGAGCAGTATGCTGGAAGAGTTCCAAGCAAGAAGCTATTGCTAACTCGACCACAAAGGCGGAGCACATTACTACAACAGAGGTAGCAAAGGAGAAAGTTTGGATGAAGAAGTTTATCACAGATCTAGGAGTCGTCCCGAGCAACAAGGAGCCGATTCTCTTAGATTACGACAACTATGAGGCGATTACTCAAATAAGGCAACCCGGGTTTTATCAGAAGTGTTCTGAGGAGGTTCCAACTTATTAGAGAGATCATGACCCGAAAAGATATAGTAGTGGAAAGAGTTCCATCCGAAGATAACATTGCAGATCCACTAACAAAGCCATTGACTTAGATTGTCTTTAAGCATCATAGAAGTCTGATAGAGATTAGGTGATTGGCTTTAGGTCAAATAAGAGATTGCTAGTCATATGTGTCCTGCAAGCCAATCACATGAGTGATGGCTCTTGTGACTTAATATGCACTCTTTCTTTTTGCTTATTATTAGGTATTTTATCATTTTATCTTGCGTGTTGCATATATTGTGATATCTTTGGATCTGTGCAATGGGAATTGGATCATGATGAGATCATGATAATGAGACCGATTCACCTTTAAACACAGACCCTAAATAATCCCGGTCATAGGTTACTCGAAAGGGACATCGAGATAACCGGATAGACTGGTGTGCTGTATACATGTCCATATGATAGAGGTGGCTAGTCTCATAGCTACTCGTGTGGAGACACTAAGGATACAATACAAGTGCTCATTGGAGAATGAATTCACTGATTAATCCGCTTACGGAATGCTGGATGGTTATTGATATCTCATGTCAGACAACGATTCCGTAGTCTCATTAGTGTATCTGGTCCTTAGACTTGAGACACCAAGAATGTCTTGTATGAGTACTCCACTCTTTGATACTAGACTTATAGGTTTGGAAGTTCCAGATCTAGTACAGCTGGTTATTGGGAGTGGTAGCCAATCTTATGAGTGCTATTGAGTATCAATAGAGGATCATCCGCTCTCGGTATCATGAAAAGAATACCCCATGTATTCTTACTCAAAAAAATCATTGGCTAAGGTTATTCAGATTGAGAGAGAAAGAGTTCTCCGGGAGAATCCGATAAGAGCGAGACTTGAGGAGAGACCGCATGGGCCTGACAGCACCATGCCCGGTATAGGGTCTCTGAGATATTAGATAGATGAGGACTATAGATATATAGTAGCGAGACAGATAAGTCCAAAGATTAGATTCTCCTGTATCGTCTAGGGACTGCGGCGTAGTGGCCTAGTACGTACGTAGTCAATGAGTCGGGTGAATTATTATGGAAATAATAATTCACTAAGTCAGAAGGAGTTCTAACAAGTATGACTCACGGCCAGCTCGTTATTGAGTCTAGAGGGTCACACACATATGATATGTATTGCGATGAGTAGAGGTTCGGATATAAGATATCCGTCAGGGCCCCTATCTTATTGGATATCCAATAAGCCCCTGAACTATTGGATCCTAAGATGAGATCCAATAAGAACTAATAAGAGATTATTGAGTAGAGACCCATTAATCTAAGAGGCTTGGATAATTGGATAAAGATCTAATACTCAATAGGGCATGATCCATTAGGATTTATAGGGGGCCTCTATAAATAAAAGGGAATTGAAGGCACATAGGCTAGGGTTCTCTCAATAGCCACCTTCTATTCTCCTCTGCCCAAGAGAGGAGCATCATTGCAGTCCCTGTCGTATGGATACCACTAAAGAGGAGGACGTTTAATCCCTATAGATCTACAGGATTCAGGGATATACGATCTCCCTAAGTACTTTCTTTTGCACATGCAGTTTTCGCAGATTTATTTTTGACGCATCGATCTTTGCACGATGACGTAACCTTTCAAGGAAATCCAAGGTTTTTGTTTTCTGTTCTTTCGTTGTGCATGAGATGTCGCCCCCTTGGATTTCCCAACAACTTGGACCTATCTCTTTTTATTAATGGGATTTTCATTAGGTTAGGGTCATGTAGATGTCCTTTTTAATTCTAGTCATATTTAGAGGGGTTAACTCGGACATCAAGTGAGGTAGCTTGGATCATTCATTTCTCCTTCATCAAAGTGATCTCGAGGTTGAGCCTAATTATGGTCGCTCTTGCTTTGGCTACTTGCGTGAGTCTTTACATTTGTTTGAGACCATTGCCTCGATAGTAATATATTGATTAGCCTTTTGAAATGTCTTAGGTATAGTTGCTTATCATGAATGGTCATCGTACTGTCACGAACGGTCGTCACACACTCGTAGCAACTTTGTTCAATGTTCCGTTCGTCGCTTGCCCATGTTTGTACATATCCTTGGTAGCCTATTTTGCCATACTTTTGGTATGTTTCCCATATAAAAATGTCAAAAATAGTAGGGTACAGTGCTACTGAGCGATCACTCATTGCATCTGCCCAAAAACCCCCAAAATGGCTCTGTTTTCATGTGCCACGGGTTGATTTCTGCAGCTCGCAGTCTCATACGAAATGTCAGCCATCTCAGCCCCTTGGAACCCCCCGGGTGGCACAGGGCTGGATGGGGCTTTGGTATATTGTCGGGCGTTGAACACTTTCACAAGATTGCACGTCAACTTGACGGAAACTTGCCTTTGTGCCTGGTACTCAGGGAGTAGTTGTTTGCGAACTTGCAGCTACTCATTTACCCTTCTAAAGTCCTTATTTTCCTCCTCTCTTTGTCTGTTTTCTTGCACTCCAAGTGCTCGCTCAATTGCTTGTAAAGTTTTTCTCTTCGCGAGACGTCGGGACTTGTCCGCCGCTCGTTTCAAAACTAATCCACTTATCGTTTTACAGGTCCTACGAGACTTGCATGAGGTTGTAGTTCGGCTGACCCTTTGTAGACGCGTATGTCACAAGGGCGCCTCAAGACTTAGGCAATCCAAGCTAAGTTCGATTGAAGTGGGCGCAAAGGTGATTCTTGACTTAGGCAACTCCAGCTAAGTCTATGGCTTGTCGCAATGGTACCTCACCACTTAGGCAATTCTAGCTAAGTGCGTGACATTGTGGTATCAGAGCATGCAAGCAATTTGAGCAAGCAGCAAAGAAACTTCGTAATCTCACCATAGCTAAACATCGTGATGAATCGAGCAAGATGGGGCAAGCCAATTAGTTGCCCCAAGCAACTGCAGATTGGCTGTATGTGCAAACTCGCTCCCTCACTGTTGGAGCCGCTCAAGAGGAGCGGGGCAGCAAACATGATGAGTGAGAAGTTGACTACTCGCCACAAGGAGAGGAGGCGTAATCTAGAGTGCCAACCGAGAAAAAGAGCCATAGAGAGAGGATCGTAGCGGTGGAAACCCACTTAGATGTTCTTGAAGTGAGCTTGGACGAACTCTACTAAAGCCAAAATAGGCTTCTTGGCATAGAGAGCTCACAAAAAGAAGCTAAATCCCGGATCGACAAAGTTGAAGCCCTAGTCGATCGACTGATGGATGACACTAAGGACTCCGTGCAACATTTAAAAGAGATGGTGATAGAACTCACTTCCAGAATGGCAGTGCTCACAAGGGCGTTGAATGCAGGAGGAAGCAACACCCGTGTTGCACTAACACAAAGCTTCAGAGCGCTCGACCCATATTGTTATGGGGGTGCTAGAGATGCTAAGGAGCTTAAGAATTTCCTGTTCAATATGGATCAATACTTCCGAGCCACGAGGCCGGACTCTGAGGATGCCAAAGTTTCGATAGTGATCATGTATCTGAACGGAAATGTAAAACTTTAGTAGAGAACCCGTTGAGAGGAGATTCAACAAGGCCGATGCCAAGTGGACATATGGGAAGACTTGAAACGAGAGTTGAGAACTTAATTCTTACCTGAGAACACTGAGTTCGTCGCAAGGAGGAAGTTGAGACAACTTCACCAAACTACTTCTATTCGAGACTATGTGAAGCAATTTTCTACACCAATGCTAGACATTTAAGATATGTCCGAAAAAGATAAGTTGTTCAGCTTTCTTGATGGCCTGAAGCCATGGGCTCAACAGGAACTTCATCGACAGAATGTCACCGATGTGATCGGAGCAATTACAGCTGCAGAAAGGCTCACAGACTTTGTTTCTTCAGAGGATCCGAGGAAGAAGAAACAATCGTCAGGATATCGCCATCCAAAACATCCTCCTGGGAAGAAACCTGAGGGCAAACAAAGGAAGAAGAGTTTTCAAAAGGGGCCGAACTCAAAAGGCAAGACCCCAAGATCTGACGGATGCTACTGGTGCGGAGGACCACATAGGGTATGAGAGTTCTCACAGAAGTAGGCACTCAATGCTTTGTAAGTTTCCATCAACCCCCTCAAGCTAAACAAGGGCAAGGTAGTTGCTCTCAGTTCGAGTAGCTCCGAATCTGGTAGTGACGATGAGAAGTCGCAAGGATCCCGAATGGGTGCGATACGTTTGTTGAATGCATTATGGGGTCAAGTGAGGGAGAACATGAAGCTGAAACAATAAAAAGCAGGAAGTAGTGAGCTGATGTATATGGACATCAGGCTCAATGGACAAACCGCCCGGGCAATGGTGGACACAGGCGCTACTCACAACTTTATTGCCAATTAAGAAGCAAGGCGACTTGGGCTGACCTTGGAGAAGAACCCAAGTCGAATGAAGGCGATGAACTCGGAGGCCAAACGGATCTCCAGGCTAGCAAAGGGAGTCCCTATCAAGATCGGATCTTGGAGTGAGAGCACAAATATAATGACAATGCCATTGGACAACTTCCAAGTGATTCTCTGAATGGAGTTCATGCTTGCTGCGAAGTTGGTGCCAATGTCGTTCCTAAACTCCTTATGTCTGATGGGAGCGACAACCCCTACATGATTTCTGTCTCTCGGGGAGAAAATAAGGACCCCCACTAACTATCAGCATTGCAACTGAAGAAAAGGGTACGCAAAGGAGAGTTAACCTTTGTGGCTACTATGAAGCTGGAAACACTTGACGGGGAGGCCATTCAAGAACCTGCTACAGTGGCAAACGTTCTGAAGGAGTTCATAGACGTTATGCCACCTGACTTGTCGAAAACTCTGCCACTACGCAGAGGCATGGATCATTATATTGAGCTGGAGCCGGGAGTAAAGCCTCTAGTAAGACCACTATACCGTATGCCTCCTCCTGAGTTGGCAGAACTCAGAAAGCAGTTAGATGAACTGCTAAGCAGTGGTCTCATCCATAGTTCCAAAGTACTATTTGGAGCTTCAGTTCTCTTCCAGAAGAAACAAGATGGGAGTCTCCAACTATGTGTCGACTATCGAGCCCTTAAACAAGGTAACGGTGAAGAACAAGTATCCCATCCCGCTCATTATAGACTTGTTCGACCAATTGGGCAAGGCAAAGTATTTCTTCAAACTCGACCTTCGGTCAGGGTACTGGCAGATGCGTATTGCCTAAGGCGATGAGGCAAAAACTACTTGTGTAACCAGGTATGGGGCATTTAAGTTCTTGGTGATGCCTTTCGGCTTAACCAATGCTCCAGCCACATTTTACACTCTTATGAACCAACTATTCAAGGAGTATTTGGATAAATTTGTGATCATCTACTTGGATGATTTTGTCATCTATAGCCAAACCCTTAAGGAGTATATTGACCACCTTCGAATAATTTTCAAAGTTCTTAGGGAGAATTCTTTGTTCGTAAAAAGAGAGAAGTGCTACTTTGCTTAGAAAGAGATCTTATTCTTGGGGCATTGAATCGACGACGGTTCCATTCGGATGGATAAATCAAAGGTGCAAGTGGTTGTTGACTGACAAACTCCAAAGAAGGTGCCAGAACTGAGATCCTTCCTTGGGTTTGTGAACTACTATCGACGCTTTATACTGGGGTATTCGAAGCATGCAGCTCCACTAATGGAGTTGCTAAAGAAGGAGCAGCCATGCAAATGGTTTGACAAATGTAAAGCGGCATTCCAAGACCTAAAGGCTGTCATTTTGGAAGAACCGGTGCTCAAATTGTCAGACTATGGGAAGCCCTTCGAAGTCCATATAAATGCTTCAGACTTCGCTATTGTGGGAGTACTCATGCAGGAGGCCACCCGGTGGCCTATGAAAGCCACAAGCTCAACGAGACCGAGCGACAGTATCCAGTGCACGAGAAGGAGATGACAATGGTGATCCATTATTTACGAGTGTGATGGCACTACCTTCTCGGATCGTGATTTGTGATGGCACTAACTCAATATCGCTTTGAGTTACTTTCAGACTCAGAAGAAACTCTCTTCAAAGCAAGCACGATAGCAAGACTTCCTGGCAGAATTTGATATGGTAATAGAGTACAAGCCCGGCAAAGTAAATGTCGTAGTCAATGCGTTCAGCTGGAAAGTGGAGCGAGTGAATGCTATACAACTAGAGGGCAAAGGCCAAGCCAGTCAGTTGCACTCCAACTTCCTTTCTCGGATCAAGGATGGACTGTACAATGATCCCCAAGCAGTAACCTTGATGCAACTGATCCAAGAAGGCAAGGCATGACAATTTTGGGTCCAGGAGGGACTCGTCTACACTAAAGTGAATAGAGTTTGTCATTTGAGTGGACAATTTGAGGCGTGAATTCTTGAAGGAGTGTCACGATTCCCTTTAGGCAGGACATCCGAGCATTCACCGAACATTGGCTCTTGTGGAGAGGGCCTTCTATTGGCCGAAGATGGGGATGGATGTGGAGGAATATGTTCGAACGTGCCTAATTTGTCAACAAGATAAGGTGGAGCAACGAAAGTCGGTGGACTTTTAGAGCTGTTGCCCATACCAAAAAGATCGTGGGAGAGCATTTCTCTATACTTCATATCAAGCTTGCCGGTAGTAGGGGGACTCAGATCGATACTTGTGGTGGTCGATCGATTTTCAAAGTATGCAACCTTCATTGTTGTACCCCTACATTGTTCAGCAGAGGAAGCAGCGAAGCTAATGATGAAGAATGTGGTGAAGTATTGGAGAGTCCCGCACAATATTATAAGTGATCGAGATGCTCGGTTTCTTGGACGATTCTGGACCGAGCTATTCAAGTTGTTAGGGTCAAAGCTATACTTCTCCACAAGACTCCACCCCCAGACGGATGGTCAAACTGAGAGAATAAACTTGCTCCTAGAGCAATATCTTCGGCACTATGTGAGTGCCAACCAACGAGATTGGGTGAAGCTATTGGATATAGCCCAATTCTCCTACAACCTACAGCGGAGCTCTGCGTCTAATAAGAGCCCCTTTGAGATCATCACAGGACAATAGCCGTCGATTCCTCACACTTTGGCTATTGGATATACAGGAAGTAGTCTGTCCGCATATCACTTGGTAAAAGAATGACATCAAAATGCAGATATTGCGCAGGCCTACTTGGAGAAGGCAACCAAAAGGATGAAGAAGTGGGCAGACTTGGGAAGGAGACCACAAGAATTTAAAGTCGATGATTTGGTGTTAGTAAAGCTCCAACCAGCATCACTCCAGTTCTTTAGGAACAAGGTGCACAAAGGATTGGTGCGCAAGTATGAAGGCCTCTTCCCAATTACCAGTAGGGTGGGCAACGTCTCCTACAAATTGCAACTGCCGACGTGGCTCAAAATTCATAATGTTTTCCATGCCAACATACTTGAAAGCCTACCACTCTGATCCACAAGATGCTTCTCGAGGTATTTCAACTCGATAACCTCCCACCAGAGCCTCCTATGAGAAGCGAGTTGAAACCATTTTAGCGGATCACAAGACAAAGCTACCCAATAGAGCTGAGCAGATCGAATACTTGGTGAAGTGACGGAAGCTTCCCAGAATCGAAGCCAATTGGGAGTCAGAAGATGCCCTCCGACATGAAGAAGCAACCATCAAAGCTTACCAGCAAGCGTCGACGAGGGCGCCGGCAGTTTAAGTGGAGGAGAATGTCACGAACGGTTGTCGCACACTCGCAACAACTTCGTTCAATGTTCCGTTCGTCACTTGCCCATATTTGTATATATCCTTGGTAGTATGTTTTACCATACTTTTGGTGTGTTTCCTATGTAAAAATGTCAAAAATAGTAGGTTGCAGTGCTGTAGAACGATCGCTCATTGCATCTGCCCAAAAAACCCCCAAAATGGCTTTGTTTTCACATGTCATGGGCTGATTTCTGTAGCCCGCAGTCCCACGCAAAACGTTAGCCATCTTAGCCCCTTAGAACCCCCCGGGTGGCATAAGGCTGGATGGGGCTTCAGTGTATTGTCGAGCGTTGAATACATTCACAAGTTTGCATGTCAACTTGACGGAAACTTGCCTTTGCGCCCGGCACCCGGGGAGTTGTTTGCGAACTTGTTTGCGAACTTGCAGCTACTCATTTACCCTTCTAAAGTCCTCGTTTTCCTCCTCTCTTTCTCTATTTTTCTGCACTTCAAGTGCTCGCTCAATTTCTTGTAAAGCTTCCCTCTTCGCGAGACGTCGAGACTTGTCCATTGCTCGTTTCAAAACTAATCAACTTCTCTTTTTACAAGTCCTACGGGACCTGCATGAGGTTGCAGTTCGGTTGACTCTTTGCGGACGCATATGTCGCAAGGATGCCTCAAGACTTAGACAATCCAAGCTAAGTCTGATTGAAGTGGGCACAAAGGTGATTCTTGACTTAGGCAACTCTAGCTAAGTCTGTGGGAGTACCTCACCACTTAGGCAATTTTAGCTAAGTGTGTGACAACACGCCCACAACATCTTCACACGATGAATTTTTTGTCACTTTTGCATGTTTATATAGATGTCTAGCAGCATGTTTTGCCTTAGTTTTATATATTTTTGCTTGAAAAATATAAGCAAGAATAGTTCGCAATGTTGCAGTGTGATCGCTCGTCACGTTAACCAAAATTATCTTAAAATATCTTCATTTTCACATGCCATAACCTATTTTCTATAGATCGTAGTGTGGCGTGAAATATCAACCATCTCAAACCCCTAAAACCCCTTGGGTGGCATAGGGGTGGATAGGGCTTTAGGGTAGTGTCAGGCATTGATGGGTTTACACAAGTTCGCACGTTACGCTGACAAAAACTTGCCATCGCATCAGACACCTAGTGGGTAGTCGTTTATGGACTTACGATTATTTGTTTTACCATCTAAAGTTCTTATTTTCTCCTTCCTCTCCTTTCTCTCTTATGCACAAAATGTTCGTTGAATTGCTTTGTAAAGTTGCCTTCTTCATGAGGCGTCAGGACTTATTTGTCGCTTTCGAACTAATCAACTTGCTCTTTTACAGATCCTATGGGACTTGAGAAAGATTACAAATATGTTGACCCTTTGTGGATGTATATCGTAAGGGTATTTCATGACTTAAGCAATTCCAACTTTGTCCGAGAATTTAGCGTGAGGGTGTTTCATGACTTAGACAACTTCAACTAAGTCTGTGACTTTATCACAAGGGTGTTTCATGACTTAAATAATTTTAGCTAAATCTGTGACACGCTGGTGATCTCTCTATCAATGACCAAAAAAGACGAGAGGGCTTGAGCCCTATTATGAAGGTTTGTATTATGAGTAATAGATGAGCATCTACTATGTCTCAAATCTTATTTATGAACCGAGCGACAAAGTCTGTGAGCATTTCTTCCTCCCCTAACCTAACTCCAATAAGTGTTGCCATTGAAGACCAAGGACATACGTTCATGAGAAAGTAAAATTCAAACTCCCTTATTATCTAGGCGAAAGAGTATATGAAAGCAACTTTAGGCAAGTGTATGTACCATTCTTGTACTCGACCTCTTAATGTGGTCGAGAAGGTGTAGCACATTAAGATGTTCAAGGTGTTAACATCTGGGAGTAAAAAATTGTAATATGCTCCATCAGATCGATATTACTATCAAACACCTCAAAGGACGAGAGGTGGAAGCTCGCTGGAATCAGTTCATCCTAAAGTTTTTGGTTAAATCGACCCAAAGTGGGGTCTACTAGCACTTCTCCTTTTAATTGTTGGAGCTCTCTTTATATCTCCCCCAAATATCGATCTATTTATTACAATTAGATTCACAAGAAATCCTCTATCGAATACATTGATTAGGCTTTGGATTCAGGCAGAGTAGCCTAAGGGTGGTGTAGTCTGTTGAATTCCATAATTGGAGATCAAAGTACCCCCTTAACCAATAGTTTGATAGGCCTCGAGCTCTCTTGGGATGTCAACATCAGGTCAAGTCGGAGAACTTTGATGGATGCCAATAGCAATGGAGCATGGGATTTCAAGTAAGCTGGTGACATTACTTGTTGAGCCAACTAGGGTAAAAGCGAAGCAACGACTAGCATCATACTTATTAATGTTTATATTTACTAAATAAGATTTAAGAATATCTTGACGGGGATGAGTATAGGGCTGTTTATATTTACTAAATAAGATTTAAGAATATCTTGACGGGGATGAGTATAGGGCACAGGACTATTCTTGGGATTAAGATACTTGAATAGGACCAATATCTCATTGATTTCTGCGTCAAGATGGAAAAAAATAATCATTAAAATATTGTATGAGGAAAAAAATTAAGCATCGGATTGACAGCTCGATCTTTCTCAAACATGAAATATGACTGACTAGATGCGATGCATCCCAAGATCGAACTCGTAAATGACGCATCATATCCTCGAACCGGAGTTGGCCATATACGTTGTTTCCTCATCAACTGCCCAAGTTGACCATAGGAACTGTTTGACTACAACATGTAAGCAAAGTGTTCTTTCTATGCACACGCGTGAGCTGAGTTGTTTGGTCAAACTCTACGCAATATGATGAGACAATACCACAGGGAATAAATAATACATTAAATAACTCCTTCCACATGAGCATTTTATATTTAAGAGGAAAGAGGGCCGGCCACCAATAATGATGTATCTTTCTTATTTGTGTTCTATTGGGGGATTTCAATCGTCATGATCTCTTCTCATTTCGGCAGTAGCCACTTGGATCACCCAGCACCCACACAGATCTCACACAAACAAGTGTTCGACGAAATGTTTCTCCATCTCATTAGGTTCCATGAGCTAAAAGCCTTCACCTTCCTCGTGCCATGGTCTGGAACTGGGTGGCTCCTGCACCACCGTTCGTGAATGTCGTAACAGCAATCTCGCAGAAACGTCAAGCTAACGCATTAGTTGACATAGCAGCTAAATGAATTGTGCATGAGCACCCACCCATCTCACATGTTCGGATCTGTCAATGTGCTGCTCTGATGCTTCGCAGCATACAATAAAGTATGGCCTCATATTCCAGCCCAGCAGCAGATTACATGCCCAAACAAAGCTGAGGATTTCGGACCACGCCATTCCAGTTCTACATCTGCAATCTTACAGGTCCAGCTCTTCTCTCTAAACTGGAGAGCAAAATGGATACTTGAGTGATGTTTCGAAGGTGTGTTATGAGAGGCCAGAAGTCGTCGTGTAGACTTCTGGACCTCAAAGTTACTTCTCGTTCGTTCGAGGTTTGGCTTTTCTTGGTCCATTCATGGTGGTTCGTTTGCGGGACTCGTGAACGTCCGCAGGTGATGGCAATTTTCTTGCTACTATTGCAGCTGCTTAGCCAAATAATGCAGTAGACATGACACTGATTGCAGGAAAATGATGACCAGATTGAGAAAACGATCATTTGGGTTTTCTGTCGGTGTAGAAGTGATGATTAATCTTCTTCCATTTACAGGTAAGAAAGTCAACCCACCGAAACCTGGACGCAGATGCTCAACACCCTCCACCCGCGCGTTGTTTCGTGGCTGGAGTCATCAGTTTTCCACGCGCTCGCTGGATGTTGACTTTGACCTGTCAAGGCCAAAATGGCGAGTGAAATTGCGCGGCGGTCCCCAAGCGCGTGTAAGCGAAGTGGCCACGAAACGCCTGGCGGGTTTCCCAAGGGAGCGCGCGCCCGAGGTTTCCATTGTCGGGGAGGATGAAGAGACCGGCGACGCCGCTCGGCGACCGCAGCTCTGTCGACGGTGTACGGAGGAGCCGTGACATCTGGGACGTCTCCCGGAGCTCCGCGTCCTCGGGGTCATCCGCTGGCGGCTCCTCGTCGTCGTCGTCCGGCCGCAACCCGGTTAGGATCGCTGCCCGGGCGATCACCTCGTGCTTCGGTTCGCAACATGGCGGACTGCCGCCCTCGGCGGCCGACTCCGAGGAGTTCAAGCCGCCTTCTCGTAAGCTTCTGCTTTAAGAACAGTGCATAGGGGATCTGATCCTGTGAGGAAAAAGGAAAAAAGATCGGGGAAATTTGTCTCCTTTTGTGCATGAAGATTGTCTTTTTTTTTCTTCTTCTTCTGAAGCTTAAATTTTCTTGTTTGCTTTATGAGGTTTATTTGCAAACAATTGTGCCAAAGAAAACACTTAGATGATTAGATTTGTCATTTCTTGGATATATCCTCTGCTTCTATGCCCTCACATCGTCAGATTCCTAAAATTGATTCAGTGGTGCTCAAGTCTCAGATCTGGATGTCGTCATTGATGTTCTTGGAAAATCTTCATTCTTCTGATAATTCCTTATATCTCTTGAAAACTATTGCAAAATTTCACTCCCAATGTTGATTAATTTGATCACTTTGAGGCATTCAGACACCTGTTTGTCTGTGTTATTGATGTACAATAGAACCCCTTTTACCGAGAGATTTATACAAATCAAGTAAATGTTTAATGTTTCAGAGGTAGTGGAAGAATTATTTGTTAAATTTGATGCTTCATCTAATGGATTCTTATGAGAATATCTATTAGTAACTGATTTGATAGAAAGAACATGGCCACTTATTTTCATATCCAGTAGCTTATCAGATTATTATTCTTTTTCTTGTAGTCACCCCATCTATTAGCACCCAAGCAAGCTCTCATGGCAGCTTACAAGGTAGCAGGCGGCGCGGTATGGGAATGTATAGCAGTGGCAACAGCCCTTTTAGAAGTGAACCAGGAGGCATGAGATTGAGCATAGCAGAGATCATGAAGGCAACAAAGAACTTCTCCCCTTCTTTGAAGATCGGACAGGGTGGGTCAGGGACCGTGTACCGGGCCCAGCTTGATGATGGCACAGTGGTTGCGGTTAAACGTGCCAAAAAGGTATTTGGAGTGGATACCATGTCTCTCCTTGGATCTTGTTAATCTAAGTTTAGGCCACTACTGAAGTTTGGTTGTGATGCTCTGTAGAACACCCACAACAGCCATCCGAATGCCGAATTCCAGAATGAGATTCAAACACTGGCATGCATTGAGCATCTGAGTTTGGTTAGGTTGCATGGATATTTGGAGAATCAGAATGAGAGAATTGTCGTTGTTGAGTACGTCTCCAACGGAACTCTTCGAGAACATCTTGATTGTAAGTTCCTAATGCTTAATTTCCCCATTGTGGTGAGTGATGATATAGTCTGCTTTGATTTCCTCCTTGACTTCACCCTGCTACTTGATATTGTAATGTTTAGTGAATGCCTGTTTCCACTTCTGACCTGCTATGATTTTCTGCTGTTGGAAGTTGGTGCCCTGTTGACCTATGTTTAAGCAAAAATTCAGGTCAGCGAGGACAAATTCTGGATCTTGCTACACGGTTAGATATTGCAATTGATGTGGCTCATGCTGTCGCATACCTTCATATGTATTCAGGTTGGTGTTATCTATCTATCTATCTATCTATCTATCTATCTATCTATCTATCTATCTATCTATATAGTTCCTTTGTTTTATCGTATCATAACCCAAATTATAGACTGGACATCTAGAGAATGTTTATAACAGATTCATCATGACTACATGAATAGAGTTGAATAGCTATCTTCACATTACCTCAACTTGTAAACTAGTAAAGGTGCCTAATTTATTGGTCCAGTAGGGAACCATGGAGATCCATTAAAAACGTATCGAAATATTACACCAAATGATCGCTTTGGGCCCACAATCGTGCAAACAGGAAAAGCTTGATCCACCAAACAAGAATTTGATCGTCGGATCAGTGGTGATCACTGCTTTGAATGCAGTTAATGCATTTATTATGTCGTTAACCGCTTCTTGGAAGATTCAAACCTCCCATTGTTGCCCATCCTATCCGAGAAGGCCTGTGGTGAATCAGTGTGGTTGGTGTATCACAAGGGAAAATGCAGGCTGCATTGCGCATATCAATGTACTATGAAAATTCTGAGATTTTCAAATTGGAAGCCAGAATAGAAATTGCTAAGATCTGTATTTGTCATATGAATATCCAATTTTAATATTTTCACTATTGGTACAAAAGTTTTCTTTTGCCTGTGTCATTAGAACTTTTTGGTTGGAATCTGTCTTGTTTGAAATTCCGGTGGCCAATCTATGCATATGTATCTGTGGCTTTGCAGTTGAAAGTCGAGGATTTTTTTTCTTTTTCTTCTGGATAGTTGCTAATCAAATGCATATATTTTCTTGAAATGCAGATAATCCTGTAATACACAGAGATATCAAATCCTCGAACATCCTTCTGACGGATAATCTACGTGCTAAGGTTGCTGATTTTGGGTTTGCCCGACTTGTGACGGATTCGGATGCCACCCACATATCCACCCAAGTTAAAGGAACTGCAGGCTACCTTGACCCAGAATATTTAAGAACCTATCAACTCACAGAGAAGAGTGACGTCTACTCATTTGGTGTATTGCTGGTGGAATTGGTCTCCGGCAGGCGCCCGATCGAACCCAGGAGGGAACCCAGCGAACGGCTCACACCTAAATGGGTATGTTTCGGAGAGCTTCTTGCATCTGCTTTTGTCTAGTAATAAATATGGTGTTGCTATTATTATAACTTTGAGAGCGAAGCGCACTTGGTTTAGCCCACTTTAATGAAGCCCACTTTGCTATTATTATAAATATGGTTTAGCACGCTTTTGCGCATAGTGAAGCACATTTTGATTCAAAATCTTTAATATTCTTCAACATTGTTTTAGCCCTGAGGTGAAGATCCCTGTGTCTTTTGGAAAACGTTTGGCTAATTCGGCAACATTCAAAATTCTTTGATTCGTTACTGATAGAACTACCGATAGAATTTTGTTGTTGTTGTTGTTGTTTTTTTTTTTTTTGTCTTTTGACAAATGTCAAATTCGAGGATGGAAGGACTGAAACCGAGGAAAAGATAAAAAGAAAAGATGTTGATCCTATGAAATCTCACTTCTGGTGCTGGACAAGTCTCTTCTGATAGGAAAGGATTATGCAGGCCTTCTTTTTCTCATGCTTCCATGAGCATCATCAACAAAATGCTACTGCTGACTGCTAATGTCCCGCATTTTTGCTGAAATTTAATAGCGGACAAATAGGTTACTGTTTTGGAATGTCTTTGGTTGTTCATGATATCAAATGACTGTGTTGGTTACATGTCACAGGCTATGAAGAGATTCACAGACGGAAACGGGATAGAGACTCTGGATCCGAACCTTAAGCCAAGCCTGGCAACTAACTTTGCAGTGGAAAAGATCCTTGAGCTTGCCTTGCTGTGCTTGGCTCCGACCAAGAAGAGCCGGCCGAGCATGAGAAGGTGTGCAGAGATCCTATGGACGGTACGGAGAGACTATCGGGAGTTCTTGTCCTCACATCCTCTCTCCAAGGCTGCCCGTCACAAAACCCAATAAGCGGATCGTGTGTTTCGATCGGAAAACCTACTGTTTGTGAAAATTATCTGATTTGATATAAAGAAGCTCCGAGTGCTGTGATCGGCGGCTGAAGGCTTGTCTAGTGTTGTTTATTGCAGGAATGCACGTGAAATATAGTTCTGTCGCGTGAGAAGGTTACTTTCTCCAATTTTAATGAATTCGCATGCAGCATTGTTTGACACACTACTTGTCGCCATTACTCTTTTCTTTATATTGCTATATGGAGTTTGCAGTGAACCACTTTTTTCTGTGAAGCGTTTGAAGTCTCTTATTGTGGATGCCACTTTTCCAGGTAAAATGAAGATTGAATGCTTCAAAATTTATCAGCACTCCGTGGCCAGAGCGGAGATTGGGAGGGACTCGTAGGAAAGAGAGACAGGAAGACAAGAAAGCTGGGATGCCTAACAGAACTGACTCCAGGCATTATATAGTTCGGGCCTCTAATGCCGCCGTAAGCACCCATCTTCTAAGAGCACGAGCTGTTCACTTTAGACGGTGAAGGCCGAACAAGGGTGTGGTGGCTGCCACCGGGAAAAAAAGGAGCCATACCGGAGAAGAAGACGGTGGAGTGGAGATGGTACCCTCCTCGGGGCGGAGCAAGCCATTAAACATGCAGGAGATGGTGCCCCTCCTCCTGTTGGTATCAAAACAACATAACGGATGTGAAACAGACATGACAAATGACCGGGCCTCATCAATCTTGGCAAATAGCTAAAAATAAAACGTACGACATGGGGGTGGCTATTGACTCATTGTGTCGAATCAGCAGAACCGAGACCTCTAATCTTCACATCATAGTACACCTCTTCAACTCTTCTCAACTCATATTTCATCCCTGCCACTCGAAACATCAACAATTAGAGATCTGCAACAGACATGCATGTTGTGTCGGAACATCTTACAGCCTACCATCAAACTTTTTGCGCAAGAAGTCATTCCGTAGGTTAAGCATCCGAAAAGATGCATGGAGATCAGTTAAGAACTTGAGCACCTTCCTCGGGCAATCATAATCCCCAGCGGTGACTTGATTCACAACATATCTTGGCTGAAATAGCAGGTCTTGTATCAGCAACTAAGTTAATTTTAAGATTAAAAGGAACTCCGTGGATAAAAGTCAAACAGCAACTATGGTTCCTATTAGTGTGGGTTTCACATTTATGACACAAACCCCATACAGCTCTATGTAAAAGTATGAACTACACAGTCATCGATGATCTATGAAGATAAGGAGTAATGTCGAACTTTATACACAGGAAACAAATATCTTCCGAAAACACAATGACAAATCATACATTTGTATCTACTTATTATGTGTTTGTTTTTTGTTGGATTCGCATTATGTATGATTTGTCTCCTCCACATTCCGATGACTAAGGTTTTAAATCTGGCGGGCTGGCATCCCTCCTGCCAGCAGGCCATTGGAACAGTTGATGACAGTGTTGCATGCCATGCCAGGTGTTTGAATCTTAGGTGACAGCAGAACAACAAAAAGGGCAAAATGATAATGAATCCTAGATGTTTTGTTGGGAAAAAAGAAAGATACTGCATGTTTTTTGTTGAGACACATTCTTTCATCCAGCTTCTTAGATGATGAGAAGCAACAAGGCATCTGAAGCACACGCGAGTTCCAGCAACGATGCAACGGCAAGCATAGATGAAACTAGATCCGTTCCATCAAGAAAGAAGCAACCCAGCACTAGCTTTAGCCAGCCTAACCCATTTAAATTTCAATGGATTGAACCAATCCAAAACAACTAACTTGAGCAATCACTATGACCCTTATATCTTAGCACCTATAGCACTATGTCATCGAGTATGTATGACCTATTCACTCTATGCACATACAGAACTTGTCAAGACCGTGCTCCATGATGTGGCAATATCTAAATTTTTTCATGATTTAATAAATAAACCGATAAACTACAGTATAATTTTCTATGAAATAAAAATCCAACTGATTTGTAGGAGAAAAATCTTACCAACTCATTCGACATGAAACACAATCCTGCAAAAAGGTGACCTTATCAGTAATATTAAGCATAGAAATATACCACCAAGTACCAACTTTATAACAATAGTATGATGTATGGTAGTCTAGGATGCTATGCAGAGACTACAGTGAGTAACAATGAAGAATACCAACAACTAAGAAACACTCATCTACATGCATTGTCGTGCAATGCAAAAAGATTATGAATAAAAAATAAACAATTATGTTATACATTAAAATCACAAAGCTAGACATGCAAACCATTAGCAATAATCCAGTAGTTTGTTGGGGAAAACAAAGAGGCAACACAATTGCTTATTCTATTACATAAAAAATCCAAATCTCAACAACCAAAATGTTATCGAATGAATCATGCAGGAGACTAACCAATAAGGTAATCTTCAATGTCCAATCCAAATTCTGAAGAATCCACTACAGAGAATATAACACAATTAGTCACTCTTAGCTTGTTATTTTAAGAGATAAAAAAGGTTGCATGTTAATCAAAGAAAAAATAATTACATGCTAGAAGTGGCATTTCAGGAAGAAAATAAAAAAAAAGGAACGGATGAAATATTTTTGGATAAACAGCGCTCCAGGTAACAACTGGCCCAATGAATTGCTAGTGAAAGATGCAACTCATTTTTAGCAAAATCAAATATTTGTTAATTTCCTAATGACTGCCATCTGTTGTCGTCTGCAATCATTTAGAAAAAAATTAGAAAATTAATAATTAAAAAATAAATAAATTGAATATGTCTGGCAACTGGTAAACTGACATGACTTAGAGAGACAATATAAAATGGTTCAATCCATTGAAATTTGGATTGGTTTGTTCCATATGTTTGTTGGGCCAAGAACAGACAATTGTCAATATAAACAAACTCATTTTTATATTAATAATACCAAACAATTCAGCAACTAATTCACAGTTCTTCTATTATGGTTTCACACCATAAAATGCATTCCACTTTTTTGTTGGTATATATAAATGATAGGGGGAGATTAAAGTTAATTGGTCAAATGTAAAATGTTCTTCAAGGCAGAACCAAATGCACTTGTCTCCTCAGTTTGCTATAAGTTATAGTCACGAAGTAAATAACAAGGACTAGAAGTAAATCACAAAGGATCCACATAAAGCATAATGTCCTTCTAATCAATAATGTCTTTCCATATCCCATAATTTTAGGTCTATGTAAGCACTACAAGTTTAGGTCTCTTTTATCACAGTGCACTATATATCTCCATAGCATTGTTGATGAATTTGAACTGTGAAACCATATATAACGAGGTGCACTTGTCATTAATGGAGTGTATGCGAATCATTAAATTATAGAAGGAAGATCTTTAGTGGGAAAGAAAACCTTACATCCTAGAATCTTTTCAGCTTCAGGATGCATAAGAAGACTGCCTGTGTCCAACCAATGCAGAAACGCTATCAATGAAACTGCCGTCTGAGTCTCACTCCTCCAGTCCCCATGGAATCTATCCCAAACAAGTACCTCGAGTTAGCCTCTAACAGAAGGACAACAAGAACAATGTTACCGACTCTCCAAAGACAATACGCCCACCTGTAATACTGTCCAGGACATTCACGAAGGATATCGGCAAGCCTACCGAAAAGCCCCTTCAGCACCCCTGCCTGAGCCCTAGCCTTCTCCAGGACGTCTGTCCACAATCGTGCCATCGAATCAGGTAAAAATGTATTAATGCGGACCAAAAAATTGAGTGTTTTTTTAATTATTGTCTCTGAAATCTTGGAACCTGGGTTGGGGAGGGAGTGGTGGACCAAAAGAAGACGGGAGTTCATGAGCCGGACGGCGGCCTCCATCTTCATCACCACCGCTCTGATTCGCTCCCGAACGCTTGCTGTCTCGTCGAGTTGGACACGAAAGTCTTCGAACTGCTTCTCCAAAGAAGCGGGGGGAGAGGAGGAACTCGGGGGCAGCGCCGACGAAGCGGAGACGCATGAGGGCGGCCGAGGCGTCGCCATCGACGGAGAACACGATGAAGACCAGGGGAGACGAGACGGAGTACCACCGCGGGTAAGGAGATGGCAAGAAGGCGAGCGACAGGAGGCAGCGGGGAGGGAGAGGAGGGGGGCGGGGATGGCGTTTCGAAATGCCGCTACGGCTCCCATCGATGCCTCCTTATTTGGTGGGTCGGCGTGGTGGTCGCTGCGACTGGTGATGGGTACACGCAGCAATCGTGTTCGATGAAACGAACCCTCCGCCACGTGTCTGCTGCTGCATCCACTTCACGTGCGGCCACAGTCCTCTCCTTGGCAAGACCACGTAAAACCCCACAAAATTTTCGGAGTGAACATATATATATATATATATATATATATATATATATATATATATATATATATATATTGCTGTTAAAGACTTTGACCTTCGATGCAAATAAACATGTGATATGTTAGTGTACAGGTTTGGAATGAAGCATAAGAAACATTTCTAATAACATACTCAGATTTAAACACACCACGAAATGCCACAATGTGATATAAAAGACAAACCATATATAACTAGATAATCTCATTTAAAAGTCCCTACACTTCTTTAAACTTTTGCATCTATTAAAATGACCCAAAAAAAAATCGACAATAAACTCGACATCTTCTAATAAAATTTATTAGAATAAACAATGAAGGAATAGAAACAGCGAAATGAAAACAAGGAACAATCGGCTTTATGCTGTTGTTGGCATAAATTATGAACTCAGTTGGCCAATAATTTTGGAGAGCGATGTGGTCGTGCCCAGAATGGAAGAGACGGCTCCAATTGCGATAATGAAGATGCACAACAGTCCCTACAATTGAAATCAATGTATAAGATGCTTTTATTCAAATAATCATTGAGACCTTTCAGATGAATCCAAATACAAAGTATCATAACGTTAAACATTAAATTATTTATCTTGTGCATTATATAGAAAGTGGATAAATACCATGGAAGCTATTATTAAATTGTACTTCAGTGCGAAATATATGCTCTGATACCATCAGTCAGCCTTGCTTTTATCAATAACCTCAACATCATCACCATATAAAATTATGTAAAATTTTTCAGATATTATTATGTTTTTCATTTACTTATTAGACCAAGTTGAATTCTTAAAATAAATAATATGAAAGATTAAAAATATACATATGATCCTTTGGTGAAATGGACATGGAAAGTATGTGAAAACAAACATAGTAACATCACATTGTACATTTCAAGTCAACTAAAATAGTTTCCATAAAGCACATATTTATGAAAGATTTTAGTGATGAAAATTTTTATTTAGCATAGATATTCATTTTAGACTAAATTTGCACATATTATACATTCATTGGACAGCAAAGTCATGGCAGAGATATGAAGGGCATACGTAGGTGATACAACAATCAAAAAACATTACCTGAGTCTTTGTCACTCTGCCCCAAAGTATGCTCAAAAAGCAAGCACATGGAAGAACAAAAGTCTGTAATGAGAATTAGTGATTAAAAATAAAATAATTACATAAATTTTTAAAGGAAAAAGAACAGGACTTACCACAAGCATGGTGAGCAATGATCCAATCAAAGCCATCACCAATCCTGATATGATATCCAAATGATAGGAATTTAGGTTTTACAAGCTGAAAAAACTTACTAGAAATGCAAAACTCTGGATCATAACATCATCAACTCAAGAAATTAAAGTGTAAAACTTTTGGAATATTAGCACTTAGAAAATATTTTAAAAATATTGTGAAATTTAGAAGAAAGCAAATGAAAAATAAACTTACCAAAGAAAGGAACTGAAAGAGCCACAATTAAAGTAGAAAGAACCAGCGTTGTTCTTATCATGATTGCATACAAGTGTGAGTTTGAACTGTTTGCTGGTAACAACTCCTCCAAACTCAATGCCAAAGGAGTCAGAGTTAATGCATATGTTTTCATTAGTTAAGGAAATGTCCAAATTTTAGTTTACTATGAATAATCCAGAATTATTTTATTATATATTTTAAATTTTAGAAATTAAAGGAGTATCATCATTAAATAGATTTCTTTGATAGACGTAAACAAAGAAATTTTAACTGATATCTAAAATTTAGAAAATGGAATTATTTATTAGTTCATGCTTTATATCATCTTGCGTGAATGAAATAACAATTCGAAGGATATTTAGTTATTGGGTTCACCACCTGCATAGAAAAGTCCATAAAAGAACATTAGTAGCCAATTCAACCATTTTCTAGCATGTCAAAATTTTGAAGACAAATACATTAACTATTCAATCAAAATCTTAGCATATCAAAGATATCATATCTAAGATATATACTTCTTTGAAAATCTGTGAGTCATTAAACTATTGTCTTATGCATAAAAAGATACTGGTGGTTTTATTGTGAAAATTAACATATGTTTATAACTTAACTAAATCTGTTTAAAACTCTCTAAAAATTCATGTCACAGATTTAATTATGATCACATTATTGTAGACAAATTTAGTATGATATGTGCAGCATTCTAAACAAATGTAGGATCCTTCCAGTAATGATTACAGATAAACATCACATATAAATATTTTTTATACAATAGCATATTTATGATATACATCTAAGATTCCTCAAAATGTAATTTCTAGGTGAAATCTAATTTTTCATTTTTCTTGCATCTCTCGAGGAAAGAGATATTTCCTTAGGAATTTTATGATTTTTTTATTTGAAGATCTACTTTTATGTATGCAAAAAACTATTATTAAGACTAATATTTCATGTTGTCTATAAATCAATGCATTAAAGTTTGCAATCAATGAGCAAGGAGGATAAAGCAATGAGTCCAGGATGTAATTGATACCGTAGTCCACACAGCGACCTTTGAAGCCAATAGATTTTGTGGCATGTTGAGGGTGAACTGTGACAGCGTTGACTCCCCATTCATAGTGTAACCCATCACAGCAACCACAGCATACATCACAGTGCAAATTACAAAACTACAAAGATGATTGCACAAGTATAATAATATTTCTTTATGTGAGTGCATATACATATCAGTGAAAGGTAATTGAGTAATAACATGTTTTTAATCATTACTCACCTTACACAGAGAACGGAGGGGAACTGGTTGGGTTTCTTCAATGAGGAATATATGTTTGGGAAAACTGCATGACCTGAATAGCAGAATCCATATATGCCAATGGCAATTGGAATACCTGATAGGTTTAGTGGAGTGCCCTTATTTTGAAAACCAACATGATCGACTTGACCAACCCAAAATAAGCTCAGTACTACCAACACAGATGCAATAACTCCTCCAACTGCCAAATATTGAGGAGAAAGACTCAGTAGAAGGACTTTTTCCCCCTATATAATTAGGCATGAATATTCAAAAGTTTGATTGAATTTAACAATAAAGGGGTACTCTAATTATTAGTGATTTGGTGACTGCCAATCCATCACCATTTGCTTAAAATAAAGAACAATTTAAGGAGAACAGTATCACCTTGTAATTTAATCAGCATAAAATATTAAGCTCAATAGTTATGATCAAATTCTGGCAGCGCACATGATTTATTTGATAGATATACCTAAGAGTTATTAAGTTCTCAGAGATTTAGAGAAAATTTCAATTATTGCTTTCAAATGGCATCTTGAACTGCAGAAATATTATTCATGCCACAATCACCGCATAATCATGTAGGTGATGGCCAGAGGCATAAATACAAACTTGTAAGCTTCAAAATACTGATTATAAACAATGATAAATTATAACCCAAAGTGCCCTTTTGTTTTTCGAGCAGTTTGAACAATTATCCATCAAAATGTTAACCTCATACATTTTACCAATTACACTAGTGTTACCGGCAACTGCAACAATTAGCAAATAAAAAAGTTCTACTGACCTGATATGTAACTAAGAACACTAAGATCTCGCAGCCATGTTGTCGGGAGAACTATAATGGTAGTCAAGATAGCAAAAAGTAGATGAGAGTCTATGTGTGTCCCACCTATATTCAGTTGAGCATTTGGAAACAGTGATGACAAGTTATCCCTCTCTAGTATAATATACTCAACACAAGAAGCCTGCAAAACCAATGTGCATTAGAAATTGTGAACAATATCATGTTGGTTAAATAAGGACCTAACAAATTTTCCAAGTCTAATTCTTTATGGTTCGTAGGATAGTTATTACAATTGATTAGAATAAAAAGTCCCATTTTTTAGCCTAATATAGTGTAATATGAATTTTTTCAATGAATATTGGAATCATTCTTGCTAAGATACTAGAGTTCTTAATTATTATCACAAGTCTGACCTCGTCAGACTGTTATGAAAACTCAACATAATAAAGATTGATGTGATGATGATGAGGGTTGAAGTATTTTTACTTACATACAATTCCAAGTAGAGGATTATCTGCATGTCATGAAAGTATACAAGAAGTCAAAGCATTAGTTCATTGAATCTATTAAAAATAAATTTAAAAAAGTACAGGAAGTTGTCATTGGAATGAAGGCCTTACAGAGATGGCAATGCGACCAGTAGTGCCAAAGGCAGCCTGACCTATGTCAGGGTATGTTGCCAGACTTTGTTGACTTTCCAAGCAATGGCGCAGCAGAATGCCAGTGTACCAGGCAAGCACCGCATATGTCAGAAGTATGGAGAGACCAAGCCATCCTCCTTCTTTGACAGCATAAGGGGTCGAAAGGATCCCAACCCCACATAAAACATTCATCCCTAACCACAAGTTTTATTTAATGTGAGGAAAAGTAGTTGAGATTGTTAAATGAGTTGTCCTTTATGTGAGTTTGTTGAAGCCAAACTCATAAAAATAATGTTAGGGATCACCTTTCATGAAGATGATAGTGCTGTGAACCAAGATTTTAAGCAGCAAAAGATTAATAAAGAGATTTGAATCACTAGGATTTCTTCATCACGATCAAGTGTTACCAAAACATACTCCCAACTGCATTTTTCATTGCAAAAAGTAGCAATAAATGTACAAATACCTAACACAATAAACCTACAGTCAGTCACTGGTAACAAAGGATGTGAAGCCTCATCTCCAAACGTTTGACTCAACTTCTTTGGATATTGATCTTTGGTTGTTGTAGACAATGATTTCATTACTGTAGGAAGATACAATTAGCTTAGATAAAAATCCTTCATAAACTATATTGATTCTCACTATGGCCTTTTGCTGTAGGATCCAGATATATCAAGTCTACTAAAAAGATCCTTATGGTTTTCAAGAGTGATTCAATTCAGCTAAATAGCAGTGATATATTTAACTACATTTCAGTGTCTGCAGCTTGTAAAATAAATAATTGACTTAAAATTGAAAATTTTCATCTGTATTAACCATTCATCTGCCACTATTTTTCATAATTATGCTTTCATATATATTAAACAAGCATATATCACTTTTTTACAAATTTATTCCATATCCTGTTATATATTTTTGTAGCACAATTTTCTATTATTGGTATAAATCAGGGTGTATTTTATTACAAGCAGTGAAATAAAAAACATTTCACCTTTTGTCAAAATTACATAGATTCATGACCTAAGCTTGCATCCAACAACTTCCTCCTCACTTCAAAAAGAAATACCCATGTGAGATTCAAAAAATATGAGGGCCAAAATCTTTTGTCAAAGTTAACATACATTTTTGGATACTAATTTCACCTAAAATATTAAGTTTGTTAAGTTGTGAACCAATCCGATATATATTTTAACCAACCCTTTCAAATCTTATCAATATAGGATTATGCTATTAGTCTTTTTTGTTTCAATCTCACCTCACATTAATATTTCCTAATAATCTATAATATTTCTTATAATCTGTAATATAACAGTTACAAATGGCAAGAGATAAAGAGAAAGTTTAGAATGGATCACTAGGAACAAAACATTATCCAAACACTAACACAAGTACTAGTAATGATTGCCTCATTTAAATAAAGACTAACAAATGAATTATATGTGCAAGCTTGCAAGCTTATTATTAACCAGCATGCAATTATGAAAATATTGTTATAGAAAAACCCTAATGGTCTATTTTATGAAGGTACTATTTCTCTTTTTTTTGTGAATCTTATATCTTATGGACTATTTTGTGGAGATAATGACCCTTCTAAAAGGAATAATGTTTGTATTAAAAAACATCTTCCTTCTAGAAATATAAAATGAAAATAGAAACGTGAACATCTAATTGATTATGCACAAGCATATACATTGCATTTGTTTTAGGATTAGAATGGAAAATGCATAAAATGTTTTCAGGAGGAGCTCAACATATGAGGCAAGGTGAGGTCCGAGTATTGTGAGTCCCTCATGGTCCACAAGAGGGGTCGTGAAAGAAATAATTGTTTATTCTTTTTCTTTTATTTACTTGTCTTTGATAACAATGTGACCACATATGCCAGCTCTGCTCCCCAACTGATTTAGAAAAATATTGTAAAAATATGATAATCAAAATATATCCATGAACTTAAACTGTAATGTCATCATTCAGTGCTTCTTGACCTTCATGAAGTCATTATGCCAAAGAAATAATATTTTCAAGATTTGCATGAACACATACATGCTAATGGTCAATACATCTTGTTCTATTTATTTTTGTTTAATCTTTTCCCAGCTTAATCTTTAATGCACATTGGAATGAAATGTTTTACCAAGAATTGACAGGAACTGGTGTTAGCAGTGCTCATGCTGTCTCTTATCGGCTTTATGATTCTAGAAACTAGCTAGGGAGTGATTCATATGTTGTGTGCACTAATAGAAGTTCGAAGTTTTTTTTTTTTTTTTTTTGAAGTTTGAAGATTCATTTCAAAAGAAAATCTCCATTGATCTTGATCTTCTTAAGAAAAATTGCATGAATTAACTCTACAGTCAAGTTACTGCTGATGTTGAGATCAAAATCACCGAACCAAGCAGGTCTATGTTTACCATTTTTTTTAGTGCCGTAAATACTTGAGTTGGTTCCAAAATGCCAAAATTTGCATCGTAAGAAAATCCTATATTTTAGTGTGATCAGGCCTAGCACATAGTCCTCTAGCAACTGCAAACATATGGGAACATCAAGGTGAACATATATAGAAAAGTAAAAGTGAATGATTTACTGGTTACCTTGTACTTTCCTGGCCTATGTTGCCATGTAACAAAGATATATAAAATAGATAATGAATACTAAGAAATGATCTAAAATAATTTGAACATTATTGGAAAGGATGAGATTGAGATGTACACACCATTGAACACTGCTTGTCCGTAGGAAGAATTTCGGGAGCTTGGTAACTCATGAAAGACTTTCTCTTGTATCTTCTCCAAAGATGGCTTTCTTGATGGCAGTTGAGGGGTCAATAGCGAATCAGAGCTTTGTCTTTCTTCTTGTAGTTGCTCATCAGCAGTAGTAGTGGGCAGTAAAGGCTTAACAAGTGAGGCTGCTTTTTCTGGGGTGTGCTTGACTCGAAATGAAGAAAAGAAAGAACTTGACAATCTGCTAAGAGTTGGAGTCCCCAAAAACCCTGTGGCTGGTGATGCCAGACCACTGTACATGTCAATGGATTGCCTGGAAAAAAAAAAAAGAACATGAATTTTTTTTTTTTTTTTGTTTAGTTCACATTTTAAGGCTTTACATCAATCATATTCCACCTTTGAATATTAACTAAAGATCAATAAATTATATAAACTATATAATGTGTGTATATATATATGTATATGTATACACACACACACACACACACACATATAAGTTGAGATTCATGAGGTAGAATCATATAAAAAAAAGTCAAAAGCATAAATTTTTTTTATCTTCCAGCAACTAAAAAGATCCAATATAATCAAACAAGCAGATTCTTAAGCTATTATACTTCAAATGAACTATTATACTAATAGTCTTCAAATGTTAGTGAATCTAAACCACTTTACACAATCTTCATATCGGGAATAATAAAAAAACAGGAATGGGATTGAACTTGCGTGAAAAATAATGCATGCTACGTCTCCAAGAGCTCATCTAACACTTATTCTGTATGCTACTTTTATCCTTGGTTTAGTCATTATAACTATATCAAACATATTTAAATTGGTATCTATTTGAAACAAATATAGAAAACCAATTGCAATCTTCTTGATAAAAATCACTAAAATTATCAAACGATATATTTCCATCTACAGTAGCCAATCAATTTAAATACTTATTTATTCAAAACAACTAACTAATAAATCACGGCGCATATTAAATCCTAAAATAGAAGACCAATTGTAATACATATAAAATTGTAAGTAAAAAGTTAAGTAAACTATATGTTTGTATATGTATATAAATGTCCTTAGAATCGCCAATTAAAGGTCCGTTAGTTTATTTCTCATTCAGAACTACAATTTCATTTTATCTTGATTGTCTAGGATGTTGTGATTGCAAAAACATGAAAAATAAATTTCCTTCTAAGAAGTCCGAAAATACACAACTATTTTTTCTGAATTTTAACTAAAAATTGCGAAAAAATGAATTCTATTTCTTTCAATAAATCAGAAAACATATAAAACTATTTTCCAAACTTTAAGAAAAAAAAAGCATCCCATAAAATATAAAAAAACTCTAAATCTAAGAAGAAAAATAGCATCCCATCCTTGAATTTTTCCCAGAAAATGAAAAGGAAAACATCCACAAGACCCTCCTTATTCAATATATTATTCTAAAAGGATAGCGAGTCTTTTTTGCCAGCATGGCAGACAAAAGCAAAGAGAAATTTGTGTTTTCATTTTTTTCACCGTGCAGTTCGGTTCATGGAAAACAATGAAAGACAGCCATTTTCCAGCTTTTGTTTACCATCAATCCAATTCTTTTCTATCTTGGTTCAACTCGTATCAGAACATTTTGTATATATAATTTAATATAATACTTGTAGAAAGAAATTAATATAGTAAAAGCTCCAACTTTCTTCTAACTGGTGGTACATTCTTTCATACAAGGCTCTTAAAATTAGTTTATCCTGGAGCGTTCTAATCATCCCAAAGTAACTTATTAATCTAAAATAATAGTTACCGAAGAAAGCCTGTAGAAGAAAGAACCGAAAAAGAAATAAGACCACGAATCTAAAGTACGTTTCACCTGCTCACAGGCAACGTGGAACAGGATTCCTCATCCTCACGACGGGGGCGTGCCCCACACTTCCAAATCAAACCCATCAGCTCGGTTTCCGATTCCCTGTCATCACCGAGACAGCTTCATAACCGGAGCCTGTCGTCTTCCCCAGCACTCACTAAGGCCACAATCACCTTTTTCGCATTGCTCCCGAGTCAATCACCGCTCTCGAGGATCTCGGCAAACTAAGCCTACCGAAGGCATTTATAAGAATCCCACGGACGCTAGATTTCGTAGATTAAGTGGGACTGTAGGTTGAAGTCCAGGAGATTCCAAACACCCGTTTCATTGCTCTCGTTTGTTATACTAATTTCGATTGATTTGGATAAACTGCTTGCCACCTCTATTCGGAACCAACTCCACATCAATCTCATCTTCTTAATCCACGAAGGGACTTGATTGAGATCCTATGCTAACAAGAAGTAGAAATTAGAACCAATGGGCGTCGATGAGGACGAAGACAATCGCCCGAAGATCTCGTCCAACATCCTTCAAAATATTCTATGCGTCTAACCGATCGGCCGCATCTGGATTTAAAGAAAATATTCCCAGATAATTCTCCCTCCATCCATCAACTCCCGACTCATCACGACTCGCCGCGCACGCTACGTGCTAACTAACTCCCACCGCCACCCCATCGGCCCAGATCGAGATCTCACGGCTGTCACTCGAGGGACCTTTCCGGCCGTTGGATCGCGATCGTAAGGCATGCACGAGATCATCCACCCGGCTCCACGGGGGTTACCTGTAACTTTGGGGCCAGTTGGTGGAGTGAGAGCTGGGCCTGCTCCGCGGGGGGCAGTCGTCGTCGGAGGGCGAATCGGAGCCGTCAGCATCGTCGTCGGCGACCTCCGACGGGCACGCCTTGCTCCCCTCCTCCTCCTCCTCGTTGGCGTCATCGTCCTCCTCGCTGTCGATGAAGAGATTGTGATCCGACAACGAGTTCTTCATCTCCGCTTGCAATCTCTGCCCTCGAGAGAAACCAAAAACACAAACAAGCATTCCGCATTAGTCAAGCGATGGATCGAAGATCCTCGAATCCCAAACAGAAGCAAAATAAACCGATAGTTACGTCGATCTCTCCATCTAGTGCAGAGAGAGATACTTACAGTGGAAATCCCCGAAATGGCAGTCGCAGCGAGGTGCGGAGAGTGGAGCGACGCCAAGGCGAGAGAGCGAGACAGAGAAAGGACGCGAACAAATAGACGGCTGACGCGAGGGAGACAGCTTGTGGATGGCATTTATATGTAGAGACGCGGCCGACCGCGGCGATGAGCGGCTAGTGGAATGTCAAAATTGCCCTAGTCTTATTACAGTAATATTTTGAATGCCTAAATGTGCTAACCCAATGCATGATTCCACGAGGAAAATTAGTGTACACTTAAGAAAGTTTCTGCGATAGAAGCCGTAAAAATAACAATTCATAAGGGTATATTTGTCATCTCGTGATGTGATCGTTCGTCGCCTTGTTACAACCAGCAGGGAGAAAAGAAGCAAATAAAGTAAAGGATAACAGTAGCATTCGATCCCTCTGTGATTTGAACGCTATTTTGGAATCAATCTTGGACTGTCTTCTCAACAAATAATCCCCGCAAATAGACTTGCCAATTCGATGCTAATGCACAACCGATGCGCCACAGAAAGACAAATAATGAAAGCATTTACATTATTTTATTATTATTAGTTATTACTATCGACGACAAAAGTAGATAATTTATTACATAGTTTTTTTATATCATTTAATGAATAATACACTTAGATAATTTAAGAGTGCCATTGCAATGACCAAAGTAGGAATTGATTGTAGTTGTGGATGCTCGGAAGTCAATTAGCACTTCCTTATGGTGATAGTAGAAAATAATCATGTGAGCAGAACAGTCATACGTTTTGATTCTTCTTCGATGCTTGGCCAATAAAAAGTATGTAATCGCAGTACAGTGAGGAAAATACGAGCTTTTTCTAATGGAAAGAAACAAAATCTTCATGGCAGGACAGTGAGGGGTAGCTGAAGAGATGACGAAGAAGCCGGCAAGCTCACGTTACTGGGACAATGCTGGGGGGTCTCGTGCGGTCGCCTGCTTGCCGGTGAATCTTGAAGGTGATACAGACGGGCAAACATCCGAGTGTTTGGATTGCAGGAGAGGAGATGAAACCAAGGGGAGGAGGAGGAGAACAGATGGGAGTAATATTTCGTGTTGGAAAAGGGTAGGGACGGATAACGGGACAGAAAGGATGACTTCGGTGAGGATTCGGATGGCAATTATGCCGAGAAAAGAACAAAAGACACAGCAGTAGCAAGAAGAAACAAACAAGAGCTGATTCATGCACGTCCCCCGCCTCACATGAACACGAGCACCAGCCCACATGGGGCGCTGCCCATGGCTGGGGGCCGTAGAACATGACGTGCATGGGCAGCATCTCTCTCTCTCTCTCTCTCTCTCTCTCTCTCTCTCTCTCTCTCTCTCTCTCACACACACACACTTTGCGCCGCGCAAATTATTGTTCCCTTCCAAAAAGAACAAACAGAATCTCAAACGTCTCGAGAACAAGAAGCTTAAGTAACTTCGTCTCATTCATCCTTTAAGTGGCTCATAGGGAGTCTGATTGGTGAAGGTATTTGGGAGAGTTGAACAACGATTTCTCCAGCAGAATAAATGAAACAGAGTGACCGTAAGGGAGGAGGGTTAGAAACTGAAGAGATTGGAGAGCACGATTGATTGCAGTGGAAGAGATGTCTGTCAAGCAAACAAGCCATAGCCATGGATGGAGGGTGTTAAGGCCTTGGAATCCGTTGCACGTTGCATGTTGTCCGCGCCTGCGGTCTTGTCGAAGCCGGAGAAGAAGAAGTCATCTGCTGTGACGTCCTTAACGTGTACTGTGGTTCGTTAAAAGAGTCCATCACCACATGATCCAATCAACAAATCGGTATGCTTCTCCATCACATGATCCAATTAAGCAAGAATGACTGCATATCATTGACAAGGTGATTCACATGATCCAATCAAGAGATCACCGAGGTGTCATATTACATGTATGTATGGATATATGCTACCCAACATGTTAAACATGAGCATAATTGTCTTGCCCACAATTAAAAAAGACCTTTAATTGCATTGCGTGTCATAACCATGAAATTACAGGAATCACATGATTTGGAGCTCGGATTGTGGCAACTGTTGTTTCGATTTTGTTGATCATTTAAGGACCACCGGGGGATGGTATTGGTTCCAAGTGGGACCGTGAGGTAGATTTTAATTGGTGTACGAGTTGCACTCGATCCTATTTTGCGTATAATTTTTCAAGAATATTAAGACTTAAATGTAATATTAGCCCTGTGTTTCCTAATATTACTTTTCACATGCATCTCACAGGTCCCATGCTTGGCAACAACCAGTGGCACATATAAGCAATCTATCATGATGACAGTAAACTGTATTAATTATTAGCTCCATCAATGTGCTGCAACATCATCTGTGGCATTTATCAGTATAACCACTGCATGGACTGCAATATCATCGGGTACAAATGTACCCAAATTTTGGCTATACTCATCTGATCCGAGTAAATTTGGATATCTTGAAATCGAGATTAAGAAGATCATTATTAAATATTAAAAAATTATAAAAGCAATTGCATGATAGTAGTTGTGAAGTAATGCCACACAAGTATAATCAATATTAGAAGCAAATATACTAAGATTTTACACAGCAATAGTTAATCTCATGTGAGTCGGATCCACATAATGGTTAGGAAGATGTCCGAAGAAGCATCCTTGCAATCTCCTGAAATAAGGAATGTTGCTCACAGCAAATAACTGTGCAGATGCATATTGCTGAAATGTTGGATCTCGCTGGGTTTGGCCCTAGTCGAAGTTTCACAAAAGCAAAAGCAACCGACGATGAAACCAGTTACATATATGAATAATTGAGTTATCATGTGCAGAGATATTACCGGCATAGTTCCTTTGGGATTAGAGCCACCTAAGATCATTTTTTTGGGGAAACCAAAAACAAGATTAGATTCTTAAAAATAAGAATAAAAAGCTCTTAAAGCATCAGAGCTCATGGATCAAAATTAATACAATCAATGTATCTAAGAAACATGAAAAAAGTTGGGGTGCAAGGTAGCTACATTTTTTGAGAATCTGAACAGACATTAGTAAACAGAAAGTCACAAATACTTTCTCCTTAAAGCTCACGAGTTTCAGATTTCCATATCATATGATTCAAGTATGCCGAAAGTGAAGTAGATCAAACAGGACAAGTATTCTCAAAAAGATGATGCTTTTTGTTGATTGCATTTCTTACATAATAAGACTTCTGATTTCCATATCACAAAGAATAATCTTACCACAGGAGACCACGCCTGACTCGGTCAGCTCACTGTACATGCTTCAACTTTAAGCTTCAAGCAAAACCTGATGCAAGACATGACAATTCTAAGCATTTAAACCTACTAAATATACCCACTGCTTGAAGTGAGATACAGTGTCATAAATTAGCATAAAGACGAAGATCCACAAGTGGATGACTCTACAGAAACATGGCCACATTCTAATGAACACAAACCAAACATCATAAGATATATTATTAGCAAAGAAGGATAGCCTCTTCTTATCATCAAGCAGCTTATCTGTTTTTTCATCCACTAGTTTTAAATTAAGAAACAATACGCATGTGGCATGCAAATGTATAAACAGCACTTTTAAGGCATCTGAGCACCTAGTTTTCTCTACATTAATGTGTACCTCAAAGAGTTGATTGATATTGTCAGCTGTCTTTGCTGATGTCTCAATGAAGAACATACCATTCTTCTCAGCATATTCCATAGCATCCTTCAAAATGGATCAATTGTCATCTCCTTGCAAGGTCAAATATATAATCTGATCGAAGCTAAGCAGATCCACATATTATCAAGTAAAAGCCACTCCCCACCTGGAACGATACAGCCCTACTCTCATGCAGATCGGCCTTATTACCAACCAAAGCCATGATGATACCAGGACTTGCATGCTTCTGAAGTTCCTGCTAGACATATAATTCCAGTCTGATCACAGTAAATCCATCTTATAGATAGATGCAAGAGATGACAAAGGCAATTTATTGCAAGAGGCTCCTGCCACTAGGAGTCTAATGAGGACCATAAACATGCAGCCTAACCCCACTTGCTGAGAGGCTATTTTGCCTATTTAAACCTATAATGCTCCACTCACAATGTAGCCACCTACCCTGATAATTACACCAAGATCTATCTTCTAGGTGCCTGCATAACTAATGATGAAATAATGCATAATGAATAACCACAAAACTTGGCAACTCAATATCAATAATCAAGCAGCTCGAAAAACATAGAACAATAAGATCAGCATATGTAATGCATTTTCAACTTTTAAGATGCTTCTATTACTTGAACTACAAAAGCAATTCCACCAGATATTTATCTCTAGCAAAATTACTGAAAACTTGAATTCATGTTTGCTTATGGAATATCAATGGAAAACATGTTTCAGTTCTCAAAGAAAACATATTCACACTTACGTTGGTCGAACTACCACATGGTGTTGTAATTCAGTACAATAAATTGGTTCCCTTAAAAGAGAACCGAGTATGGTTAAGTAAAATCTCTCTAAAAATAGACTATAGCTTGGTCCTCGCGATGAGAGTCTTAACCTTTTCCCCCTTTAATTCCTCCTGCCCTCGAGGCTATCCCCCCCCAAACCTCCCAACCCTGATAGGGTTTCCTCCACTATCCCTTGTCATGCTTCCTGGGCCTTCGTCCTCACTGCCTCCTCCGCTCCTTCGCCCATTGATATCGACAAACTTCTTCATAAATCTCCATCAATCAACAAGATCAGGTCATCTTCTTTGATTTCTATCAAGTTCAAGGATGAACAATTGCAAAACTAGCATCGACCATGGTCTTCTCATTTGATTGATAAGTTTCTCCCACGACCTCCTACGCTTTCTATTCTAAAGGCTACTATTTCTAAACTCGAGTCCTTGGATGTTCCTCTTATTGTTATGGATTTTGAGTCTGGTTTTTTCCAATTCAAATTCAACACTAAGGATTGATAGGGATTATTTTAGTATCACCTCACAGCGACAATCGGCAGCCACCTCGGAATCAATGTGGTGTCTTAGAATCGACGTGGCGCACACGTGCGATACGACCTCGAATTGACGCAACGAACTCAAAGTGACGCAACGGACTCGGGAATGATGCGCAATCGTGCCCGAGATCATACAAAGCAGCCCTGCGTAGCGCGGAACCAGAACAATTGGCCCGTGCCATCTGGGGCAAACGAACCGACCTCCTGGAGTGTCGGCGATCATTAACAACCTGCGTGCGACCAACCCTTGAGGAGAGGTATAAACACCGACCCCCTGACTAATGCCAAGGGGGCAGATCTTGAACACTCAACACTACAATAAAAACTGACTTCAATTTCAGAGGGGTTGAGCTAGGAATCCCCCTCCCTGCATCGACCTATTATGCAGGGACCCAGCGCCGGAATCCCAACTTCTCCTTGGGTCGGCCTAGGAGACAGACACCCACCGCCGCTCTGACCTTGCTCTCATCTCTGGCTCGATATGCCTACTTGGATGCCCTAGCACGATCGGGATCGAACCAGGCCATGCCGACTCCCAGGCCACGACATAAAGGACCACAACAAGGTTGATGTCGTTCGTGTCCTCACTAAAGGACCTTGGCACTTCCATGGTGACATTTTGTAACTTATTCCATGGCACCCTCATTTCCAACCTATGACCACCACCATTGACACTACACCTATTTGGATTTATCTATCAGGACTTCCAATTGAGTATTGGGATGAGGAATCCCCCTTCCAGATTACCTCTCTACTAGATCATCCCATTAAGATTGATCCTAGATCCCTTCGTCTTGAACATGGTCATTTTGCGCGTATTTACATTGAAATCGATATCACTAAACCTTTAATCAAGGGTTTCTGGATTGATGAACCCAATAAAGGTTTCTTTCAATTATTTCTCATAAAAATCTTCCTTGTGTTATCATTGTGGTTGCTTAGGGCGTCGCACTGATGCTTGCATTATTCCTTCTCAATCTTCCAACCTATCTGCCCTGCATCGTCAAAGGCCTTATGGTTCAAAGGCCTCAACCAAATTTGATAGGTACTAAAGAGAATGATGAAGTTTGTTATGGTCCTTAGATCAGGTTTCAGCATCATCCCTATCGTAAGAAGCCTCTAGCAAAAGGCACGGTAAACACGCCGGCATTGACGAAATCATCGAAGCAACCGCTTGTGAGTTCAACACGTGAATCTCACATGAAGGAACCACAAGTCATTATGGCTTCTATCGGTTCCCTAATATCATCAATCGGGCTAAACGCCTTTTGAATGTCCTTTGTTAACAGGAAATCGCCAATTTCCAATGCTACTAACAATTGTCATAGTCTTGTCCCTTCACCTATCATGTCTTTTGAGCCTGAGGTAGTGCCTCAAAACAATGCATTCACTACCATTTTAAATGCTATGGATGTGAATATGATGGAGGATCCAATGCCAGATATGGCACGGTAAACATGCCGGCATTGACGAAATCATCGAAGCAACCGCTTGTGAGTTCAACACGTGAATCTCACATGAAGGAACCACAAGTCATTATGGCTTCTATCGGTTCCCTAATATCATCAATTGGGCTAAACGCCTTTTGAATGTCCTTTGTTAACAGGAAACCGCCAATTTCCAATGCTACTAACAATTGTCATAGTCTTGTCCCTTCACCTATCATGTCTTTTGAGCCTGAGGTAGTGCCTCAAAACAATGCATTCACTACCATTTTAAATGCTATGGATGTGAATATGATGGAGGATCCAATGCCAGATATGGATCCAACCCATAATACCTCTTCAGCTTCTATGATGTTGCCACATGTGATGCCTTTACTAACAAACAGTCCTGATACACCTATGGACCTTGAAAGCCTTATACCCCCTTCTCACCCAACCAACCATTCCAATTCATCTTCCACCCCTTCAAGCACTCTGCACCCTAACCCAGATGGTCCTCTTGAGGCCCAAGAGTTTGCTGCTCGTGTTATATCAAGATTAGTCTCTGCATGACTCTAGTGCTCAACCTATACAAGTGGAGACAGATGTTGACTCTGATCTTCTATGTGATTTTGTTGACCAACGAGGTAAAACCCCGACTACAAAACTTCAAAATATGAGAGCTCATACGCTCTGTAGTTTGAAATCCAACACTAGGGCCATTAAGGACACGAAGCTTAAATTTTCCAATTCTATTTCTGAAGATATTTTGCTCTCTGCAATTAATTGTCCTCCTGATATTCATAGAGGTATAATTATTTCTTGGAATTATAGAGGTATAAGAAGGAAATCTGTTAAAGATTTTCTTACTTATGCCCGAAGAACATATAGGCCTGCACTAATCCTTTTGTAGGAGACTCACGCTTGGGATGAACAATCTCAAAGGCTAATCCAAAGCTTTGGGAAGGACTTGCAGTGAATCTCTTAACCCGCTACCGGTGCTTCGGGTGGAATCTTACTTGCTTGGTTATCGGGTGTTGCTTATGTCCTGGTGCTTTCTATCCAATCACAGCTAATACATGCTGTAGTTCAATTTCAAAATAGCAACCCGTGGCTTTTAACTGGTCTTTATACTAGTACTTCTGTCCTTTTACACAATAATTTCTGGACAAATCTTTCTGCATTAAATTTCTCTGATATACCTTAGTGCGTCTTAGGGGATTTTAATTCTATTCTACATAGTTATGATAAATCTAGTGGACATGCTTTTAAGTTTTAACATCAACCTTTCTATTCAGGGTTTTCGTGATTTTGTGAAAAATTATGATTTAACAGATTTAGGCTTTTTTGGCCCCAAATAGATTTGGTGTGATAATCGTAAGTGTCATGCTCAGATTTTTGTGTGTTTTGATAGGGTTTTTGGTAACTCTTCTTGGCTTCAACTTTTTGGTCAATCTTCTATCTTCCATCTCCCTCAGACTTGTTCTAATCATGCACCACTTAAGGTGCATAATCAGCTTTTGGATTCTTCTGGTACTAAACTCTTCCATTTTCAAATTTTTTGGCCTGAATATCAAGAAACTAGGCAATCTTGTCCAATCTAATTGGAATACAATCCATAATTCAAACTCCCCTTTTGACTCTTTTCATCAAAATCTTTGTCAGATGAGAAGGGTTTTCTCTCACTGAAAACCCTTTGCTCTCCTGTTGGTAAATTAGAACATAATTTGGATCTCCTAAAGGACTCAATTATTGCTTTAGAATCCCAGCTTGAAGATAGTATCCCAACTGATTCTCAGATTCAGCACCTTACTTCTCTTCATATTATCAATTAGCTTTGATTAAACAAGTTAACCTTAAATAGTGGGCTAAGTCAAATGCTCTTGGGTTAATGATGGTGATAGGAATGTCAAAATACTTTCACAATTTAATAACTCATCATCATCACAAAAACTTTGTTAAAGGAATTATGGGCCCTTCTATAGGTTCAATTCATGATACCAATCAGATTGTGTCTATATTTTGTAATCACTATACCAAACTCTGAAGCACCTCTCATTTTATTCAACCTAATACTTTTATGCCTAGTCTTCCCAGCTTATCTTCTGTTGAGAGTTCATCTTTAATTAAACCATTCTCTCTCGAAGAGATTCACTCTGCTGTTCATTCTTTAGGTCTTGGCAAAAGTCCAAGACCTGATGGTTTTACATGTGAATTCTATAGGGCTTACTAGGATACTTTAGCCCCTTTCTTCCTTCATATTTTTAATTGCTTTCATCAGTATGTGCATGTTCCTATCAGTTGGACCAAAACATTTCTTGCATTTATCCCAAAAATTAAGAATCCAACTGATGTTACTCATTAGAGGCCGATTGCATTATCTAATGTCAATTATAGAATTCTTGCTACGGTTATCTCCAATCAATTAAAGCCTCTTTATCTAACATTATCAGCTATAATCAATCTGCTTTCCTCCCAAATTGAAGGATTCACAATAACATTTTAATTGCACAAGAAGCTGCTCATACTATGTTCTCTTCTAGGGGGAAACATCCTCTGGTTTAGTTAAGCTTGATTTAAAAAAGGCATTTGATCAGTTATCTTGGGATTCCATTTTTAAGGTTCTCGATGCTATGAACTTTCCTTCTAAAATTTATTAATTGGATTAATGCTTGTATCTCTTCCCCCTCTACTACCTATCTAATAAATAGACATATGTCCAACTCTTTCACTGGTAGATGTGGGGTAAGACAAGGAGATCCCTTATCTCTGTATCTTTATATCCTAGTAGCTCAGATCCTTGCTCAATTATTCTCTCAAGCAGTTGAATCTAATAAGCTTACACCACTTAGATTTAATTCCTTTGTAAAGTAAAGCCATATCATATATGCTGATGACATTCTCTTATGCTTTAAAGCTAACCAAAAATCCTGCTTAACTTTAAATCTACCTTTGACAAATACGAATTTTTAACTAACCAACATGTTACTCTTTCTAAATCTGCAATTTATTTTCCTAAATCCACTCCTAGAAATACTAGAGCTAACATCTGCTCTTGGTTTCAAAGAGGCTCAATTTCCTTTCAAATATTTTGATGCATCTATTTCTACTCATCGTCCGCCTTCTAGTTCTTATGAGGATCTACTTCTTAAGCTTAAATCAAAGTTTGCATCTTGGAAATGTAATTATCTCTCCCAAGCTGGTTGTCTGGTGCTTATTAAATCTGTCCTCAACTCCATCCCAATCCATACACTTAGTGTCAATTGGTTACTTTTGTCTACTCTTCACAAGGTTGAAACTTTGATTAAACCCTTCTTCCATCCTTGAGGGTGCATCTGTTGCTGCTCTTATCCGATCTAGTAGCTGGGATTCTCAGTTGTTATCGGATATGTTAGTTAATAGTTTAATTTGTCACATTAATTTCATAGTAGTTGCTCATTCCCCCTGTGATGATAAAAGGGTTTAGAAGGCAAATCAAACAGGTAAGACTACTGCTATGGGAGCTTATACTTTCCTTAGACAGCAGATCTATGCCCCTCATAATTCCAATTGGTATGGCTGGCAGAACTTGTGGAAAACTCCTGTTATACCTAAAATACAGATTTTTTGTTGGAAACTTCTACACAAAAGATTACCTACCACTAATAAATAGACTTCAAAGATTTAATTTGAGACTACAGCAGCCTTGTCCCCTATGTAACATTTTCCCTTGAAACCATTGATCATATTTTCTTTGAATGCCCTTTTTCAATCAAACTATGGGATTGTTGGAGACACAATTTACCTGAATCCTTCCAATTAAAAGACTCTTGGGCTTTAGGTGACCAGCTCCTTGAAGGCTATGATCAGGGTTTTGGGAAACAATTTACCTGAACTTGGTAGTAACTATTTTGTTCAGAATTACAAATACATATCATTAACAAATTACCAGGATTCCTGTGTGATAGTAACACGATCACTTTAAGCGTAGAAAACTCAAATGAGGAAGATATAAGCACAAATATAAGTTTAGCTTTCGAGTAGAGGCATGTTGTAGCCAATGGAGAAAAAGGATCCAAAGATATGGAAACCAAGGATGATTAACCAAATAGAAAAGTTTGGTTAAGTTGAAAATTCAATCGAAGCTGATTCAAGTACTGATTAAACATAACCTAAACACATGAAAGATTAAGAACTACTCCAATTTCTTTCAGAAGATATCTTTTCACATGTTGAAGGCTTGCCAAATTTCTTCTAGTACCTGAGGATATATACAGTAGAAGAGGCATTTGACTTTCAAATGAATTTTCTAATTGATGCCTATGTAACTTCAAGAAACCTTGTAACTTGCTTATGTTCCTTTTCCAAGCACAAGAATGGTTTCTGCAAGGATGACACTCTCAGTTGTTATGCATTGCCACACAGCATAGTCCTACCAAGTCAGCTATCTTGGTATGTTAGTGGTGGCAACAAATGTGAAAAAAGGAAAAATAGAACTACTATCATGTATCACTTTAACAGGCTACAGGAAGATGTAAAATGAATTCTTACCATATCTGCTGCATTTTAACCATAGTCATAACTTATACCATCCAATTAAACTTGAGAATTAACAAGCAGAACTCATATAAGCACAGAAAGAAGCAAATCCGTCCAGAGCCAAAAGATGTCTGATACCTTAACCCAGTACTGTGCTTTTCTGAATGTTTCTAGACTTGTTATGTCATATACCACAAGTGCAACAGCTGCTCCTCGGTAGTAAAGAGGGGCCAGTGAAGCATACCTGGAAAAATAACATCCTCAGAATACATAATTTATATGGGAGATTTATGGACTTTGGAATCTACAAAATGTGTATCTACAATTAGGCACCAAAAACAAAAACAGGAATGCCATCCATATATACTTGCATATGTTTCACCAAAACACACATGTTTGATCCAAATAGAGCTCTAAAAAACATAAATCATGCACCTCTCCTGTCCTGCTGTATCCCATATTTCAAACTTCACTGATGTGGAGTCTTGCAAGGCCAATGTTTGAGATAAGAAGGAAGCACCAACAGTTACCTAAATGAACCAAATCAGAAGCAACATATATTAAAAGGAACCATTTTATCACATGTTGCAGGAGAGAAGAAACTATGATAACAAACAGGAGCACTAACAGAATATATTAAAAATCAAGGTTCACCATTCCACAATGTACTGCTCGATATGGGGTGGTACATACGGGTCCAATAAGGGACCGGCATGCGCGGTACATGCATACACTCCCGTATACCATATGTTGGTATGGCTCAGTACATACTGCACGGATAGCTGGTCGATACACCGGTACAGATTGGTAAGGTGAACCATGCTAAAAATTACACGTGCACTAACTACAACAACAAACCAATTCCTGACCACTTATACCTATAAAACTTTTCCTGCACTTCCTCTTTGTTCCCTAAGTAATCCAAAAGTTTTGTGCAAGTGCAAGTCTTTGATCAATTTAATATGCATAGCAATCTCCATCTTGAACTATTGCTTCTGGCTTACCATGAGTAGTAACCTATCAGTGAACGAAGAGGAACAACTATCCAAAATGCACATACTCGACACACCATATCATCTGAAGGCTCTTTTTTGAGACTACATTTTAATCATATATAGAACCTGTTGTATTATATAATAAACTTGGACCTAATTATTGTTCAGAATTACAAATACATAGCATTAACAAATTACCAGGATTCCTGTGTTGTAGTAAGATGATCACTTTAAGTGTAGAAAACTCAAATGAGGAAGATATAACTATATAAGCACAAATATAAGTTTAGCTTTCTAGTAGAGACATTTTGTAACCAATGGAGAAAAAAGATCCAAAGATATGGAAACCAAGGATGATTAACCAAATAGAAAACGTTGGTTAAGTTGAAAATTCAACTGAAGCTGATTCAACTATTGATTAAACAACAACCTACACACATAAAATATTAAAAACTCCAACAACTCTTCCATTAGATATCTTTTCACATGTTGAAGGCTTGCTAAATTTCTTCTAGTATCTGAGGATATATACAGTAGAAGAGGCATTTGACTTTCAAATGAATTTTTGATATACAGTAGAAGAGGCATTTTATTTATCACTTGAAGATAGATGATGACTTATGACTACCTACAAAAAATCTCTTAATCAGAGAGATATTTGAGCAGTGGGAATGAGCTTTACAGGAGAAGAAGCTCTCTTTTTGAACCAACTCAATATCTTTATCATCAACATTTTCTTCATCGTCACTTGCTGAAAAATAGACCTGATGTTCCAAAAGTGTCTACATCTTGTTTCAACTGTCCAATTCAAAGCTTAATTTTACTGATATAGTACTCCATACATGATGGTATTGTCAACACAGGCACAATACTCAGAATTGTTAGATTAGTATTTGTATAAAGGATTACCTTTGAAGTAGGTTCAAAATGGCCACGAACAAACCGAAGGACTATGCAGCTTTTACCAACACCAGAATCACCCAACAGTACTAACTGCAAAGACACAGATATCACTGGTATCAAAATCAGTCAGTTCGTGCAATTATGCAGTAAACTCATTCACAAGACAAACAGCACGTTTCAAACAAAGGTTTGCCCAACTTTACTTTGGCAAACTATTAAATGATAATTTAATATTTAAATGCAAATTCTTAATAAACAAGGTTAATTAAGATCAAGTTCACTCTCATCTTAAAAATTAAGAACAATCACATTTAGTTGATGCCTCCAGAAGCATGCAGATAAATCAATAAAAAGTTCCACAAGGTTAATTAAGATCAAGTTTACTCTCATCTTACAAATTAAGATCAATCACATTTTGCTGATGCCTTCAGAAGCATGCAAATAAATCAATAAAAAGTTCCAACATACAAGCAAATAGAAGGTGTCAGATTCATCAATGCATGAAGAATCATGCATATATTAGCAAGTACAGGCAACATAAACAATGGCCCAGCTCCATCTCTGCACTATGTGCAAAGAAACACACTCAAACTGTATCCATAAAGAAACTATTGAAACTCTGAAAGAATTGCGTGAACTGAATAGGAAAACTTAAAATCAAATCTTAGGGGACACAAAGGAGCCAAACAAGAAGACGGTGCATCATTTCTCACTAAAAGGGATCATTAAGGACTAATAAATTGAGGACAACTTACATAACATACACAATGAACTATGATAAATCCAAATTAGGAACCATCTCAGGAATGGCATTGACAAAATAATTAGAATCAAATATTTGAAAAGGCCATTTTGTTTTCACCAAAAATATAAAAAAATAGTAAACCAGAAGTTGAGTTGCAAGGAACTATGATTATCATGTCGGTGCTTGATTTATGGAAAGTCAAGTCTCGAGAGAAGTTCCAGGGAGCTCCATTGTTTGCAGTCATCAAAGATCACCCAGGATCTGTTCATAATATATTCAGTGTTACTCAAACAATGTATTCTATAAGTAAACACATACTTTTGAGTTGCTTGTTTTATCTGTATAGTGATTGTCTTGGATAAAATATTTGTTTGTTGTGAGGCTTAAATGTTAGGAAAAATTGATTTTCCAGTAAGTCAAATGCAAGATAGTGAAACCTAACTATAGTTTGTAATCTGATCGCATACAACTCTTCTCTATCCTATTCACTTTGTTGTTTTGCATAAATAGTTAATATATGATAAGCATGTCTTCCGAAGTCAGTGAATGTAACTACCAAGTATTCTCTTTCATTGTATGCAAAGGACTTGCTAAGACAAGGAAAATTGTGCACAAGATTACTGAAACAATGAAATATGATAAGCTACAAAAGATAAATAAATATGATTATATGCTAAGAAAAAATTGACTGATAAGATTCTCCAAGTCTGTCACAAGGATTACTTATCGTGTTACATGAAGTTGCTGATATTGGTCAGCACAGATATGTCCAAGAATTAGATGCATATTCTCAACGTGTTCTCATTTCGAACAGATCAGTAGTACCAAAACAGAAAACAGGGTGCATGGTACAAAGTACATTGCTATGATAGGACAGAAAAGACAAAGCATACCTTGACACGCAAGCACTTTGAGTCAGTAACCATCAAATTTTTATTATTAAAACTGCCCAACCTTCCAGCATGTCTTTCTGTTTATTGCCAAAAGATTCACATATAATTACTTATATTGTCTCAATAACACAACAATATTATTTGATTCTCTATTCAGAATGCTTTCATATGGCAGCAAAAAATACATCAAATAAATATTTAATATTGAGGAAAATGCTTCACATGATGGAAACACCAAGTGCTACTCGCATACAGATATTTATAAAATGCCTTAAATGGTTGAGTTGACAAGAAAAATTGTGAACAACAATAACCACGATATTGCAAAAGATACTTCATAGTAACGGTCTAAATTTTCAAGATAGTCACTCAAGGAAGACACATTAGACTGTCTGTTCTCCCTAGTATGAACCATATGACTATAGCTTTTATTTTTTATTGGAAAAGAACTTGAGCATACCTATTTCTGTTGTTTTCCAAGATAGACAAATAATATATTAGGAACAATCATCATACGGCTTTGAAAGGATGGATGCACATTTGATAAACTAAAGAACATATCATTTGGATCAAGTTGAATATAGGAACTAAGGATAAAGAATATTCATCACTTCCTCCAAGGAACTCTAAGGCATCACCAGCATGGTAGCTATTTGAATTTCTTCTTCCCATTAGAGATTCAAAATTTTTTTAGCTTTCATCGCTCAAAAACTTGCATAATTGTTGCATATAGAGAGTTTTTGATGAAAAAGTGAAGTCCGCCAGTTGTTCTTACCTTATGCTAGGGATTTAATAGATCAAAGAATTCATATGGCCAATTATTCAAATATGCCTTGTATCGATGGTCACTGAACCTAAATCTGAAGTAAAATACTGTCTTCATGTAATTTTCACGCAATCAAGTCAACAATTCAAAAAGAAAATTCATAAAAAAAAAATAAAAACTACATAGCATATAGTATTTATGAGCCTTGGGATGTCAGCTATGTTTGTTGCAAGATGGTTTCACTGACCTCATGAGCAAAGTAGTGTCAAAAATGTGATAAATTAAGGCTTATTTGTATTCTCCAAAAGAAATTTGGTTTCTCATTCTTCTTCGTCCACTACAACAATCCTGGCAACTCATACCAACACGACCTTTATATGACCTGAAAACTAAATACACAGCACCTGTTAACTACATGATATCCTGCTGCAACAGCTTCTAGCTCTTTGCCCTTTTCTGATTTATCCAACCCTCTTTTCACACCACCCGCTCCTTCCTCTTACCCTCCAACTCATATGCCTCAACGACATATGATTACAATACATTAGTAACTAGATCCTACCCCGTTCCTCTACCTATGCACTGCAACCAACTCATACTCAGACAAACTCTCCTCGATCTTACCGCCATGTTTGCAACCTGATCAAATTTGATTAAATACGACAAAACAATAAGCCCATACTAGGACCCTATATCACCACCACGTCATGCAAGAAAACGCTTAATAAATCTAACAAAGCCAGACAACAGAGGAAATAGGCCTTAGAAACATTTCAAATAAAAGGAACGAACGGTGCAAGAATTAAATGCACGAAGTCTACAAAATCCTCTCCAAACAGTCATAAAATGAGTTCCCAATTAAATAGCATTTGACGCATATCTCGATCACCTCTCCAAACAGTCATAAAATGAGTTCCCAATTAAATAGCATTTGACGCATATCTCGATCACCATTAATATTCCAGCATGCAGCTCCTCCCACAAATTAAGCAAACGGGCGCACTGAACGCAAAAGCTCGGATCTTTCCGTTACCGCAGCGACTACCATCCGGAGAGCTAATGATACGTAAACAAATCACGACCATACCTACAAATGTGTCAAGATCGAACCCCATATACCCCAAGTCGCAACGCCAATCTTTCATATAGGAAAAAGAAAACAAAATAGAGAGAGAGAGAGAGAGAGAGAGAGAGAGAGAGAGAGAGAGAGAGAGAGAGAGAGAGAGAGAGAGAGAGAGATTTGACGACTGAAAGAAATGCATCCCTATCTTCCTACAACGAGGATCAATATCAGAATTTTTTGGCAAGGGACAGCCATACCTGAGAATGGAAGGAATGGAGCAATCAACAAAGGGTAAAGAAGGAGAATGGATTAAACCCTAAGAGAGGAAGCAGAGATCGGGAACCTGGAAAAGAGGAGGAGCAGCCCATCTGCGAGAGAGGCTCGGCCGGGAGCCCGAGTTCGACGGGAGGGGAATCCCAAAGGAGACGAACACTGGGCTCGCTCGGCCGGGTCGACTGCGAGTTGTATGTGCGAAGTCGAGCGCGGAGAGGAGAAATCGGAGCGGGTTTAAATAAGGGCGGAATATGATCGTCATCTCGTGGTCGGCCCTAAACTTCGACAGAAATGCTTTGAGCTTCGTGCTATTCCTGTTTCAACGGTCGATACGCGTGTGGCCGCGTCACCCACCGCTCCGAAGACCGTCGTGCGCGTCGGTTTTCTCTTATTATTTTGACACATTATTATATGCATTGTAATTAATTTATATACATAACCTAAATAACTGGTGATTTTTATATTTATCTTTTGATCTTTCTTTTTCGATTTCATGAGACGTAGATACATCATTTATTGCGATGGGACCCTCTGTTGTGACTCAGGATACCAACCGCCTTAGCGACTTGAACGGTATTTTTCCTCTATATTTATTTAAGCTTAGCGTGATCTTTCTAAACCTAAAATTATCTATAATTAATCTCTCTTCAGTTAATCATATTTAAATATTAGTAAAAATAATTAATATCCTTTAGGAACATCTTATTATGATTTTTTGAGCTCATAATAACTAATTGTAATGGTTTGGAATTCAACATGTTTGGATTTACGTTTGGAATTATATGACATAAAGCTTCTCGCTCCCAGCGCCTTCTCACCAGGCATGGCCACCAACTGCACGCCCCACCGAATCATGACCTCGATTGTCGGACAGAGAAGCCGACCCGTTAAGAGCTCGGATCCGAAACCCGCGAGCGAGAAGCTCCGCCTTACGCGCGAGCAATCTGGATTTGTGAGCCCGGGTTTGGTTGACCGGTCTCCATCGCTCCCCTTCCAACCCGAAATGGAGGCTGACGTGTGACGCCCTAATGGTACTCCCACTTCCTGCACTTTCAGTGGAGTCGCCACTACTCCCACTTCTTACGCACACATACACGTGTGTATATATATATATATATATATATATATATATATATATATATATATATATAATGCTTCAGTAAGATGCTGTCCATCCTATGCACGCAATAAATGGTTCAGTGCATTTAGGTTTCGATGTAACTATGAGCAAGTAATCTTACTGTTATACCGAAGTTAGCCATTACAATGTAAACTTGATCCAGTTTTACCTGCGTAGTCTTCTTTGCTAGTGACGTACGTGGTTTTGGTTCCTTTAGTGCAAGTGGAGTCTTACGTGCATACGTGCGCGGAACAGTTACTGGAAAGGAACATGATTCAGGTCTAAAGTAGTGGCCATGATAAGGTTAGCATAGATATATGTGACGCATATACGTTTGTGTAAAAATTGAGATATGTATCTAATTATTTTATACTTCGAGAACTTGTGTTTTCAAGACAGCTAGCAGGTGATGAACAGCAAGCGGAAGAAGATGGTGAGAGCAACTGCTGGTGAAATGGAAGGTAAAGATGATGAGCAACAGCTGCGGCAGCTTTTCAGGAGCAAGGAAGCAGCTCGCCATCGGTTGGTCCTCTCGCCTTTGCCGTACTGCTAACTTCCAGGAATCATCCGCCGTGGAAGGAAAGATTTGATCTCCTCCTCCCACTTTTCCAGTTTGATCTCCACACACTGTCAGCTCAGCACACGGACCATCATAAGTTCTGCTGAGACACTGGTGCACTTCCACCAAATTTTATGCGAGGGTGAGAAGAGAGTGGATGTTAGGAAAACATACCTATCAAAGCACCAGCAGGTACGCATTCAGATGCAGATTTAGATGACTAATGAATTATGTAACGTGCTGAATTCGAATAATTCCAAACTTAAATCCAAAACTTTCTGAATTACTTTATTCCAAAGATTTTTAGACCCCCACCTCAGTAGAACACATGCATTAAACAAAAATGAAGTTCCCTTCTCTCTCTCTCTCTCTCTCTCTCTCTCTCTCTCTCTCTCTCTCTCTCTCTCTCTCTCTCTCTCTCCCCTTCCGATTTCTTTGTTTTTTTCCTGCAACCACTTTTGTATTATTGTTATCTACATTTCTCGTTTATGAACTGCTGATAGAATGTATAAAGAGCACGTGACGTTCACATGACGAAGCACGCGTTCGGGTTCTCGTCGCTGAACATCTGTGGCGCGCAAACCATCTCCATGCGGTAACCGTACCCCTCGAATCCCCCGTGCGGCCCGTAGTACTCCATCTTGTTCGCCTCCGCCACCGTCGTCGTCGTCTCTTCCTTGTTTCCCTCCTCTACACGGCCTTCCTTCTTCTTCTCCCCTCCACTTCCGCTGCCCTTCTCCTTTTTCTCGCCGCCGCGTCCGCCGTCGTCCTTCTTCGCAGGAACTATCTCGACCCCGCGCTTCAGCCTGTCCTCGAGGACGGCGGGGAGGGTCCTCAAGTCCATGGTGCCCTTGACGGTGACCACATCCTTCGCCGCGTCCACCGTCACCTCCTCCACGCCTGAGGGTAATTTTGTCAATTCAAAGTATTATCAGCCGTCGGATAAGCTCACGTGCTCCCATCCGACGGAAGAGAAATGGTAAACGAGTGCGGGTGTTCAAATCTGGAGAGAAGCGAGTTTACCTTTAATTTTATGGATGTGTCTTTTGATCCGTTGGATGCAGCCATCGCAGTGGAGGCGAATCTTGAGCACCACCGTGGAGGACGCAGGCTGTATCGATCATTCCAGGAACAAATTTGAAGAGATCGATAAGCGAAAAATGGAGATGGATGAAATCAATGCGTGGACCAATCGCTTACTGGTTTGGGCTTCTTGTCGTCGGATGATTTCTTCTGGTTCTTGTCTTTGGCATTTTCGTCCTTCTTCATCTCGTCGCCCTTGGGCTTCTTGGGGGGGTCCTTGGGGGAGATGAAGTCGACCTTCTTCTTGGTCTTGGCCTCCAGGAACTCCTTTAGCTTCCAGGGGTCCACCTTTCCGATCGCCTTCAGCCTGTTGTTCGCGGGATCCACACTCACCGCTTCCACTCCTGCGGACACGCGGTGGAAAGTTGATGTGAATTGTGAGTCCTCTTCTCTCAAACAGAGCAACCGTTGGTCGCTCTGTCTCTCGCATTGTATTTATCCTAATTCGCTGCCCAATTCGAATGTGTGAAGAAAGATTTAGAAGGACCGACTTGGATTCATAACAAAACATCATTTTCGCCCTAAATTTGCATGTCTTTTTCTTCTGTCCACGCACTCCACTTCTGATTGAAAAGAATCGAGAACGGAGTGGTGGATTAGACTGCAAGAATTCATAGTTCGAAGTTTAGATGAAAGGGAAACTACATAAAGCTTTTTCTACGCTTTTTCTTTGTGTTGTGTGAGTGTTTGCTAGAGTGCAATGGAAGCGAGGAATACAAGATCCAAGAAACCTAAAAACCGTTCCTTTTCTCCTTGAAAAATTCTGGCAGGAAGGAAAAAGAGGGAATCACATCTCGATCGATCTCAAATCTTTTGTGGCACCGAGATTGAAACAAGAACCGGAAGGGAGTGTAGTTACCCTCTAGTCTCTTGACGGCCTTCCGGACCTTTTGGGCGCAGCCATCGCAGTGCATGTCGAGCTTCACCTCGACGGCCTCCTCCATTCCTCCTCTCTTCTTCTTCTCCCCGTCCCCCTTCTTCTCCTTCTCCTGCCATTTCAGAAACAAACCAATCAAGCAAACAACAACATTACAAAAGAGACGCAGCCGAAAGCACCAAGGCTGACGAACAACAGCCCTGCCTCGCCTCACCTGACCCATAGCGTTCGCCGCTGCTCGCACTCCCTGGGGTGTGGTGGCGGTATGCATATATAAGGAATGTTAGGACTCGAATTCGGATACGGACTCGGAATCGATTCCGGATTCGGATCCCAACTATTAATCATGCTTTGGCTTTGTTTATGTTTCGCTTTTAATCATGCATGGGAAGGAAGAGTGCGACGCACGTGGCACTATCATCTGGACGTAGGGACCCTTTTTAACGGGATACGAATCTGGTATGATCGTTGGTAGCGGAACTTAATCATCGGTCCGAGGAAAAATTACGCCGTTATGGGGTCCTGAACGGCTTCCAGTTGTAACGAGCGACCGTCTTACGCTGGAAACGAAATGACGGGAATACCTTGGCCAGCTGTCGACGTGGGCAAGAAGGAGGATGAGAGTTATGACTCACCGGGATGCCGCAGCAATAGCCACCCATAACGCGCATAACTGTAACTCACCAGGATGCCGCATCCCACCGGCTTCTTTCGCCTACTTACCTAATGTACTCACACCTCCTCTTTAACAAAATAAAGAAAATTTGAGTAAAAGTGATAAATATGTTTAATTAAAAATATGAGTAAATGTGATAAATAAGTAAATCAACAAGTAATGATAAGGTAAGACAAAGAATGAAGTATATCGATTTATACCAACTTTCACTATCGATCTTCTTTTCAATTTATGAAGATTAATTATTCTTGTTACAACTATTCTTCTTTTTACAGGCTTAGAAGAAAACTTTTACATTCTTTTTCTCCTTTTAACAAGCTTATGAGAGAATATTTACATCTCTCTTTTACATAAGATCTCACATCTCCTTAGTATAATTTTTACGCTCAAGAAGAAAGAGATTCAAACACTTTTCAAGAGAGTTTACACACTTCAATTCATAAGATTTTATTCTTCCCTCTTCTTTTTCACCTGTTGCATCAAGCACACATGAGTAGGATATTTATAGACCCCAAATGACTTCAAAAATAGAGTCAATAATTCAAATCTCTAAGTTTTTGAGGTACTGGTGGTATTACTGCTGATGTCGAGTAGTACTACCACCAAACAGAGCCCATGAATTTGGGCTCTAACGGTACCATCGCCACCCTAGGTGGTATTACCGTCAGATTTTCTAAAAAAGTATAACCTGTACTTTTCGGCTCTCAAGCAGTGTCATTGCCTAGGCTTGGCAGTACCATCATCTGGGCCAATCTTAGGTCATCGAATTTGCCTTCCAATAGGCCCAATTCGACCCTAGTTGAGGCCCAATGAGCTCTTAATTAAGTTGGCATAATTACAACCTAAAACCAACTTAATTAGACTTCAAATAATTTCAATCAAAACTCAACCACTCTAATTACAATCAGGAAGCCTTCAGCATATTGTCTAGCATGTCATCTGTTCATCCAACACTTCGTTCGAACCTCTAATGCATTATCCTTTCCCTCGACGTATTATCTGATCTATTGGCATATTGACCTCCAACAACATCTGATCTTCTTGACGTAATACCGAATCCTTCCAGCTCGATGCCCGAACTTATGGCACGAAGTATATCCTTTGGTATGTCGATCAATTTTTTGGCCCAACGTCCAATCTTTGATGTGATGCTCTTCGACCCAACATCTGATTCTCTTGTTTTAACAATTGATCTTTCGATAGTTCAAGTATATGATCGAAGTTTCTCTTGTGTCAGTTATACTAAACTCATATCAGTCCATAAACTTATCAATTGATTTTATCATCAAAATTTGGGATTCAACATAGCAGTGTGAGAACGATGTGTACGCCCCGACCACAACGACATGGTTATCGACCCCCTTTTAGATCAACTTCACCTACGATTGAAGGGGATCCGATCAGACGATGAGAATTGATTATAGCACAAAATGGAGATCCGAAGAGTACATATCTGATGGTGGGAGAGACAATAAACCCTCATCCTCCTTCTCGCTCTCTGTATTGTCATCGCTATATTTCTAATACTCTTCCCCACCACCACAACGTCGGAGGTGAGCAAGAAGGAGGATGAGAGTTTCTTGTCTCTCTTGTTGTTAGATTTGTACTATTCGGGCCTTCATTTTGTGTGACAATTAATCCTTGTCGTTTGATTAGATCCCCTCCAGTCATGGATGAACATGATCCAAAAGAAGGTCGCACTACCGCATCATTGTGGTTGGGGCGTATGTATCATTTGCGTAGTGGCTAAAGCTCAAGAGCTCGAAGCAAGCATGCCTCTTTACCAAGCTTGCTTGCAACCTCTCCCTCCTTGTCACTCTCTACCTCTTCCTTAAATATATTACGCCATCGAATGAAGCAACTATTTGAGGATTTGAGTATACTACGAATACAGATGTCTCACTTACCTTCTATTCCCCCTCTGACACCAACATAGATACAGAGCCGCACAAGAGGAGATAGAGCGATGCAATGTGGACTTAGATGCCTCATCATTCTACCTTCTCTTACTCCTCGTTCGAATCGACATCGGTAAGGCCAACCACCTCGTTATCGTTGTCAATCACCACCACAATAACCATGCACATTATTGTTAAAATTATCTTTTTTTATCAATTATTTTTGTGCCATTGTGTTGTCATATCTTTCATCGATAAAATTATTTACATTAAGATAAATGAGATTAAACATTTTACTTTCATAATTATAAGGATTTTAATATAAAATTTTTAAATATAAGAATCGACATATTAAAAAGGTGGAGTAATATTTAATTAAGCTATTATCCGAAAAGAAGGTGTGGGCCATGCTGCGCCGGGCTGCGTCTCCAACATGAGACGGGTGGACGACTCGGGTACGGGAAGAAGTGTGAGATGGTTGTTGGTGTCGGTGAGGCAGGTTCGTAAAGGTAACTCCCACGTGAAAGAAGTTTCCCGACACCTTCCCTCCCATTACACCAATCTTTTCTGCGTACTTTTGTGTCACTCAGAACGCTGAAAATTACAAAAGAAAATATCAACGGATACATTAAGGTCCCGACTCCAAATCCAATAAGCTTATCGATCTAAAATTCGAAACCATGCCTGATATCTCGGGTTAGATACTGTAGATGAATCGGATTGGGTTGGATCCATTTAACTTCTGAATCCGATTCCAAATTCCATGATAATTTACGATAGGATATTTGCATGCTATAGTTGGTTAGTGTTGACAATAACTGTGCGCCGAAGATGAAAGAAAATATATCAAGAAAATAGTTGCACGTCGCTAAAGACTGAAGTAATTGTATTGTATATATTGGATTTGAGTCAATCTCGAAACTAAAACATTCGAGTTGAACTGATGATCTATGTGATCTAAAAATTTCAATGAACATAGGGGTTGCCTGTGTTGGCTAGACTTTGCTCGTAAAGTATTGTAACCGAAGGTATAATTTGATTTCAGAATAAAGATTCAAACTGGAATATTAGAGAGAAATGTTGAGCCACAGAAGCTATCACACGTGAAGTCCAACGACGCCTTGGAAGTACACGAATGCCATAACCTAATGGATCCAGTTCACAGTCGTCCGGATCGTTCACATGCCCACATGTAGCTGTGGAAATGAGGTTGGGTCTCATCACTGAGCCTAGTCCTTCTCCATCACCTATGCTCTTGACCTACTATTTGGCCATTGCAGGACGTCCCTCCAAATTTGTCAACACAAACGGGCCCACCCACAGAGAGAGAGAGAGAGAGAGAGAGAGAGAGAGAGAGAGTACAGGTATGGCCTTAGTATGAATGATGGTAAGTTCTTTTGGCGATGAGACAGAGCCAGACCAGGAGGTTCGAAGTGATGGGAACAGGCAGGCTAACCTTTGACTTCCTTTCGGCATCCATATATTTCAGTTCAGGCTCTCGTTTCTGTGTTGTTCTCTCTCCTTAGAGCCAGTGTCTTGCTCTGAGGGTGGTGAGCACCACCAGCTGCAAATCGCAACCTCTCATACTGATATAAATATATATATATATATATATATATATATATATATATATATATATATATATATATATATATCTCTCTCTCAGAGAAGTTTGGGAAGATGTCCTTGGATTAAGCATCCGGGTGGAGATGGGGAGAACTCCATGCTGTGACAAGGCCAACGTGAAGAAGGGTCCTTGGTCACCTGAGGAAGACACCAAGCTGAAGGAGTTCATGGAGAAGTATGGTACCGGTGGGAATTGGATTGCTCTTCCTCACAAAGCTGGTAAGACAGTGTCTAATATATATAGAGAGAGAGAGATAGAGAGAGTAGTTTTGTTCTGAGGATGGTGGTGACCCTGGTTGTTTGTTGTTTTGACAGGCCTGAGGAGATGTGGGAAGAGTTGCAGGCTCAGATGGCTCAACTATTTGAGACCCAACATAAAACATGGGGAGTTCTCAGAAGAAGAAGATAGAGTCATATGCAGCATCTTCGCCGCCATCGGAAGCAGGTGAGATGCATCCTTCTCGAAGGCCTCAAATATCTCTCTTCTCTTCTCTTCCGAGCGTTGCATGCCATCAGTCGCATTTGATCTCCTCTTCAAGAAAATGCGAACGCTTTCTGCAAGTCGATGAGATATATATGATTCTTCTCGATGGCAAAACCGACTTCCTCCTTCCCCTTCACGAGTGCAGGTGGTCCATCATGGCTTCCCAGCTTCCGGGCAGGACAGACAATGACATCAAGAACTATTGGAACACCAAGCTCAAGAAGAAACTCCTTGGAATCACTCCTTTACAAAGGAAACCACATCGACGGAACAATCGTCATCATCAAAACCAGCATTTCTCCGCATCACCATCCTCATCATCACAAGGTGCCGTCTCTGAGAGCTTTCGTATAACCTCCCAGGTCATGCCCCGCTCGACCCCTGTGATCTCTAGTGATTTCTTTCAAGTTCCATACCATCAGTATCAGATGAAGAGCAGCAGCAACATGAACACCGTCAGAATCGGCCAGAGCTGCATCTCCTCTGAAGACAACTGCACTCGATTCAGCAACATAAAAGATCTGAACTATGGCTCTGGCGGTGGAGAAGAGCAGATGGGCATCCACGAAGTGAGCAAATTGTTCCTCCTGGGAGGAGGCTGTCAGGTGGAGACTGGACTGGAGTATAGCCTTGAGGAGATCAAGCAACTTCTGATCTCCAACTCCGTGTGCAACAACAACAATCACAATCTCTATCTGGATCACCCTATAGCCAATGGAAACATGGAGAATTCAAAGCTCCAGCATGCACCTGATTTCCGACTGTGAAACCCAAAAAGATCGCATCTTTGTTTTGAGGCTGTCTCAGCATCAATCATAGTATTACGAATGCCTCGAATTCTCACGCTAGATTTTTGTTCATCTCATTTCAGACCCAGACAATTGAACTTTCTGACACAAAAGGAGTTTGAGGATCACATGAACGCGAGATGGAATCGACATGTTTGTTAGCTTCCATATTTTAGATCTTGACAGTGTCGAACTAAGATCAGATTCTTGTTGGACTTTGTATTATATTCAAGGAGTCAGAAGTTGCATGTTCTCTATTTATATAATATCGTAATTGATGCTCGTATCAGATAAAAGACGGATGTCATTGACTCGATCTTAACATCCCTGTTCTTGGATAGGTCAGATCTGTCGATGGAGTGTACTCGTATCCATACTGTGGTCAAAACTGGCTTCCAAAGCAAAAGAAGAAACAAGACATGGTGAGAGTGCTAGATTATGTAATCCTATTTAATTAAGTAAAATATATCATGGAATTGGATTCTGATTATAGTTATTTGGTAATAGAAAAATAATCTAATTAAAATAGAATTTTTTAAGGGATATCCTTAATGTGAGGAACTCTCATAATAATTTATTCTAGATCCTCTGTTTCCGTCTACAAATAGACATGACGTCTATGAATGTATAAGAGAAAAAAGATGTATGTCATAAAGGACTCAGTTGAGAGATTACAGTTTATCTCTTAATCTCCCGAAAGGATAGGAAGAGAGGAGAAGGTGAGTCTAGTTCTCCTTGCAGATTAATAATGAAAGGTATGCATCGTAATATTATTTAGATTCATTATTGTTTGATTTTAGATTATGACATAAAATTTTTTCACATTACAGATAGTATTATTATATATTTTTATACTAATAGAGAGACCGTACACAATAATACATCATTCTTCTATTTTGCCTATTGAGAACGTAAATTGGCAGCAGTGTTCTTTCATCTATCTACTGAGATTTTACTAATTGACCACAATAAGTTTCAAAATGACAATTATATTTATACATACTCCTTTTGTTGCATTTGGTTTCTGATTCCTATGGACGATATGTCAAATACTTAGGACACATGAATGACCTCTCCTTTATCATTTTTGCTCTCCATTTCCAGCAAGCAAAACCATGAAATGATTCTAAATACGATAACCTTAGTCTTCGATATCTGATGTATAGAAATGTCAATCAAGTTGAGCAAAAATCTTAACAGCAGTTTATCAAACAGCTTAGTTTGTGTCGACAAAGGTTGAATAATATAAACGCTTGGACAGTTTATTTGGTGAGTTGCTTGAAATCTAAATTGGTTTCAGTGCCAAGTAAAACTGTGACATTAGATGGGTAGATAAAGGAGACAAGATGCTCGAGAATAGTCTCTGTTCAGCTTGGCATGAAGAATTTGAGATGTCTTTCTTTTCTGAGCCAACAGTGAACCCTTGCCACTTCTATGGTCATGGATTAGGTAAGGACTAAAAAGAGTAGGAAGAGACCTGTGATGAAGGAAACAGCAGAAGAGGTCCAATTCCAGCACACTCTTCAATGGACAATTACCTGCTTTGTTAAGGTTCATGTTTGAGATACATTTGTCTTGCTCAATGACATTTCAGTAACATTTAGCTTCGAGTTGATACCAAAGCAGCAGATGTTTGTTCTTGCTAGATTTGTCAGATCTGCTGGTGGCAATGCATCACCATCCTAGTGAATCTTACAGTTAACAAGCTCTGTGGTCTTTTAATGCAGCAGTTTTTTGTTTTTGTTTTATAGAAAAACTCAATGTAGCATTTAATGACAGCTAAACATTTTTTTTCTTTTGGTTTTTGGAGAAAGTAGATCTATTACCACACGACCCTTGCCAACATCATGCTAGCCAAATCACCATGGGGGTAAGTGAAGGTAATGACTTCAAGCCAAGCAATGGAGGCTTTACCTGAAAGGAAAAGTAATCTAAAGCATTTTTTAGGTGAGATGTGGTCCTTTCACATTGATTTGTTCATCATAATAATTCCTCGTATTCAGTCCACTATTCCATAAGATGGTCAATCAAAGGACTGTTCATCACCATTTTGACTATATTTTCCCATGTTCTCTCATGATTTCTGCTCTAAAAAAAAAAAAAAAAGCTTGGTCATTGCAAGTTGGTGACCATATCAATTCTTTAATTCCTCTTTTCGCTCTCCGGATCCATACATAGATATTGTATTCACGAAACCCAGCCTTTAATTCTCCTTCCAAGCTCATCGAATCAATCGAACCTACTTCGGAGGCTGCATCATCATCACTGCTATAAGCTGTTCCCGCCGGCAGTCCATTTGGTTGGCCACTGAGAGTTGACTGATACGGTAAGACGGTGTCCGACATGTGGATATTGCAGATGGGGCGCGTCGAGCGGTCATCGGCTAATATCCGTCCGTCCGAATCTTATCTGATCGCACCCCAACAGGGCGCATCAAACGAACCACATCGCATCATCCCCGCCATGTTTGTGATGGTGGCGGAGGGATCGGTTCCGTGCGCATGGCATTACTGCTGTGAGCGATCGACTGGGCTCCAACCATCATCTACGTTGGCCAACAAAGGATCTTGTGGGAGTAGATGCGATCCAACAAAAATAGGACCCCTCGTGCACAACTGCAACGCGTTTCCTCTTTATTCTATTTGTAGATCGAAGTAACAAGTGGCAGTTATCGACGTCAATCCGAGCGTGAATCTGACGCTCCCACCGTCCACCCCCAACAACCGGATCCATGTCTAATCCAACAAGGCACGCCTTGTTGCGCTCAAATCTCAGTGTCATCCCGTAGCATCTCAGGGTAGCCCGAGGAGGAGGAGAGATGGGCGTCCCCTGTGACGACTCGGTGGTCATCCAGGCGCCGGAGGCTGCCGGCGACCCGAGCGTGATCAGCGTCAGCTGCCCCGACAAGACCGGCATTGGCTGCGACTTCTGCCGCGTCATCCTCTTCTTCGGGCTGAGCATCCTGCGCGGAGGTAAGCCTCCGACCGGGGCCCTATTGCCGTCTTGAAGCTAAAAATTGGATCTTTGGCTGACCTATGCGCGGGCTTGGCGGTGGCTGCTGTGGTTTCTGCAGACGTGAGCACGGATGGGAAGTGGTGCTACGTCGTGTTTTGGGTGGAAGAGAGGGGCGGACGACCGACGCCGTGGGGGCTGCTGAAGAAGCGGCTGCTGGCGGCGTGCCCTGCCGTGTCGGTGGCCTCCGGGCTGCACAATTTCTACTACGGCCCGCAGGAGTTGATGCTGGCTGAGCGGCCGCCGCAAGTCTTCCTCCTCAAGTTCTCTTGCTATGATCGGATGGGTGTCTTGCATGGTAGCAACTCCATTTCTTATCTCCTTTTAGTGTTGCAATGGCTTTGTTGCTTAATTAGCTATTCAGTTATTGTCGTCTCTGAGATTTTTGCTAGTTTGACGTTCTTTTGAGACGACAAGTTGGAATTTGGCTCTGTTTGTGATCATGTACATTCTCTTCTCCCACTTAGAGTCCACAGGATTTCTGTCTCTCTGTCTCTTGTTCCCTCTTCTTTGATCTTTCACTGAACAAGCAAAGTAAGTTCATAATTTGTCTGCAACTCTTACATCCATGATTTGCTCCTCAACTCAGGCGTGCGTATGCTGTGTTTCAGGATTATATCCATCAGTTGAAGACTTGATTATTGATCATGTTCTTGGAAGCCTTTAGCTTCTCACTAACATTGCTTATGGCCTTTGGCAGATGTGACACAGGTTCTCTGTGATCTGGAACTCATAATAAGGAGGGTGAAAGTTTCGACCACTCCAGATGGAAGGGTTATGGACCTCTTTTTTATCAGTGACACAAGGTTGGATAATGCATCTACTTGGTACCTTTCAGCGATTCTCTTTCTAATTTGCATAAATCATGCTTCTCTGATCCCCATAGATGTACCACACTCTTAAATCATAGCAAGTGAAGTTCAATCATCAAAGTTTCCCGCTGACCAGTCATGTTAATATTATTCTTGCCAATAGATGAAATGACTGTGCTGAAGATTGGCCCGTGGTGGTTCCGATTTCATTAGATGTTCTTCGAAGTTAGTTCTTAGAAAGGATATCCAGTAAAAGCAACATATTTCATTAACACTATCTGAAGGAATTCACTTCTGCTAACCTGTTTGCATGTGTTGATTCTGTATGAAGATAGTGTTTGCTTATGATATGTAAACTATGTTGTTTTGATGTGGCCTTTGTTCGCCGTCACTGATGATATGCTCTCTGATCTTTTCTGGGGGTTAGCTTGAATTTTCATCGATCTAATGGAAAATTACTAGAAAATTTAAGAAATAAGACCTGAATTTCAAACGTATGAAAAGTTCCATATAAATGAATTAAAGCCAGACCTTATATTTATATTAAATGCTGGCTCACAACTTATGAACTTAGGCAGGTACCTTGGTTAATATTATCTTTAAAACTCTGAAATATTCTTGGATTTAGAGCCTTTGCCAGACTTCTAAATGGCTTAGCCCATGATCAAACCGTTGTTCTGCTGTTCTAAACAGTTATTTTGCTTCAGGGAACTCCTGCATACAAAAGGAAGAAAGGAAGAGACATGCGAACAATTGCGAGCTGTTTTAGGGGATTCCATGACAAATTGTGAGATCGAACCAGCCAATGCCCAGATCGTTGAGTGCCTACAAGCTTCACCATTTCTACCTCCTGCAATCACAGAAGAATTGTTCAATTTAGAGCTTCCTGAAGAATCGCCAGTTGGATCTTCTTCCTCACCTAGTAACATCTCTGTGAAAATGGACAACTCCCTCAGCCCCAGTCACACACTTATTCAGATCCTTGGTTGTGACCACAAAGGCCTCCTCTATGACATAATGAGGACTCTAAAGGATTATAACATCCAGGTAATAACATTAAACAAACAAGCCAAAAGATAAAAGGATGAATGTTTTTGCTCGCTGATTTCAGTTATGGTTATTCTTTTCCCAAAAAGAAGATGATGCTCTTCTATGCATTATGCATTTTCTTTGAATGATGTAATTTACGTAGCTCATTCTATGTACATTATCGGATGCTTCCCAGTTATGATAAGGCTCTAATAGTGGCCTTTATCACAGCATAATTGTCTAAATTGTTGATTTTTCCCGTAACTTGTTACTTTTTAAACTTGTCATATGTTCTGTGCACTTTAATTCTTTGTTTCACATTAAGATATATGTGCATCCATGATTTATTTCCTGGCGTCACATAAAAGTTCTCTGATCTCCAAACATGAAGAAGTTGAATGTTTTGAATGTTCTCACATGATACTTGCTAGGTATCCTACGGCCGAGTCTATGCAAGCCGCAATGGAAGCTGTGAGATTGACTTGTTCGTGATGCAAATGGATGGGAAGAAGATTCTTGATCCAAACAAGCAGAGAGCTGTGTGTTCACGCTTGAGAATGGAACTATTCCATCCCCTCCGAGTTGCTGTAATGAAACGTGGCCCAGATATGGAGCTTCTCGTCGCCAATCCTGTTGAGCTATCTGGAAAAGGCCGCCCTCTGGTGTTCTACGACATCACTCTCGCTCTCAAAATTCTTCAAATACGCATCTTTTTGGTAAGTTTTTTTCTCATCATCTGTGCATAGTCATGGCCACACGGTCACAGTCATTTTCTCATCAAGCATGGAACCTCCACTAAGAGGGATTGCCATCAACAATTAGGTTATACTTCAATGTTGTTGCAAAATTTTGCCTCTTATAAAACCTTACAAATCTCTGGCATCTTTCTGAATTCAACTTGCACTAAGCTCATACCTATAAAGTTAACTTTCACTACTAAATAAATTATGCTCTTTGGAATTCTCAGGCTGAGATTGGGAGGCATGTCATCGGTGATAGGGAGTGGGAGGTCTATAGATTTCTCCTTTCTGATGATTTCGAGTCGTGTGCATCACAGGACAAGATTGTAGAGGTGGTCACCAAGATGTTGATGGGCTGGGAGTAATTGGCTCACCGAACTCAGTTGCTCAGGTTCTTGCATGTTTGAAATCATGGCACGATCAAGAATCTCTATACTAAGCTTCTTTTTGTACAGTACTTAGTGTATGTTTGTCCACTGGCTAGAAGATGTCAAATCAAAACAGTGAGCTGATCGTCTCTCTCAAATTTTTTTTCTCTCTTCACTTGTGTATAAGATTTTACACAAACTATATATCTACTCTGTTCCTTCGACTAATATGATTGTTCCTTTAAAGGATCGAGTTATCAAGGATGAAATGTTCATCAGCTACTAATGCAATGACATCACATGTGGAGGCATAGAAAGAAAAAGATGTACGATACCGACTTCCCTATGTTTCGACATGCATCCTGGATTACAAATGCTTCTTTGTGCTGCAGTTGTATTCAAGTTTATGCTGATAAATGCATTCTCATAATCTCGAAGATAAAACTCAGAAACATTTCTTCTGCTTGCTTTCAGGATTTTGGTCTGTTAATTGTGTTCCTCGACCTGTGAAATCGTATCTGTGAGCGTAAATGCTGTTAAGATCCAACAGGTTTGCATTCCTCATGATTGAAGGGAAGTTTTACCCTGCACTGTTATGAAGTTTTCTCTGGTTCAGCAACTCAGATGCTTGTTGATCATTTCCCATCTTTCATCTCTGGAACAGATGACGAAGCAACACACTGGCTAGAATTATATTTTAATTTGATTATTGCATTTATGATTAATAATATTAAACACTTCAATGTATTGTTTTAGGATAGGACATTCTTCCTTTGATATTAATATTTTAACTAATATTAAAATAAGGGACTTTCCTTGTTGACAATGTTTTGTAAAAAATGATTAAACTAATGAGGATTTTATTAAGGAAAATATTAGTTAATTTTAGGCGAACTAAGTCACTAAGTGATTTAAGAGGACATATCTGTTTCTCCTTACGATTTAATCTAACCGTGACCCAAACGGGTCGGATCCATGTCCGAACGAAAGCTTCGAATACTCCGAGTTTGCAGCACGAATCTAAAAGCTCAGTCGCGCAAATTAAGCACTTGAGCATAAATCCCAGCTAATTTTTTATCCAACCGAGCGTCACTATCGGCACTGTGATTTCTCACGCCAACTAGGTCACGTCGGGGTGCCTCACAGAGGGACCCGCAACGCTTTGGTGTGGAAATTTGCCACGCAGTCAGCGATTCTGTTTCGAGAGTCGACGAAAGTGACGACATTCTACCCCCTCTCTCTCTCTCTCTCTCTAGCATTTATTCAATTTCTGATCACCGTTTCACCAGCATTTGAATAGGTGGAAAACATGGGACCGCTGTGGGACCTTTGGTTTTGCCAATAATAAGACAGGTAAGAGAACGTGGATGGGAATCGGGTGGAGAAGTACTTTTGTTCTTAGCACCTGGTTCCTCCGGGAGAGGGAGCGAGCTACCGCTCCAAACCCTTCGATTCCGCTTTTCTTAGCTTTCGAATTATTCGTTCCTATGTCCTACTTCACTCGCGTTTTCGAATTATTCGTCGAATGCTTCTGTCGTCTCGATCCGTGCGGCCTCAGATCCTATTCTAGTGTTCCTATCTCTGTCGCCGGCTTTGCTCTCCTCCACGGCGAGCAGGAGCTCAGAAAGTGAGATCGGTGGCGCAGCGAGCGGCCAGTCCGCGGCAGACTTGGGAGAGAAGAGGGGAAATCGCTTTCTCCGTGTTGCTGTCATGTAGAAGTTATATAATTGAGTGGGAATTGAAGGGATTCGCGAGGAGTTTGATCCGCGAATCCCCTGAGAATCTCCAGTACCGTTTGCTTGGTTTTCGTGCTCCAACTGGCTCCGCCCGACCTACTGAGTGAGAAGAATCCTCTTCTTTGGTGAGTTTCCTTGGAAAAATTGAGTTCTTTGGACTTTCTTTTCCTGCTTTTATGGGTTGGATGAGTTTTTAGATCTATGACAACGGGACATGGTAGAGATTTGTTTTTTGGTTTGGTATAATAATAACGCTTAAAACTTTTATGGTCTTTAAATTAATCTGTATGGGTTTTTTATTCCGAAATGTAGGAAAAGATTTCAAAGAACTGATTGGACCGAAACATTTTTCTTATGGCCTCCCCCTTTTAACTATAGGGTATTCTTGGTTGGATATGCACAATTCAACGGAAACGTTGACCGCGTGTTTGGTCTTCATGAAGCGAGGATATATCTTGGTGTTTTATGTTCGTGTGAAATTGTCTAAGTAGGTCGATTCCTGCTTATTCATTGGCATTGTTTTTCCTTTTTTTGTTATATCTTTTGATATTTTTGATGTTGCATTTTGATCTTCTGCGGTTCTGCCGCCATTTGGTCATTTCTCTAAGTTTAATGGTTACTTTAACATTCAGTGAAGGAGCAAGTAGGTTCTTTTACAGCTAACCACTTTGATGGTAGTGAATATAGGTCAATCTAGTTCTTCAGCTTGTTGTTGAGGGTTTTAGACAACATTAAGCACTGCAAAGTGAACCAGGTATGATGAAGACTGTTGCTGTACCATGGTGGTCATTGAGTAGTGTTTGTACATATCTGTCATTTTTAATATTATAAAAAATGTCCCTCCAAAAATTTATATTTTTCATATATATATATATATATTCCTTCAAACATTTAAATCTTTCATATACCACCACTCCTGTTAACATCCATCCGATAAACCCAAATTAACTCATACTTATCATGATAATCACTGAATTGAAAACATAAAATATTAAATACCTAAGATACCCTTTATTACATTACATCATATTTTGACACCTCATTTTTTTAATATATTTGAAGGGGGTATTAACTTCAATTTGTGTTTCAACAGCATTATGTTACTGGTCAACTGACAGAGATTATGTACAATGGCATATTTGTATATTTTTTGAACCTTGCAGGGGATATACATGCGAATCTTCAATTTAGAGGGGTAAAATGAAAATCATGAACTTTGGAGGGATATGTATGAAATTTTGCCTAAACTCTAAGCTGATGTCTTTTTCTTCTAAGGCTTCTCATGTGCTATATTTTGCTAGCTTTTATCCTTCTGATCCCCTTGATATATAAATGTCAGAAATGTTCTCTATTATGTTTATTTTTCTACTAAGTTTGTATCCTTCAGTTTCTCATTGATATATCTATTACTCGGAAACCTATCAGGATCTAGTTCTTGTCCATGCAACACCTCAACTAGCATTAGAAGCTTTTCAAGTGTCATGCTTGTCATTGGATTATTAAATATGCAAATTACGTATCATACATGATTCTAATATTAAAAGCTCACTTTTGCCACATGTAGAAAATAAAGGCTATGAAGACTTTTCCACCTATGTCATTTCCTTGTGTATTCATATTCAGCTGAAGGTACTGATCGATTAGTATCTATCTTTTGGCAGGCTTCTTCGGTTCTTCCTTCGGAAGCCCTTTGTTTCTGAATGCTACTTTAGGATAGAAGCTATTATTTAAAGCAAGCCAAGCTTCTTCCTGGTGACTTCAACAATTGTCTGTCATGATTGATGATATTTAGTATCCCCAGAAAAGCCAAGAAATCTTAATCAAAATGCCTATATCGTGGGGAAGATCTTCATCTAAGGATGTGAAGAAGAAAAAGAAGACAATCAAGGAAAGTTTCATTGATAAGTTGCATCGATTCATAGGTCCAACTGAACAGAATGGAAGGTCAAAATTGACGATACAAAGACGTAGCAGTGAAACTTCGGAGAAGGGCCTCATATCAAGAGCAGAATCACAATTTACATCACTCTCCAGACAAGTGTCTCACAGTCAAAGTTTTGCTGGTAAGCCAAATGCACAGCCGCTTCCTCTTCCTGAGGTGCAGTCAGGCATTACACATACACCTTCTGAAGTCAGTATTTCAAAGACAATCTTGGAAAAACATGGTAAATCACAGCGTCTATTACCACTTCCAAAACTGCATCAGGCTCTGAAAGGACCAGATGCTGCTGATCTTGACGGAGACTTGGCTACTGCTTCTGCTTCCAGTAATTGCTCTATTGATAGTGATGACCCATGTGATTCACAACTTCACAGCTCTGTAGGCAACAACTTTGAGAATAGTGACAGAATTGTTATAGATAATCATTTCCGGTGCGTACTTTACAATTTAAATGATGCCATCTACATGCTGAAATTTCTATTTTAGCTTAATGATAATTCACTTTTAGAGTTTAACCTTGAGTTTTTCTTTTCTGTTTGAAGCATGGTGCATAAAGATCTTTTTTCTGCTACAAAGAGGAGTCCAAAGGAGATAACAAAGGCAACAAATTTGTTGTTTGAAAACAATATTATGTCTGCTTCACCCAAGTGGGGTATTCCAAATAACTTTCAATCTAATATAAAAATTCCTCCAAATGGTGATTTTGGGAGTGCCCCTGATAGTTCTGTGTCAAGTCCTTCTAGAAGTCCTATGAGGATTCTGTGTCCTGAGCAGGTTCCAACTTCAGCTTTTTGGGCAACAAAGCATCATGCTGATCCAACTTTTGTTGGATCTGGCCAGTGCTCCAGTCCAGTTTCAGGACAGACTTCTGGTTATAATTCTTTGGGTAGAGATATGCTGGGACAGTTTTGGCAGCATAGTAGGGGTAGCCTAGAGTGTTCGCCAATACCTAGTCCAAGAATGATGAGCCCTGGTTCTAGTTCTAGAATACATAGTGGAACCGTCTCTCCACTGCATCAACGGGCAGGAGGAACAGCACCAGAATCACCTACCGGTCGAAATGATGAGGGGAAGAAACAAAGTCATAGATTACCTTTGCCACCGATAAATGTTTCTCGCAGTTGTCCTTTTTCTCCAAATAGTTCAACCGCAGCTACTTCTCCCATATCTCGTAGTCCTGGAAGGACAGATAATCCAACAAGTCCAGGATCACTGTGGAAGAAGGGAAAATTAATTGGCCATGGCACATATGGACATGTTTATGTTGGTTTTAATAGGTATGTATCTTGAATTAAGATGCCATTATAAGTTGTATGTTTATAATTAATCTATATTTTTATTGATGAACCTGCCAGAATCCATGATTATGCTTGTTAAAATGTCTTTTTTTATCATTTATGGAAAATTGGTAATATTTACTATTTTGTGGCTGGAAGATTATCTAATTTTTTGTATCACTTAAGTGGATAAGGCTGATGATTTGAACTTGGTGAGTTTATTGGCAAAGAATCTTATTTTTTGTGTTGACATGAAAACTGCAATTGTCGAGTTGCAGCAAACTGAACAAAAAAAGTTCTAATTTAAGAAGCACCATTGTCCAAAGAAGGTTGGGTTGTTTGTAGATTTTTCCATCTAAAGTTTCCTCTCTTATTTATAGGGACGACTATAAGCAACAAATCAAGGCATTGAAGGGTTCAAGGGTGAAATATGCGGTAACCGGAATGGTGGTGCAAGGAAAATTAGATCAAGAAAACAATAAATATAAATAAGTGAAAACAGAATTAAATTTGGACCTATGATCTAAAGACACCATCTGTTCTTTACCATTTTGTAAAATAATTTGAAACTGTGTGTATCATTGACTCATGTTTATATAAATTATACGTAAACTATTATTGTAGATAAGATAATCTTCCTATTCCTTTTTTTAAATTCATGCTATGTGAGGGCATATCAATTGAATGTTTTGTCACTTTATAAACCAATAATTTCTTGCCACATAGAAAAAGTATGGCACAATGCATGAGCCTCCTGCCAATTTGTGGTTTGGTGAACCGATATATGCAGTTGGATCCCTATAAGGAGAGTGGTTATTTCAATGACTTGAACCCTGGTTATCTCGGCCATAAAGGAATGAACCACAATGTGGTGCCAAGTCTCGCCCTTATATAACTTTCTACCACTTGTATAACTTAAACTGGACATCAGCCGTTCATATTTTTCACTTAAAAGGATGCATAAAAACATGTCTCTAGAATACCCCCAAAATAGAAAATACATCAATTTTCAAACTTATACAAGAAATATGTCATCCTAGAGCTAGCTTGAAATAACATAGAGAAGGATATAAATTCGATACATATGAATTTCCTGAGTTTGAAACAATTCTACTAAAATGATCTTGGTCGTATTAGTGATTGGTTTCTTTTGTTTTCAGTCAATAGTAAATTTCTATAACTAGTTGCTTTGTCTGGCATTACTATGTTAAGGATAATACTTGGATTATGTACTGTTTAAAGAACCATGAAACTAAGGTTTGTTGTAGATGGATCTAGTGGTCTGATGAAGGATGTGGCCTTGTATGAAAAACTTTAGATCAGTCTAACAGACTAACTGCTTATGACTTTGTTGACCTGGAAAATTGTTTGATTATGAAATGAGGATTCCTTTATATGACTAGTTGTCATATTTGCTTTTGTTTACTATATTGATCTTTTGCTTGTGAGTCATGATGTTTATTTCTCAAAATTTTGTCTTTACTAGCTGCCTATTTTATTCCCGTCGTTTACAGTGAGAGCGGTGAAATGTGTGCTATGAAGGAGGTTACTCTCTTCATGGATGATTCCAAGTCAAAAGAAAGTGCAAAACACTTGAGGCAAGTGAGTACCTTTATCCTACTGACCATGCAGCATATTTGGCACTGTACATTATTTTATTATTTGTAAGGAAAATTATTTTTCTAACTGTTGCCTTCATTTGGCAGGAAATGTCTCTTTTGAGCCGATTGCGGCATCCAAATATAGTGCAATATTATGGTTGTGAGATGGTATTACCAACTTTCTTGAATGTGCAATCTATGACTGCTTGCTTGATCCATTTTTTTTCAATCTTCATAAATCATTCTTTCGACCTAAATAATATTCTATTGATCATTCTATATTACACAAGTCTATTTAAGCTCTTTATCTACTCTAATGTGGGAGATCTCATAAAAAGTTATTGTTATAGATGTGTTTCACATATCACCTTTCAGTAGTTTATACTGTGCTTCCTAAAGCTATATAGAATGTCTCTGTTGCTCCATACTAGTCATGAGAAGCTACTGAATGGTAGCTGCTGGGCATTCAGCAAGATATTGCCACTTTTATTTTTCATTCTTCATTTTTTCTTGGTTCTGTGGTTTTGTCTTCAATATTTACTATAATAATGTTTGATGTTACAAATTTTTTCATGTAAGCATACATGTTAAATGCATAACAGTTTACTCACTTTGTCACACCCAAATGTCCCATCAGCACACACAGTTCACTGGAACTTATAATATTTCTAATTGATTATATTTTCTGTTTGAACATTATCCTCAGTCATGTGACAAGTGTTTTCTATGGAAAATTGGTACAGTAGATTTTTAACTGTAGAGTCTTAAAACTATGAGTACTTATATCTTGTAACTTGCTACATTTGAACTAAACAAAATGGCTTTGCTGCCACCTTTTACCATTATAACCTTAAGCACTAGATGTATTTTTGTCCTTTAGGATTATATGGCACACTTATTGGGTGTAATTGTGGGAAATTTGTTACAGTTGAAACAAGCTATATAATTAGCAAATATTTTATTTCATAATGGATAATTGCAATTTCAATTTGTATGTCTCATGAATAGGCTAGTCAACCTGTTTGGTGAAGATGTTTGAGTTCCTAGTTCTTACCAGATAAGTATGGATTGATATTGGATCTCCATAACTTTATGAACATTCAATATATTTATGTGACTGTGTGCATAAAAAGAGTTGAACTACTAAACTTTTGGAGGATAGAGGACTTATTCCAACTTGATGCAATTGATCTTGGTAATGCAAATTGGGGATCCTCTTCATCAAATATTATATATAACTAGAAGCCTTTAATCTAGGTTGACTACATGATCTGTTTCGCCATTTAGCATTTTTTTCTTTTTAGTTCCATGTTCTTAGCTACTTAAAACTTCTTAGGCTCTTAGCCAACATTTATGATATCCTCCTACTTGTGGGCTTGTGACTGATCTTGTGAAAGATATAACACTATGTTTACACAAATTGTTTTTTAATTTTACTGCAGGCAATCTGGTAACAGCATTAACCTTATAGATTGTATAATAAGTATTGGTACCCTATCTATTCATTCTGTGGCTTCATTAAGCTTTTTTTCTTTTGTCAGATTGATGATAAACTTTATATTTACCTGGAGTATGTATCTGGTGGTTCCATACATAAACTTCTTCAGGAGTATGGTCAATTTGGTGAACCAGCAATTCGCAGTTATACCCAGCAAATTCTCTCAGGACTAGCGTTTTTGCATGCTAAGAATACTGTCCATAGGTACAACTAATGTTTGATTGTTCTTTTTTCTGAGTGATTGATGGTCAAGTCTTATATTTACTAGATTTTTATTTATGCTTCTGAAGTTCTAATATAATTTTGCTCATAATTCAGGGACATTAAAGGTGCAAATATATTAGTAGACCCAAATGGCCGTGTTAAGCTGGCAGATTTTGGGATGGCAAAACATGTAATGTTTTAGCATTGTTAAATGGAAGCAAACACTGTTTAGTGATTAAGTTCCTTTTATTATCTGATGACAATATTTCTGCTCATTTTTATGTAATACTGTCCTTGAAATTTTATGATTGGATGAAATGTTATTATGCCGAGTTCATCGATGCTATTATGTTTTCTGTAAAAGTTTTGTGTAATGGGCATGCTTTGGGGTTTCGAACTCTAGAAAGTGGTGCTTTCGTTAGCATTAGGATTGTCTATTTGCTAACTGATGCTATTGAGTTGATATAAATAATTTGCCACTGGGACGATTCTGAGATGTACTAAGTGGGTTAGTGGTAGAGCCGTAGAGGTGCTTTTTCTATTAGCAAGCTTGAACAGAGGTGCAAACATTTTTAAATTTACTTCAAGAGCAGAGCTTTCTATGGAATATGAAATTAACATAATAAAGGATTTTCTGAAAATATGCTTTCATAGTTCACAAACACAATCAGAAGACTTAAATTCCAGCCATGGTCATGTTGTCAAATGTAATACAGTAATAAATGCAATTGTAATCCTGATTATGTTTGTTATTTTTTCGGAATCTGATTCTTGCATCACTTGGTACATAAACATAGTTTGGTACAGATGAATGCTAGATATTCCTGTTTTCCTTTTCAACTTCATATGCTAGCAAATTTAAATTGTCTTTTGACAGTGTTAATTATCTATGTACAAAAAATTGAGAGCTTGCTTATTTTGATTCAGTTAGTGATCAAGAGTTCATTGTCTAGAGTGCAGTTGCAGAAAATGGCCTCAAAATTTTGCACCTAAGCACTATATTACCTTCAGTCCATCGCTAATCGTGCTCTTTTTGCATGATGTCTTACTGCATCTAAGCTATTTATTAACTTGTAGAAGCAATAGCTGCTGATTTTGCTCTTTTTTGTGATCCATAATATGTTCTAAGTGGAATATCACCATCCCGTGTGCAATCATTCTCTATTTTTTAAAAGTTGACATGTCATTTGTCCTAAACATTGTGTTGTCTGGTGTTGTTACTGTAAGATGAAAGCAACATATTGTCTAAATTTTTTTTTATTTATATTTGTGTATGCCACTGTGACTCTAAATTATGTGTCTCTAGACAATAATGTTCATCCAAACAATAACATTTATTATACTGTAAAATGACTTTTACTGTCTACCCATCTTGTGCAACCATATCTTTACAAGAAAAGAGCACGGTTCTGCAGGTTGTAGATTAAGAATCAGCAGCAACCTAAATTATCACGCATATAAGATAATTATACTGGCCCACAGATGTGCTTCCTCAGATTTATAGTGCATCTCATTCTACCAATAGATTCATGCTATTGATATTAAAAATTCTTACCTTCTTGAAACTTCACTTTTGTTGTTTTCAAAGTTCTTTCATGGCAATATGGCATGGTATACATGCTATTGATATCAAAATTCTTTTCCTTCTTGTAGTTGCGCTTTTGTTGTCTTTAAAGTTCTTTCATTGGCATGGCATAGTATACACTATCTTATATGTTATTTATTCTTGAAATTTTAGGAAGGCAACAAGAAAAGATGTTGATAGTTTACCTACCTGGACATTATACTAAACACAACATTTTCCTCCTCAGATTACTGGACAATCATGTCGCCTGTCATTCAAGGGAAGCCCTTATTGGATGGCTCCTGAGGTAATTTTTTCTTGGCAAGTGGTCCATTTACCCTCTTGTTTGATCTGCCAATCATATGAATCCAGTGCTGATTCCTGAATTGTGATGTGTGGTTAGGTCATCAAAAATTCAAATGGTTGTAACCATGCTGTGGATATTTGGAGCCTAGGGTGTACTGTCCTGGAGATGGCTACATCAAAACCACCATGGAGTCAATATGAAGGGGTTGGTACTTAAATGTTTAGCTAAATGTTAAAGTTAGTGTGGTACTTTGGTACATAGAACCTTTTTCTATCATTTTTTTAAAGTTGCATTAATATTTATATTTACAGAGTATACAATTATACATGTCAGTAAAAGCATCAACATATGCCTTATGAGACAAGTAAAATTATATATTTAATCATCTTTCTCTTTATTGAAGTTGTAACATCTTAAAATCAACATATGCCATATGCCATTTAATCATCTCATGGTAGGTCTAAAGTACTTGATCCTTTTGGTATTATAAATAAAAATGTCATCATATATGAGAGTTGGACATTCTCAAAGGTTGTTGCTCACGACCTCTTTCAGTAGTCTACTCTGGATTACCATGCCTGCTTTGCCTACCTGTATTGGATGACATGTACCATGCTGGTATGTCTCAGCCTAATGCTCCCTTATATACAACATACCGTGTGGCTTAGCTTGATATGGGCCTCCCTGATCGCAGAGATTAACTTCTCTTTGGTTTGTTTTTCCTTTCTCTTTATTTATTTCTTTTTTATGTATTTAACCATGCTGCTGGCACATATGTCGGAATGGCATAGTTACAACATGTTCAGGTGACCTGTATTGTGATAGTTGCCAAACAGCAGGCAAAAAAAAACATGCTGCAGGAAATCCTTGAGATTTTTTCATTTTCAGGTGTTCTGGGCAATATGATTTTGTTTATTCACAAAGTTCTTGTTTTGATTTCATTTCTCTTTGTTCCAGGGGATCAATGTATGTGTGTAAAGGAGTAAGTGTATGCATAGACAATGAGGGAGTAAGCTCATGCCATGAAAACACATTTGGTCGTATCATGATTGAGAAATCCCTGCCTCCTTTATATTTTGTGAAACTATGTAAAAATATCATGCCATCTCACAACAGAGAAGGATGTCTTCATGATCCATGTGTGTTTAATGTTTTCCCTCCTTGAAACCAAGGACTTGGAAAGCTTTAAATAAGTGCCTCATGTTTTTCTTGATCGATGCCATTGCCTGACCCCCACTGCCAGCCTCATCTACGATATATCTTCTTCTGCAAGGATTCACATATTTTTCTTGGAAGAATTCACTTCTTGAGTGAATGATTGCTAGTAGGGAAGAGGTTCCTTTTGTTCTTAAAGACTGATGCTCATAAAAAGCATTCCATAAAAGGTCTAGTTTGACTATTAATGATGAATTTGAAAACCAATTTACTATCAATGATTCAGCACCTACAATTGTTTTATAACTGGTGAAGAACGATATAGTTGCTAAATTTGTCTTGGCTGATCTTATATTTATGAAACTGAAAAGAGTAATCAAGCATAATTTAGCATCCTACTGCATAGTGAGATATGATAGTAAAACTTGGAACTTAGGATTGTTGTATGTAGCACCCTCAGCTCAAAACTCGGAATATTTCCATGCATCAGAATGTCTTGGAGACAGAATGCAATACGGCAGAATTTTTGAATCTATAAGGTGGTAGAAATTTTTCCATGCATCATAATGTGCTTGAGAAAGAATGCAATGAAGCAGAATTTTTGAATATTTAAGGTGCCAGAGCTTTAAAAACAATAAGGGCATCTTTTTAAGTTTTTATATTTAAGGTCCTCTGCACTGATAAATTGTGGTCTCTCTCTCTCTCTCTCTCTCTTTCTCTTCTCTCTCTTTCTCTCTCTCTCTCTCAGTACATTAATTTTGATAAATCTTTTGATGGTAAGATTACCAAATCAGTGTTTACATGTCAGTTTGATGTGCACCATTAACATATTAAGTAACTTACACATTTGTTTGTTGTTTTTACATAAGTTCATCAAATAAAAAGCCATTCTAATTATTTTGATCTGCATGTTATCTCTTGTGACACTTCTCACCTGACAGCAGCAGCTTGCTTACAGAACCCCAGTCAGTCAATGTAGCTCATGATTTTCCATTACTGGTTTTATGAGATGACCTCTACTTGTATTTAATTTTAGATCTAAAGTTGATATAATCTACCTACTTGTATAAATGCTGACCTATACTTGTATTTCATTTTCTATTACTTGATATAAGCTACCTACATCAAATGCTTTTCATATGAAGAAAAAACTCAACATTTATAAGCAGTTTTGTTACTGCTTCCATCTTGAGATTTTTTTTCCTCCGAGATACTTGAAGGGTGACTTGTTTTCTCCAGATTGCAGCTATTTTCAAAATTGGAAATAGCAAGGAGCTTCCGACAATACCTGATCACCTCTCCAATGATGGCAAGGATTTTATAAGGTGTTGTCTTCAGCGTGATCCGTCTAATCGTCCTACAGCAGCTGAGCTTTTACAGCATCCATTTGTGACAAATGCAGCACCACTGGAAAATTCTATAATTGGTTCTGAACCTTTGGAATGGTTAGTTGGTGTTTCAGATGGAGAATATACTAAGGTATGAATACTTTGTCCTTCATGTGCTCGATTACTTTGACAGTTCGACTAATGTCTATGCTAGAAGGAACTCATAGCTCTATAGTTGTGGCTTCAGAAAGTTGGATAAGTTTGTTAGCTACCTTTTCCTGAGGAAGTTGATGTGAAGTTCAAATGTTGTTTGGTTGTGGAAAATAAATAACTGAAAAAAAATGCTTATGAAATCTGAGTTTGAGATGCTACATGTGTAAGCAAGCAAGGTTCCTTATACCGCAACGTACTGCTTGGTATTGGTGGTATGTACTGGTTCGACAGAGGGTCGGTATATGCAGTACATCAGTACATCTTCATGTATCATGTGTCAGTATGCTTGGTATAGCTCAGTATGTACCGTACTAACAGTTGGTCGGTATACCGGTATGGATCGGTAAGGTGAACCATGCAAGCAAGTATATGTTGTAAAATTTCCAGGAAGGTTGTGTCCTAGTTTACTATTGATGATTTTTTACCTTCTTACACATTAAAATGGTATAAAAGAACCTTACCAGGTTCCCCTCCTCACATGCCAGTGTTGTCAATAGTTTGTAATAATTTCTTTGAAACAGATATTTAAAACTGATCTATGGTCTTCCCTGAACACTTTATCTATTAGGATTTATGCGGAACATTACATGTCCTTGTTTATTCAGCCTACTCAACCATGACCAATTAAGGATTTTGGTATTACCAGAAGAGAAAAATAAGACAAGATATCTAGTTGGAACCTCTGACCACAAGCATTTTGTCTTATTGAACTGTCCAGGTGAGTGGGTCCCTGGTTTGCTACATCAGTTCATCATTTGTCTCTGACTCACTCTCCTTATCCCATGGCCAACTTTTTATCTCTCCATGCTTCGCATTCAAGGAAATATGAAGAAGAGATATAATGACTTTAGAAATAATCTAACTGGCTTCCCATTTCTTAATGCTGATCAACCATCTCCAGTCTCTATCTCATCTGCCCTACCATTTTTCTTCTGTTTATTCATGTGCGCCCCCTCTCTCCAACTTGCTTCAAATGCTGTAATCATTTTCACCTGAATCAATGGTCACATTAGGATTCGCTAACAAGTCAGGGCAGTAAATAGTGCTTTCCGCATAGAAATGGGATTAGCTAGTTCAAGTTGATTATGAATTCTCTTACAACTTTGGAAAGTTCATGCAAGTTTAAGTCCATAGAAGGTTCAAACTAGGCACTTGACTTTCTGTTAGTTAAAATGTTAAATTATGGGACACTAGATGGAGTTGATCTAAAAAGTGTAATGCCATAACTATTTCATCAACAACATACGTACATTCTTGCCATTAAACTATTTTTAGAGAGCAGTTGGAGTTAGCTAATGAATTAAATTTCTTAACATTTTAGAAACTGATCTCACTGTTCTTTGTACGTAGATGTTTATTGGAGTATGTGAGTTGTTGAGCCAAAAAATATTATATTCCTAGTTTAAGTTTTGATCAAGGTTTTGAATACAGTACTGTACCAGTGTATCGATTAGTTGTCGATATGGTATGTACCAAATTGTACCGAGCATACCGACACATAATGTACTAAAGTATACCAATGTACTACCCATACCGGTCCTTTATTAGACCAATACGTACTGCCCGTACTGAGTGGTACGATACGGTTTTGCAAACCATGGTTCTGATAATGAACATAATTGAGTTGATGGCAGATAATTGAGTTGATGCTAGATCTTAAAGGACCAACTAGCAGTTCTACCTGGATGCATGCATTCTTTCCTATAATTTATTAGATATCCTGTGAATGCATATGCGTGAGGTGGAAAAATTCCAAACTCTTTATGATTTTGGATGCTAAGTTGGTTTTGTGCTCGACTACTAATAGGCACTTGGTTCTAGGAATTTACATATCTTATAATTTGTTGAATGCTGATTCCATCAGTGCATAAATATCGTGCAGCCACTCTATTTTATATATCTTCTACATATTGTAGTAACTGGTATGTTTTTTTTTTGTCACCTTGCTGAATCATGTTCTTGGGTATGTGTATCACTATGATTCTCATTCATCTCTGTTTGTGTAACATTGTTGGTTAAGGTGATGGAGACAACTTTTCTACAGGGATTCAGTCTCTATAAGTCATGTATAATCTTTATGTTTGGTAGTACAAGTGGATGAGTATAAGATTCATGAAAAGTGAGTTCTATAATTGTCATGTTCCTGTGGCAAATCATATCCATGAAAATCATAGTATCATACATCTTTTTTATTTCTTGTTTTTTCACTTTTGTAAAGACGGAATCACTTCATCTACAAAGGTTTTAAGTCTCTTCATTCTTCTTGAAGACTAGTCATTTTATTTTCCTTTACAGCTGTCTGTGGACTCTGTATTGATTAAATTGCAAGCTTCATATGAATTTTTAGGTTAAACCGAAGTCTCTCCCTCCTTTCTCAGAGAAGCACCTCAATCTATGTATGTTCCTTTCTTCCAGAAGGGACCATGCACCAAAATAGTAAACTTTGTCAAATTAGAGTGGATTATAGATTTGAACAATTTTGGTTCTTCAACTAGGCTGAAAAACATTCTTCAATTGCTGCTGGCATTTTCACTGCCTGTACAATGCTTTTCATTTGTTGCACCAACCCCACAACAACAACAACAACCAAAAAGGAAAAAGGAAACAAAAGTGGAGCTTTCTTCCGATAGCATTGTGAATTTGGTCATTATGAAAATTGGATCTATGTTCTGTTTTATGGTCTTTGTGCATTGTAGGATTGGAGAGGAAATATTCCACTGAAATATTCTCAGATTTTAAAGATTTATGAATATCTATTTACTGTTTTCATCTCCATGTACTTTCTTCTCTTGTTCCTTTTATGTCTCTTCGTAGTGTTTCTTTAGTTTTCTTGCCTCATTTTAATATTACATAATGAACTTCATTTTCTATGGCTAAAACTCCAGACTGTTGGCCTTGCAAGAAATCTTTCGTCTCTGGACATGGAAGGACAAACAATTCACTATTTAAGAGGTGGAATACCTACTATAGCAATGCGGTAATCTTCTCTATTTGACCTGTTTCAGAATTGAGCATTACCAATTTATTCCTCAATCTTTTAAGTTGATATAAGAATCCTGATGCACATCAGTTATTGAGAGGTTATTAAGTGTGTAGTGCATTCTATGAGAAGTGTGATTTCTGTAATGCTGTTCCGAAATCTGGGAGACTATGTTTCATCATCTTGCTCAATAATATCTTTTCTCACTTTTTAGATCAGTAAATTGGGACAACTCAGCTTACTCCCACACCAGATGAGGAAGGAAATTTGATTTAATTAATAAAGGCACCATACAGTAACCAAAGATTATAATGTAGCTTTTCCTTATTCAAGATGATTCTAAGGACATACTACTAGCTTTGTAGTAACTGAAGCTATTCAGAAATGATTCCGAGGTCATGGTTTTTTTCTTTATGCATTCCCCAAGTTAATTGGGAAAAGAAATGGGTCTTCTGACTAGCCTTATTCTGATCTGCACTGATGTGTTTTTCTTTATGCATTCCCCAAGTTAATTGGGAAAAGAAGGCTCTTCTGACTAGCCTTATTCTGATCTGCAGTGATGTCCGTATGAGGTACATATCTTGTCCGGTCTCTCCAATTGGAAGCCCTCTATTGAATTCCAGGTCTCCACGGCATATGAATGGAAGGATGTCACCATCTCCCATTTCAAGTCCTGTAGCCACCTCAGGTGCATCCACACCTCTGACAGGTGGCAACGGTGCTGTTCCGATCAGCCAATTAAAGCAAGGGGCTAGTGTTCATGATGGTTTCACAAGCTTACCAAAATACACAAATGGATACTGTCCTATTGGGACCATCCATCACGAACTGAAGCTTAATTTTTCACCTGAAGTATGGCAAGACGCACCAAGATCTCAGGGAAAAAAGGAATCTCATGCTGACGTTCTCAGCTCTCAGTTCGGCAGGTTGAGACATGGTAATCCTTTGGATGCCTACGAAAAGCAGCCTTTGATGGCTGACTGTGTTCTTCATCAGGTCTTGAGAGATCACATGAAGCTTAAACCATCACAAAACCTTAGTACTCCTTCAGCTCTTAACGGTGCAAGTGCTACTTAAATTGGTCAGCCAGATCATGGTTTTTTTTTGTTGGTTCTGGCATGGATGGATCATCCTCAACAAATTAAAGACTACATTTTTTTGGCGTGTAATGGAAGTTGCAACGATACAATTAATCTTGGTTCAGGAGATTTAAGCAGTGGACATCATTTTGGTAAGTAGAATTTATATTGTTTCACTTGTGATGATATATTCTTCAACTATTATGCTTGTTGGTGATAGAAGAGAAGTCATTCTGACATGGTCAAATTGATCTAATAAATAATATTTATTTATTATGACCTTATACTTTGATCACAACACTCCAAAGAACTGAAATCTTGTACTTCATGCAACTCATCCATCAGACTATTGGGTGCATGTCAACCAATAGTTATTTACTGGCCTCTAAATTCTTGAAACTTCTGATGCTTTCTAACCCAAATTTGGGCCAAAATTTATTTATTTTGTCCACATGAAAACACTTGTACACTGATATTGGCATTTGATGTTCAAATGCAGATTCAAAGGGCTTCCATACTTATCCTGAGTGTACCTGAAGAGCAAGAGAAATCTTGAAACTGCTGGATCTGAACTTATGTATACTCTTTCTGCTAGTCTATTTGTTCAAAGGATATGCAAATTAATTCCATGTTCCAGATTTTGTGCTGCTATGATGGTTCAATGATCCTGTGCCTATTCATATTGTACCAGCTACAACATTGCCAATCATAACCTACTGTTATTATAGTGGCTTCAATGTACTATGTTGGTCATGCACACAAAGTGTTGGGAATGCTGCATGTATACTTGTTCCACTCAAAAGGGGGGGAAAAAAAAAAGGAGAGGCATCTTTTGATCTTTTATCTCTATATACTTAGCTTGCTTGGTGTATCTACCGCTGTCATGCCAATGGTAAAGGTGACAATTGTCATGTTTATGATAGCGATAATGTGGTGATGATGGTGATAGTGGTGATGAACATGGAGGTGGTGATGGTGATGGTCATGGTCATGGCGGTGGAATTAGTACCATCAACCTTAACCAAGTAGAAATGGTTATTTTTAATTTTTTTAATAATTTATTTTAGAATTTCTAAAAATATGAAAACTAAAAGATGGGAAAATTAGTGTTCCAGAATTTTTTGTTGTTGCATAATTGTCATTTTTTAACATGATGTATTGCCATGGTTATAGGGAATGATCTTTGAGACTTGTATGTATATTTGTAGGTTTATACACAAACATTATAGTAGTAATAAGATGTTATAATACTTCATGCCATGCAATGACGCAACCGTATACCAAACGGTAGGATCCTGTAATCATCACACAAGTGAACCTCAATGTTCAACAATGTTAAAGAGTAATGTGGGTTGTCATCATCTCCATGTGTTTGGATCAATGAATGTGTTACAATCTTTGATTTTAGTGGAGATAATAGAACAGAGACGGGAGTGGTGTCATGGTATGTATAATAACAAAATAATGATCCCAATAACATGCGATGAGGATACTCTGGGAATGACAAGCAGAAGCCTCTGCGGACCGTTTTCTCTCCTTCCACGTTTATGACACGCGGAGGAATAAAAGGGAGATGAATGGAGAACCGTGCGACAAAAGCAGCAAAGCTGTTCAAAAGAGCTATTGTGCTCTGCTGCAGCGGGAGTGGAGGAGAGGTATTAAAGAGATTGGTGGAAGTCCTTCGAGTCAATTTGGAAGTCTTTCCGGAAGCGCTTCGGCGCAACGGGTTGAAGCGCGAGCCCTCCGAATCGTCTTCTTCGGCCTCTTATACTTTCCATGGTGCCCCTTCTCCCCTTGTCACCCTTCGTTAGTGGCGGCCGCGTGCTGCTGGTGAGTGATGCCCCTTTCGGGTGCCTTGCTGTTTTGTCCGGTGTATTGATCAGGGAGGAGCGACGAGAAGGTATGAAGATTGCATCGTGGGAGTCTTTTGCACGTGAGAGTGGCACCAGAATCAAAAGGTTGGATCTTTTTTCCATGGATAATTTGGTGCCGACCGATTTGTTCTTTTGTTTCCGGCTGTTCTGTTTCTTTGATGCATGTACAGTTACAAGTTGATCAGGAGGACAGGCGGAGACACTCCTTTATTGACTTGAATATGACTGCATAAAAATCATCATAATGTTTAGCCATTCTGAATCTTAGTCTTGTGCTGTATATAGTAGAGTTTGGTGTTTGAATTTGGATTGGTAGCTCTCAAGTTAAATTTACTGAGAGCTCCAGATTGGAGCTTGTTTTAATTTGGGTTCAGATTCAGTTTCTGATGACATTGGTCAGAGAATTTGTTCATTGTCACTGATTCGGATTCGAGAAATTTGGTGCATTGTGATGATTTGATCTGATTAAAGGTGATGAAAGGTTTTGATTTTGTTTGAAGTTTGGCCTTTTGTTGGAATTGGAAAAAAAAAAAAAGGAATTGAGTGCATTCGGCAACAGCAACAGCTCACGTTCTATAACTTCAGCGGTTGCAGAGGAAAAGAGATCATGAAATTGGAAATTAAGTCTACTCCTAGATTTGTTGGTGGTACTGTTCTTTCCCATTGGAGTCAGACTGATCTCAGGTACTTCGTTGTTCTCTAATCTTGAAATTTGTCTCAATGTATGTATTCTTTGTTTGATAATTTTGTGGGATTTGAAAACAGATCATATAACAATTCATTATCTGGATTAAGCTGCAAATTCATGCTATCAATGATTTTCTTAAAAGTTCGCATTTGGGAAAAGTTATGGCATGTAGTTTGTTAAAAACAAGGTACAAGAGCCAAAAAAACTCTTCCAAGTTTTGATACTAATATTTTTTTAGCAAGATGATAGAAAACTTTTTTCTTCTCTTTTTTTAAAAGAGCTTTTTGATCCCATCTCAAATGAACAGAGGATAAAAAAAAATGTAGTTTTAGTAGCACATATTCAATAGCTTGTGTAATTTTTGTAATGATGAAAATATAGATTATAATGGAGTAATCAAGCTACATTTCTAGTGCAGAATGGTGCCAGTTTGCAATGCCCCAAATGAGCCAACACATTCTTTTGATAACTTACAGTGACATGGCCTGATTCATCTTCGGTGCAAAAGGAGTTGGCTAAATAGACATTAATATTGAACAAAGAGCATCTGGAACATTGGAAGTAACCATGAAAACATGTCAAATGATCTTTTTCCCCTTTCATCTCTCTATCTATAACGTAAGGATCATTAGTGATTACATTTTCTTTTTCTGATAAGGCTTGCTGTTATCCTCCTTTTTCTGCACCTTCAAGATTTATCTGCTATGGATCTTCTGATTGATGTCCTTAATGATTTTGGAATAGCTAAGAACACAATTGAGAAGGTAGGAAAAGACAGAATATAAGTCAGCATCCTTAGAAACTTACTTTCTAGGCACATATCATAATGTCCATTGTCACCCTAGAATTAGTTATACAGGAAATTAAGAGAGGCATACAATTCAAGGAATCATTCTAAAGTTTTAAGTTACTGATCAACTGTTTATCTGTTTCCTCTCCATCTTTAAGGTTATCTTATGGACTTGAATTCAATAATGCTGCCACCTTAGCAATTAACAGGGACATATTTATAACAGAGGTATTCTTTGAGTCTTACCTTAAGCGAGAAAATTCTGTTTGGAAAGTTTTAAAAGTGTCATCACGACTAAAGTTCTAGTGAAATGGGAAGTCTGAACATGATTTATTCCAGTGTTAAATTTTGTCTTCAATTTTCTAATGTGTGTAGTTTCCTATTTTAGTATAAAGGCATCCTCAGTGCATGAGGCTCCCGTCAATTTGGGGTTTGGGGAGGGTCAATGTACATAGCCCTACTTTTAAATATCTAAGATGTTGTTTTCATGACTCAAACCCTGGTCTCCCAGGTCTCAAAGAAGCAACCTTACCATTGTACCAGGGCCCATCCTCGAACCCTGGTCTCCCAGTTCCTTATTTTAGCATGATTGCTATTTATATATATAAACACTAGTTTTTGTTCATGAGCGAGTCCCTGGATGCTCTACCATCAAAAAGCTAGTTGTACATGCATGCCTTTATACAAGCTTTACCTTTTAATTTACTCTAGGCCAATCTGGTAATCAAGAGCTTTAATAGTCAACTGTATCATGTCTACTCGATGCTGTTCTCATCACAAAATTAGCTCAAGTTGGATGCCTTTTGCTCTCTGAGTTGTCATTCTAATATTTACTTCATTTGTTCATAACCATATTATATTATGGAAGTAATTATGTGATTAATATAAGCTGTATTTCTTATGAACTCTTGATATGGTGTGATTAAAGAGTTCTTATTAATTGTTATGAAGAGATTATTAAATTATAACGATAGTAGGCTATTAATTCCTTGAGGCTAACATTTGAAATTGGTTATTTCAATGAAATTAATTTATCCATATGTGGCTATTTCTATCACTTATCACTTTCTCCAAATTTCCAATAACAATAACAACAACCCACAAAGTCTCAATTATTGAAGTTGGCTATACGGAGTTTTGGCTGACATTTCTCTTAAGAGCAATACACATGAAATTATTTTACCTAGTAACACGATATGCATACCAAGAATCATGGGCTATTATACCTTGATATATTATTTGTTGAAGCATGTATGAAAGACAATTACAGCTCGCAATGAAGTACTAGACTGGGTGGAACTAAGAGAGCTACAACATATGGTTAACATGCAATGATGTATATTGTTCATAACACCAAACCTGGAAGTAACACTTTGTTACACACATGGGACTCAAGCTATGTATTCACCAACTCTTGTACCTTTTAATATCATGTACTATCAAATCATGGTGCACATGATATTGTTATCCATAATTAAGTCCCAATCTATTGAAAGGTCAAATAGAATTTTGGATCTGTCTTAGGCCAGTCTAAATTGGGAGATGGGTGTAAATGCTTAGTGCAACATCAACATTGCTGTTCATAAATTACACCCTGGAATAACTTGAGGTAATTTACTGTAGGAGTAAGGCAGTTATTTCGTGCTGCTTGGTGGAGGTCAATGTTACAGTCTAATCCTCTGTGGTTTGTGAAAAAAAAGTTAAACTTCCTACCAAAAATAAAATCAACTAATGATCAAGTGAGATATGCTATATGCAGCGATGCTGTACTGCAAAAGACAATACTTCTAAAATATAATCATTCAAAATTGCAGTTATAAGCACAATATGATATATAAAAACACTGATTTGGGAATATGGCCTTTAAGTTGTGCAATATTCTACTGATTTTAATAGTAAATTTACATGGTGCATTTAAGTTACTTCAATATTCTGATTCTCTTATGTGATTCGAGAATTCAATTCTCTAATATCTTATCCTGTCCCCTCCATTGTTTCCCATTCAACTTCCAATCCTTTTGTGTTATAAAAAATTGATTTATGATTACTCTTAGTAAATTTTTTATGTTGTTTGTGTATGTATGTTTCTTTAGTGTTGGTGATCACCTATAAGCAAAATTAGGAGTTAGCTACCCTTACCACAATGGTGAAAAGATCCTATAAATGGCCTGCACATTCTGAAAAGAATAATGCAGACTGTATGTGGCCATTTATTAGTTTGTTTGACTCTCGTCGGGATGTTCCACTCCAAGATTGCTTTCAGATAGGAAGCGTGGAAGTTTGTGGGAAGGCGGTAAGTCCTCTTCATTGAGCATATGAGTATTAAGTTATCTAAGTAACATTTTTTCTGTTCACCAAGTGCTTTACTTCCCTCTCTTACTATGTTGTGCATGAGCTTTTCAATAAGAAACATTTAGAGGAATGAGAATTATGAGATTCGTAAGAATTTAAACACATTATATTGGTGTCATCTCTCTTTGTACTATTTGGTGTCATGAAAAATGTGGCATTTGTAATTTCCTTAATTATCAGGCATAGCAGGGTTCTTGTGGTGTATATTTCAAGGTTTAAAGATCGGCATTTGCATGACTATAATTGGCTGTTTTTTCTTCTAAATTAGTGAAATTATTCTCTATATATCATGAAAGTATCATTCTAACGGAAGATCTATTTGTTTGGAATATCCTCGACAAAATGTATCATGCTTAACAAATAACACATGATATCACGTGCATTCTCCGTAAGAACAACTGAACTTGTATGCATGTGGTTCCCCTGAAGTTGCTTCAAATAGTAAATTGTAGGAGATCATAATCATGAAGTTCCATGTCGAGCACTAATTTTGTCAAATGTCAATAATGATTTCTTTAATCTGTTGGTGATAAACATTTTCTTTTTCTCCTTAACTTTGGGATTTATAGTTTTTGTATTATTAATGCAGGTAATGTTTATTCAAAAATTAAACCTGACATGCTCAGCAATTATGAAGGCAAATGTGAAGATGCTACTGTAAGTACAGTCAAATATCCAGAATTTTAACACCTTGAACTTCAGTTGTTTGCCTAATGTTTAGTAAAGTTATATGTATCTGGTCTTTTGACACAATTAGTAATAAGTGTCAATGTTGTCATGTATATCATAGGAGTTATAACCATCTAGACTCCAAGTTGATTTGTTATTATTGATAGGGAAAGAGGTCGGTGGTTGACTTGGAACACGCTAGAACATCTTGGTTCGACTTGCGCTAGGAGCTTTCCAATCCACCTGACTTGCCTTTAGGTGTTAGATGTGGGGTCGACCTACACCAAGACCGACGTTAGGTGGGGTTCCCGACATTATCCCTCTTACGCTCAAATTAGATCCAGAAGTGGATTAAGAACAAGTGAGGGTAAAAATGTTCATACCTTGATAACCATAGCCTGTCGCTAGCGGTCAAGAGGAATATTCCACAAAGTAGGGAATATTCGTCGAATATTTTTTGTTCAGCCGACGTTGATGTGTCCAGGTTGGCAGTTGAGGCCTTGTTGGAGGAATTTGAATGCCAAGGTTTGCCCACCAATGTGCCCTCCACACATCCTCTCATTTACCTCGGTCAGTACCCTCTGGGTATCTTTGGGAACAGCCTTCTTGGCTGTTCGGCTGTTCCAAAAAGATGATGGCAGATCAAGCAAGGGTGATGGATTTGACAACGTTGAACTGTTTCACAAGCAAAGTCGACACATTTTTTTTTGGAAAAAGGATAAGTCAAAGGAGAAAAAATCATTAAGGCAAAGTCAGAACCCAGGGAATCTTAGCAGGATAGTTGTTTTGAAGCCCATGTCAATAAGAAAACAAGAACACAAAATCATGCCTACTCCAAGCTTTTTACCTGAATCACATCACAGAACAAGGCATGAGGAAGAAGGTGATAGAGTTGTATCTCATTTTTCTATTAGAGGAATTAAAAAAAGACCTAAACAAATAATTGCTGGGAGTGAGGAAAAAGAACGAATATTCTCCAGGGATGGTGTTTTACACAGAATTCCAGTTGGTTACAAAGTTCCAATTAACAAAACCAAACTGCTTGATTATAAGGGTTTTTGTAGCAAACATGAAAAGAACTTCTGAAGTTCGAGCTACTGCCAAGGAAAAGGACAGTGAGGTCAATCCAAAAGAATACGGAATTAACATCAGGAGTGGTATATCTGCCATAAAACCTGGTTCTCTCATTTACCAAGAAGCCAAGAAACATCTTGCCGAGATGCTAGATACTGGAGATCAAAAAGCTAGCTTGCCAACAGCCCATGTCTCGGAATCTTTGGGTAGTCTGCTTTCTACTCCAGAGTACACTGCATTATCTCCAAAAGTGAGTCATGGAAGTGACAAGGAGCTTGTGTTGCCATACGAGGAGACAGGATCTCTCCCTATGCAACAGTTCAATCAAGATGATGCAACCAGTTCCTTAAGCTTGTCGAAACAAATCTTTCGGGTCTCACCTCACTTTGGCAATCAAACTGATGTACCGATGCTTGACTTGAAAGCTGAGATCATTGATAACCAGGTGCAGCAGGGACTGTGTATTGGATTAGAACTTAACCATGAAGGTCACTTTATATATGTAACTAAACACCTTTTAGATGATGTCCTATGCCTTCTCCTGGAATGAACTGTGTCAAATCTTTTTCAGCAAGTGTATAAAATGTGGATGCAGTCAGAATAAGCAAGCCACTGTCCATCCAGTGTGATGTGCCTTTGGAGCCAAAGAGCAATGATGAAGATGTAGTCAGCTATATGCCACTTATTTCTTTTAGTATGAGAATTTTCTTCTTCCTCAGATATGGTAATGCCTATTCTTTCGACTAGGTTTAATTGGAGGTGGAATCACACGCTGCGACTCATTCGGGATCTCCAGGATCCCTTGGAGAAATTTTGGAGACTCCTGAAAGCACTATTGGTAAGCCAGAGCGATTAAGACCATGTTTATGTTGACAAGTTTATCTCAGAAGAATTCACCAGTTGTAAATTCAGAGCTTCGGAGCATTTTATGACTGACACATTCCGATGCACATCTATCGTTCATCCTTTTCAGATGAACCAACTGATATTTTTCTCATTTGCAGCTGTGATCCCAACACTGAATACAGGAGCTCAAGCTAGGTTCAACTATGTTAAAGCTGTGATCGAAGCCTCAGGGTTGAGCACTACTGACTTTTCAGAGAGTTGCCAATTGGGAGATGAATTGCTGGCCCGATCCTTGTTTGATGAAGTAGAAATTTCAAGTTCTCCACAGATAGATGATCCAAAGCTTCTCTTTGATTGCATCAATGAAGCCCTTGAAGAGATCTTCAAATGTCCTCCTTGGGTGGTGTCTTTGATCACATCCAATGTTCAGCAGGCTCCGGTAGCACAAAGCTTAATTCGAGAAGTTAGCAGGAGAATTGAAAGGCAAATTCCCATGCACTTGCCAAACTCATTAGATCAGATAGTAACAAAGGACTTGGGGAGTGGAAGCTGGTTGGACCTTCAGTTCGAAAATGAGAACATCGTCGACGAGATATGGGACACTCTCCTAGATGATTTAGTGGACGAAACTATATTCGACATGTGGCTTGATCTCTAAGCTGGATGGTGATGCTCCCTGTCTTGCTCATGGTTTGATATATAGGTTCAACAAATCCAGTAACCAAGTTTGTAAAACTATGAATACTTGTAGAAGTCCATTTCTATGGACATGAGAAGGAAGAATGCACATGCCTTCTACCTAATCATCAATGCTCTGCTGAGAATTGGTGGACATAATAGAGAATTTTGTGTGTTTCTCTTACTTTTACACCCAAATAGTGTGATTGTTTCTACTCCAGCTGAGAGTTTCTCTCACTTTTACACCCAGATTGGTGGCCCACCTGACTCAAATGGGCCTGTCTCAAGGCCCACTCTACTCTGCTATGTGGCCCAAAAAAGATCCACATAAAAGCCCACAACGGCTCTACTCGTGACCCACAATGGTTTAAGACACGTATGGACCCGACCCAAGCACTACCTATGGTCACGGCTCGAGGGAACAATGGGTCGATACGTGGGAATTCAAAATTTACCTTGGAGGTTTTTTAACAAATGAATAATTATATTTGGTGTTTCAACGCCAAACCAAGTAAACACATCAAATCGAATCAGACCGATCTGATTCAATCGTTCACTGTCTCAATCGTCATGTCGTCGTCATGTCGATTTCAGGATGAAATCTATCGTACAACAAACCGAACTGAACCATTCATTAACTTGGATGGTTTATTTTTTTTGTATTTTTCAAAAAAAAAAATGAAAAATGTCAATCTGAAGTGAAAAATCTGAACAGACTCATGGTCAACTTTACCCAGCATGGGTGTCACCGAAATAAAAGGTTTAATGACAGAAGAAGTACCCAAAAGACAAGACATCAACATAAACTTCTCTTAGGACTCACCGTTTGACTTCATACGGTTGACTCATTCGCATGTCGACTGAAGAGCTGATGATGGTCTGTTATTTGGTGCATAGGAATGAAGGCAAAAGATGTATTTTGGAGATTAGCCATCACAAAGGTATCAGCAAATCATGAGGCCATTAACAGTCCATATGACTTTCTAGATAAACTCTTTCTGCATACATCCTGATCATATGCGAAGCCTCAATTTAGGTAGTCAATCGAACACTCTAACATGGTAGCATGCAGTAAGCGAGAATGTGGACACTGAGAAGTTCCTGCTCCGCCTGCATTGTAAGTCAAAGCTATATCATAAGGTTGTGCAGTATGAGATAATGTACGATAACTATGGAACAGGAAGAAACTTGGGATTGTTGAAAAAAATTTGATAGGAAAAAAGGATAGAGTTATCAGAAGGAGTTGGACAAACTCAACTTTTTATATTTCTCTCAAAACTTTTTATAATTTCATAAACTCTATATTTTTCATGACCCGGTATCCAAAAGATATATTATATTAATTATATTTAGAATGAATCATTCTCTTTCAATAAACCTCTTCGAGAATCAATAATCATTTTGACTTATCCTTCTATAGACTTCTAATCTAGTTTTTCTTCTTGATGGAATGAATCTCTCTCTTGTTTATAATATTTGAATAAGTTTATTTCCAACATTCTTTCCCCTTAAACTTGTTCCATCCGACATACCAAATTTCCTTTGAAGTTGTTGAAATATTTTAAATTTGAGAGGTTTTGTAAGTATATCAGCCACTTGTTCACTTGTCTTGATATGATGTAGCTCCACTTTTTTATTTTTGATATGATCTCTTATAAATAAAATCTTGTATCAATATGCTTCGATCTTTCATGATAGACTGGATTCTTGGCTAAGGTAATAGCTGATTTAATATCAATATAAATCTTAGTTGACTTCTCTTGTGGTATATGAAGTTCTTGCAGTAATTTTCTTAGCCAGATTGTATGACACACACAAGAAGATACTGCTATATATTATGGTTTATAACTTGATAGAGCAACGATCTGTTACTTTTTTGAACACCAAGTAAATGTAGTTTCACCAAAATAAAATACAAATCCAGTTGTACTTTTCCGATCATCATAGCTTCCGACCCAATCACTATCACTATATCCAATAAGCTCCAACCTTTTAGATGATAAATAAAACATCATATACTTAATTGTTCCTTTAACATATCGTAAAATTCTTTTGGTGATATTTAAATGAGATGTCTTAGGAGTTTCCATATATCTACTTATTAAACCAATTCCAAATAATATATCAGGTCGAGTGCATGTCAAATACCTTAAGCATCCAACTAAACTTTTATCATAAGTTGGATTAATGTATTTATCTTCACCTTCCTTAGTTAACTTGGTACCATATTCAATAGGTGTATCTATAGGGTGACATTCTTCCATAGAAAATTTCTTTAGAACCTCCTTTGCATAATTTTCTTATGAGATAAAAATTCCTCCATTATCTTATATAACTTTGATACTAAGAAAATAAGCCATTAGGTCCAAGTCGATCATATCAAATTCCTTCTTCATAGAGTGCTTAAAATCTTCAATCATGGAGTTACTATTATCTGTAAATATTAAATCATCTACATACATGCATACAAATAAGATATCTCCATCAGAGTTAGATTTTGTATATAAAGCATATTCATGTGGACATTTAAAAAAATTATTTTAAATAAAATAAGCATATATCTGAGAATTTCATGCTCGTGGGGCTTGTTTAAGCCCATAAATATCTCTCTTTAACTTGCATACTTTGTCTTCTTATTCATGAATAATAAAACCAAGGGGTTGTTGAATATATATCTTTTCTTCAAGAATTTTCAAGAATTTTATTAAAAAATACTGATTTAACATCCATTTGTAAAATCTTTCATTTCATTTAAACTGCTAGGGAGATAAGTAATCTTATTATCTTCAATCGAGCAACTGGTGCGAATACTTCCTTATAGTCGATTCTATATTATTGTTTGTATCCCTTTGCAATCAATCGTGCTTTATATTTCTCCATCTCTCCTTGTGTATTTCTTTTTGTTTTGTAGATTCACTTAATACCAATTGCTTTGTGGTCTTCTGGAAGTGTAGTAAGCTCTCATGTATCATTTTTGTTAATTATACGAATCTCTTCATTCATTGCTTGTCGCCATTTTTCTTCTCCACAAGCTTCTTTGAAGGTTAATGGACCATATCCTGCAAAAAGAAAAAATAAAAAAAGTTTATATTATCAATCCTTCGAGTCACATCATAGAATTCCTGAATCGGTCTTGTCCTTCTTATAATTGGACTTCTTGAATCATGTGACCTAGCTGATCTAAGTGATGATTTTGGCAAAGCCTCTTCGGTGTTTGCTTGTATTATATCTTCTTCTGAAGCTATAGTTTTCTTATGCTACTCGTCAATTTTCCAGTTCCAAATCTGTTGTTCATCAAACTCAACATCTCTTGACATCACAACTTTATTTGTGATAGGATTGTAGAGTTTGTAACTACTGGAATTATCAACATAACCTAACAAAATATATTTTTGACTTTTATCCTCAAGTTTTGTTCTCTTATTTTTTGTATCTTAGCAAATGCAATACTTTCGAAAATTCTCAAATGATCGACTCTTAGTTTCTATAAGCTCCATGCTTCTTCTAGCGTAACATTACTAATTCGCTTTGTTGGAAACCTGTTAAGCAAATAAACTGCACAAGCAATAGTATCTTTCTAAAATTCTTTAAGAATTATTCTTTCCTTTAACATATATCGGATCATATTAAGTATAGTCATATTTTTTTCTTTCTCAAACACCATTTTATTGAGGTGTGTATGACATAGTGAATTGATATAAAATTTCATTGTTTCTACAAAAACTTTCAAATTCATTTGATGTATATCACCACCTCTATCTGTTCTTAAACATTTAATCCTACAACTACTTTGTCTTTCAACCAACTTCGTAAATTCTTTGAATTTATTAAAAACTTCTTTCTTTTCTTTTAATATATAAACCTAAGTTTTGCCATTATGATCATCAGTAAATGTAAGAAAATACATACTTCCTCCAAGTGATACTGGACTAATAGGGCCACAAATATCTGAGTGCACCAGATCAAGTCGATGCCATGCTCTTTTTGTTCTTCTAACTTTGAAAGGCTTTTTTTCTTACTTACTCATAACACATACTTCACATAATTTTGATAAGCAATCAATTCGTGGGATTCCTGTCACCATATTATACTTCTCTAGAAGTTTCAAAGCCTCAAAATTTAAATGAGTATATTTAATATGCCATAGTGTAGAAATATCCTCAATATCAGTCTTAAAATAATTTGATCGATAAAAAATACATAAATGCAAAGGAAACATTATATTCTTTATCATTTTCACATGTGATATTAATGTTTTATTCTTGTCACGAATTGAAAGAACTATATCTTTCATCTCAATACCATAACCTTTTTCAAGTAATTATCCCAAATTTAAAATATTATTTTTTATATCAGGAACATAATAAACATCTGAAATGCATAACTCTTTACTATTATTAACTTCAAGGAGAATTTTACCTTTGCCTCTTATTGGTCTCTGAGACATATCATCAAATATAATATTTCCAGAATAACTTGTATCTATTTTGGAAAATAAATCTTTAATACCACACATATGATTTGAAGCTCTAGTATCTAAATACCATGCCATAGATTGATATTCTTTCAATTTATTATATGTCATCAGCAAAACTTAATTTTTATTCTTTTCTTTCTCAATAAAATTTGCTTTATCACCTTGATCGTTAGGATTATAATAACATTCATACGAATAATGTCTATACATCTTGCAAATATAGCATTGTCTTTCAGACCTTTTAAAATTTCTGCCACGTCCACGTCCACGGCCTCGGCCACGTCCTCGACCATAACCTCGACCTCTTTAGCTAGAATTTTCTCCACCACCTTCATTGTTTGGAGATTTCTGATTGGTTTGATTTCTGCCTCCTCTTCCTCTTTGTCCACGATCTCTTCCTCTTTGAAAATTTGATTCACTTTTATTTTCAAGAGTAAGCTTGGTTTACAGTACTTGCTCCAAAGTTTTGTCTTTTTCTTTTTTTGTAATTCTTTGTTCATGAACTTGAAGGGAACCCATAAGTTGTTCTAAAGATATATTTTTTCAAATCTTTAGATTCTTCAATCGCAACAATAATAAAATCAAATTTTTGATCTAAAGATCTTAGTATTTTTTCTATTACTCTTTGATCACTTATTTGTTCACCATTTCGTCTCATTTAATGAATAATAGAAATGACCTTTGAGAAGTAATCAGAAATAGTTTTAGAAGTACATTGTTGTAATTTTTTAAACTCAACACGTAAAACTTATAGACGGAGTTTCTTTACCTTATCAACACCACCGAATGCATTTTGAAGCATTTCCCAAGCCTCCTTTGTAGTATTTGCTAAAGCGATGATCTCGAACATTGCATCGTCAAGTCCTTGGTAGATCATGAACGAAGCCTTTTTCTCCTTCTTTCTTCTATCTTTAAGTTATTTTCTTGCTTCTGCATTCATTGCTCCCTCTTCTAGTGGACTTGGCTCAATAAATTCATCTTCTACAAACTCTCGTACATCTTGGGAGCTTAGAAGAACCTTCATTTGGATGTACCATATATCATAATTTTCTTTTGTCAATCTAGGGATCTGAATTTGGATGGTACTTGGGGAAGAGACTATAGCTTAACCTAGGCTCTAATACCAAATATTGAAAAAAACACTTATAGGAAGGAAGGATAGAGTTATCAAACAAAGGAGCAGGACAAGCTCAACTTTTTATATTTCTCTTAAAACTCTTTACGATTTCACAAACTCTATGTTTTTCATAACCCAACATATGGGGTTTATATAGTCCCCAAAGATATATTACATTAATTATATTTAGAATGAATCATTCTCTTTTAAAATACCTCTTCAAGAACTAATAATTATTTTGACTTATATTTCTAATCTTTTTTTTTCTTGATGGAATAAATTTTCCTCTTGAACCTTTTTCTTATTTATAATATTTGAATAAGTTTATTTCCAACTGGGATGTATATAAAATAATAGTCTGCAACTGGTGTTATCGTTATCTTCTAACCCCATATCATTATATGGCATTTAACTTCTGTACTAAAATTATAATACTTGTATGACCTAATGCTTTTTGGGTCCAAATAATCATAGTGAAAAGTTTGTGTAGCCATCCAACCAGCTCAAGTTTGTGCTCCTACCATTGTGTTATAATTGCATCTGAAGTACTCAAATCCCTCCATTTACCAAACGAAATGATATCTAAACATGCAATCAACTTTCCCCAAAGAATCCTGATTGAGTAATCACAGATTGATCATGTTTTATTTTATAATCGTTGATATGATTTTTATTTGATGTTATGAAATTACTTCATCATAATTTTCTATTTTTATTACAATTATATTTTAAAATTTTGGACTACTCTTATATAATTTTTATATTTAGCATAAAAGAATGTATATCATATCTAATTTTGTTAAATATTTTTTTTTATTTTGAATAAGTTCAAATGTATTCGGTTAATTTACGGATATATTGTGTCATAAGTTGTCGTCACATGAAAAGAATATCTCTAACTTTGTTTCCTATATTGATTATAAAGAACCCAAAAAAATATAAAAAATGAAGAAAAAGAAGGAAATAACGATCTAGTGATAAATGCCAAAAATAAAGATTATTTGACAAGACAAACTATTAAATGCCAAAAATAAAGATTATTTGACAAGATGAATTTAAAAACTTACTTTCTCCAAATTAGGAAAAGAACAATTTCTTTACTTAATATTGATATTATTTAATGTTCTTCCTAATGAATATGTTTTGTCCTTTTCTTTTTTCAAAGCCTATAAAAAGGGGTTAGAGAATTGAATACATATCTTTTTTCCGATATTAATTTTAGAAGTTTTCAGTAAGCTAAGGATAAAAAGAAGAAAGCAAGCCGAGCAAATTTCTTAATTCCTTATTCTGAGTATAGTCCCAAATATCTTTATTTATTTATTTTTGGTTGCTTTGTATCTCCTTCCTTTCCCTTATTTTCTAATAAAAAGTCAGGACTCCTTTAATGATGGTTGGATGGTTTGGAGATTGAGCACAGCTTAGGCTCCTAATTTGTACATTTTATTTTTGTTCTTACAGAAAGGGATTGTAGTTTAAGCAGTTTGATATATAATTATATATTCTAACATTTCAAAGCAAAGGAAAACAGCCTATTCAAAAGTCAACAGTTTTCTTTGTAATTTACATTGAGTCACTCAGATAGGAGATTATTTGATCCTTTGACATTCACAGGTAATTTGTAGCAGAATGAAGGATTCACATCTTCAAAAATAATATCCATCTTAATATTTCTCTTTTGCAGATTAGGAACTGCTCTATATTGAGCTCACTTATCATTGTCTCAGTATTGCTGCAGGTTTTCACTCTTCAAACTTTTATTATATCTGTCTGTTGGTAGGTTAGGCATCATTTCCATAGCTTACAAAATGTTTCTTGTGATCTTACTATATGTACAATCGACACATAGTGGTGTTAGTATCATTCCTTTTCCATAGCTCACAAAAGTGACTTCACAATGTCAGAAAGTTGATAGAGTTGCGTCTCTTTTTTCTCTTGGAGGAATAGAATAAAGGCTTGAACAAATAATTGCTAAGAGTAGCAAAGAAGAACAAATGATCTGTAGGGATAGTTTTTTTATGGTCACACAGTTCCGATTGACCAAACTGAACTGCTTGATGATGAAGGTTTGGTGACAAACATGGAAAGTTCTTATGAAGTCGGGGCTGTTGCCAAAGATAAGGCCAGTGAGATCAATCCAGAAGAAGACGGAATTAACATCAGGAGTGATATGTCTGCCTTAAAACCTGGTTATCTCATCTACCATGAAGCCAAGAAACACCTTACTGAGATGCTAGATACCGGAGATCCAAGAGCTAGCTTGCCAACAGCTCATGTCTCAGAATCTTTGGGTAGTCATGGAAGTGACAGGGAGCTTGTGTTGCCATATGAAGAGACAGGATCTCTCCCCATGCAGCAGTTCCATCAAGAAGACGCAACCGGTTACTTAAGCTTGATGAAACAAAGCTTGGAACTCTCACCTCGCTCCTCCGGCAATCAAACTGATGGACTGCTGCTCGACTCCAAAGCTGAGACCACTGAAAACCACATGCAGGAGGGATTATGTATTGGATCTTTTTCAAACTTTATATGTGTAGCTAAATGCCTTTTAGATGATTCCCTATGCTTTCTCCTGGCATGAACCGTGTCAAATCTTTTTCAGCGAGTGCACAAAATGTGGGCACAGCCGGGATAAGCAAGCTACTGCCTAACCCGTCCGATGTGCCTTTGGAGCCAAAGAGCAACGACGAAGATGTAGCAAGCTAAATGTCACTTATTTCTTTTTGTATGAGAAGTTTCTGCTTCCTCAGATATGGTAATGCCTATTCTTTCGACTAGGTTTCATTGGAGGTGGAATCACACGCTGCAACCCATTCTGGGTCACCAGGATGCCTTAGAGAAATCTTGGAGACTCCTGAAAGCACTACTGGTAAGCCAGAGTGATTAAGACCATGTTTATGTTGACAAGTTTATCTCAGAAGAATTCACCAGTTGTAAATTCAGAGCTTCGGAGCATTTTATGATTGACACATTCCGATGCACATCTCTCGTTCATCCTTTTCACATGAACAAACCGATATTTTTCTCATTTGCAGCTGTGATCCCAACACTGGATACAGGAGCTCGAGCTCGGTTCAACCTCGTTAAAGCCGTGATCGAAGCCTCAGGGTTGAGCACTACTGACTTTTCAGAGAGATGCCATTTGGGAGATGAATTGCTGGCCCGATCCTTGTTTGATGAAGTAGAAATATCAAGTTCTCCACGGATAGATGATCCAAAGCTTCTCTTTGATTGCATCAATGAAGCCCTTGAAGAGATCTTCGAATGTCCTCCTTGGGTGGTGTCTTTGAACACATCCAATGTTCAGCAGGCTCCGGGAGCACAGAGCTTAATTCGAGAAGTCAGTGGCAGAATCGAAAGGCAAATTTCCACGCACTTGCCAAACTCATTAGGTCAGATGGTGATAAAGGACTTGGAGAGTGGAAGCCGGTTGGACCTCCACTCCGAAACTAAAAACATCGTCGACGAGATATGGGATACTCTCCTGGATGATTTAGTGGACGAAACTATATTCGACTTGTGGCTCGATCACTCGGCAGGATGGTGATCCTCATTGTCTTGCTCGTAGTTCCATATATGTCGAACAAATCCAGCAACAAGCTTGTAAAACTATGATACCTGTAGACTGGCTAAACTTGGGATGTATATATAATAATCTGGAAACTGGTGTTGCCATTTGAGGTTATCTTCTGAAGTGTATATTATTATATGATATTTAACTTCTGCACTTAAATTATAATGCTTAAACTTGTATAAACCTAATGCTTTTTGGATCCAAATAATCATAGTAATAAGTTTGTGCAGCCAGAATTCAAATCCCTCCATTTACCCGAAGAAATGAACTGTGAATGATATCTAAATATGGAATCAATTTACCCAAAGAATCCAGATTGAGTCACAGATTGATCATGATTTACCATCTTTTTGGACTAATTTTGTGTAATTATTTTATTTGCTATAAAAGAATACATATATATGCATTATATTATGTTAAACTGGACCATATAAATGTGTTGGTTCAATTGGAAATTGGATAGTTAATGAAAAAGGGGTCTTTTTTCGTGGGAAATACGCCGGAAATTGTCAACCAAATAGGAAGGGACAATATATATGTTCTGCAGAGGCCATGCACGACACAAATAGACAACATGTAGCAGTAATATATGGCCCTCGTTTCATGAGTAACGTAGCGCTTCAGTTCTACTCGGTCTCCTGGTCTCCGTACTCGTCGTCCTCCTCGTCGACCACCGCGTCCTGGTACTGCTGGTACTCGGACACGAGGTCGTTCATGTTGCTCTCGGCCTCGGTGAACTCCATCTCGTCCATGCCCTCGCCGGTGTACCAGTGGAGGAAGGCCTTGCGGCGGAACATGACGGTGAACTGCTCGGAGACGCGCCGGAACATCTCCTGGATGGAGGTGGAGTTGCCCATGAAGGTGGCGGACATGGCGAGGCCGGTGGGGGGGATGTCGCAGACGCTGGACTTGACGTTGTTGGGGATCCACTCCACGAAGTAGGAGGAGTTCTTGTTCTGGACCGAGATCATCTGCTCATCCACCTCCTTGGTGCTCATCTTGCCGCGGAACATGGCGGACGCGGTGAGGTAGCGGCCGTGGCGTGGGTCGGCGGCGCACATCATGTTCTTGGCGTCCCACATCTGCTGGGTGAGCTCGGGGATGCTGAGGGCGCGGTACTGCTGCGACCCGCGGGAGGTCAGCGGGGTGAAGCCTACCATGAAGAAGTGGAGGCGGGGGAAGGGGATGAGGTTGACGGCCAGCTTTCGGAGGTCGGAGTTGAGCTGCCCCGGGAAGCGCAGGCAGCACGTCACGCCACTCATGGTGGTGGAGATGAGGTGGTTCAGATCCCCAACTGCGTTTATCATATAGAACTCAGTAGAGCGAGATGAATTGATCTGCCCTATCCATCAATATCCTCCGTTATGAAATCAAACTCGATTCAATAGATCTAATCATCCGTGTTAAGTTGTCAAGTATATTAGGAATACTACTTAAGGAAACACAAAAAATTAATATTTATTTTTTTATAAAATATTTTATATATTTCTAGATTTTAAGGAAGAGCAATAAATACTTTGATAGCTCGTTTGCTTCGTTATTTGATTTGAGATGAGAGTAGAAAAAAGATGTGAGAAACTCATTGAAATTTATATGATAAAATGTGCAAAAAAAATTTATGTTTTAAATTGAAGTTAATTCGAGGAGTTTTATAATTGATCTTACATGATAAGAAATATTAAATTGTATTAATCTTATATTTAATATGTTCTTTGATTGATTGATTGATTGATTGTTCATCTATTTTGGTTTTCAGATCATGAATTCCTCAACCATATTTAGGTTTAAGTTAACATATCATTGACATATGAGAAGAACGAGGAAGAAGACAGAGAAGAGAAGCACTCACAGCTGGGGTTGGTGAGCTTGAGGGTCCTGAAGCAGATGTCGTAGAGCGCCTCGTTGTCCAGCACCATGCACTCGTCGGCGTTCTCCACCAGCTGGTGCACCGACAGCGTCGCGTTGTACGGCTCCACGACCGTGTCCGACACCTTGGGCGAAGGGAACACCGAGAACGTCATCATCATCCGATCCGGGTACTCCTCCCTGATCTTGGAGATCAGCAGCGTCCCCATGCCCGACCCGGTCCCCCCGCCCAGCGAGTGGCAGATCTGAAACCCTGTTCACCGCCACGCGCGAGTGCACGCAGCAGATTAGCTAGTCTCACGCGGAACAGACGAAAGAGAGAATCGAGCCAGCATCGCGCACAGACCTTGGAGGAGGTCGCAGTTCTCAGCCTCCTTGCGGACCACGTCGAGGACGGCGTCGATGAGCTCAGCGCCCTCGGTATAGTGGCCCTTGGCCCAGTTGTTGCCGGCGCCGTTCTGGCCGAAGACGAAGTTGTCGGGGCGGAACAGCTTGCCGTAGGGGCCGGTGCGCACCGAGTCCATGGTCCCCGGCTCCAGGTCCATGAGCACCGCCCGCGGCACGTACCGGCCGCCGCTGGCCTCGTTGTAGTAGACGTCAACGCGCTCCAGCTGCAGCCGGGAGTCACCGACGTAGTCGCCGTTGGCGTCGATGCCGTGCTCGTCCGACACCACCTCCCAGAACTTGGCCCCGATCTGGTTGCCGCATTGGCCGGCCTGGATGTGCAGGATCTCCCTCATGGCTGATCTTAATACAACAACGTAGGATCGAGCTCCTCAGAACCCGACCTCGTTGTCTATGGTGCCTCCAAGCTTGCACGATCGACAAGAGCGAGACTGATCTATATATGACAAGAGATTAACACTGGAGAAGAGAAAAGAGAGGGAAATGGAAGGCAGGGAGAAAACTACGGGCAGAGAGAGACGAGGAAACCTTGCATGAATCCTTGAAATAGCTAGGGGCTTATATACAAAGACATATAACGAGAGAGAGAGAGAGAGAGAGAGAGAGAGAGAGAGAGAGAGAGAGAGAGAGAGAGAGTTATTGGAGGTAAAGAATGAACGGGTTAATTAAGAGGTTCGATTGATGGGAAATAAAAAGGACAAAGAAAATAAAGTACAAGGCACTGATTGACATGAGGACATGTTCAATGATGCGGGCTCGCCAACAATGCTGATGGTGCAGGTGAGTTGGAAAAGGAAGGAGACAAGGGAGTACGCTGCAAAGCCTACATGGGTTGTCGGATCCTCCCGTCGGCAAAGTTGGTCACCTTTCTATTACTGGATCCCCATCTCATATCATTGAGATCTATGTGACAAGAACTGCACCAATCTACCATGGCTGCATAATGATTCTTGCTAGTTTACCCAACCATCTTGATCATGAACCATATGTCACCTAAAATAATTTACATTTTCCACAAACTTCATGCATGCTATGCAATCAGTCTGCTCAATCTTCGAACTTGTTAGATATTTATGAACTCCAAATATATGATAAATAAAATATGCAAAGCTTATGTAGACTAATATGAGTGCCATCATGATGCCTCCAACAACTAGCCATGTGAATGAAGACACGGGAAGGGTGAGTGTGTCAAGTTAGAAATAATATTATCTTAAGGCAATACAAATAAAGAAATCGGGTTATCATTGTTTTCTACATTTTGGGAACAAATTTCTTGCCAAGTTGGTAAACAATATGCTTGACTCTCCCCCACATGCCCAATCCTTTCTTAATCAATTCTTTTTGGAGTGTTCGATTGGATCAATTTGGAATCTATGGTTGGAATTGATGTTTGGATATGAATTTTCATGACTTTATCCTTTAATGAATTTACGGGTATAAGGATTAATGTTCATCCCACAATTAATGATTTTTTTTTCTTCTTATTGTTTTAAAAGACTCTTAGGAAGAGAAGAACAAAGGGGTAATTAAACTAATCACAAAGAAATAAGATATCATGGCATATATATATATATATATATATATATATATATATATATATATATATATATATATGGAAGAAACACATTAAAAAAATTAACGCATTGGGGCTTTCAGTGTCATCCCTAAGCAATCATTAGATGTCAACAGGAGGTTCGTCTCACTCCAAACTTTATTAAATTGGAACATCATAGCCAATGGCCATCTATCCACCATTCTATTTGTAATAAAATGTATATTAATATGTCTGATTCTTTAATATATATAAATATTTTATATGTTAACATCTCAATGATACTAAGAGGATGGGAATTAGTGTTATAATATATTTTAACTAACTTTAGACCTTGATCATAAAATCTGTATCAAAAATAGAAATATAAATAAGAGTCATAAGCATATATATATATATATATATATATATATATATATATATCCATTTATAATGGTTGGGTCTTTGTGATCTATGTTTATTTTTTATTTTTCTTTCCTCGAAACTTTTAACTTTTACTGGGTAAAGATTAACTATTCTTATTAGAATTATTTTTTATTCAAATTTTGAAGAGAACCTCCACACTTACCCCTTTACAAGAAATCTTTTAGCTCATATAATTTAATATCATAACTAAGCCCAAAAGGAGAAAAATACTTGAATAATACTTAAAGAAAGAGCTATAATTCTTTATAAACTCAAAAATGGATGCCCTATCAATCGTATTTAAATGAGATGTTCCTAGTTAACTGAACTCAAATTTAGATAGACAAAAACTAAGTTCATAAATAGTCAACTATATACATGTTTGGCACCTAACGGGATCAAAGGTGTAGAGGTCACTCACCTTATGAATGAAAAATTCTTACTCTATTTGCGCATTGTAATTGAAACTTATTCTTGTGTCAAGAGATCTCAAAACGCCTTTCAAGTGGCAATCTCATCAAAATATTATATTTTGATGGTGTTACAAGTGGGTATGTTCCATTAATGGAGGTATGACTATGCTCCTAATTTTAAGTTTTAGTAATCAAAGAGGATCTCTTTGAGAAATTTTTTTTATTAGTATATATATATATATATATACTAATAAAAAAAAATTTCTCAAAGAGATCTTCTTTAATTATTAATATATATATTATTTATTTTAGATATTTGAAAATGCGTAAGCCCTAGAAAAGGCCAAAATGGCTATGTAGTGATATCATCGAAGAAGACAATGACTGAGATATAATATGTGGCCACAACACACTTGTGGACCACAATACACTGTTTTAGGCAAGAAATTGTCATCAAGAGTACATAAAACATGACAATTATTGGACCATTTCTTTCATTGTCCGACGAGCGGAACATTGTCCTTGATACGAACCATACGTTCATGTTTTTTTTTTTTTAATTCTCATCCTAATTTCTACGCGTTTTTCGGTGGTGTCATTGCTGGTCGCGACAATGAAATGATCCAAGGCGTGAAGGATCAGCTCAATCATACTTCTAGTTTTATATCGTGAGCAAATTTCTCGGCCAAGCATTCATGAGCTGATGACAACCGTTGAACAGCTTCCCATTTGCAAGAAGAAGGAAGTAATTCCTGAGAATTATGAATTAATTCATTCGCCTTGACGAAAGTTTGATACAATTCGTGTACTTTTATTCTATCTCGAGCCTGTTCAGTAGTTCCAACCGACAGTCCAAGAAAGGATTTCTTGAGCTGAAAAATGACGGACATCTTCCCATATATATATATATATATATATATATATATATATATATATATATATATATATATATATATATATATATATATATATATATATATAATGTGGGCGTCACGGTCCGGAAGTGAACTCCTCGCGGCGACGAGGTGGTTGGGAGGTTAGACATCGAGGAAGCTATTAAGAGGGTGATGGTTTACGAGGAAGGGAGAGCGACAAGAGCAGGAGCAAGGGTTCTGGGCGAAGCTATTCAAGCGGCGGCCGCCGAGGGAGGAGCTTCGCATGCCGAGTTAGATGCCTTTGTTGTGCGCATTACCAGATGACGCTATTGGTAATTATCTAGATAGATAATTGCCATGTTTTAGGTACGTAAGTGGTTGTTAATGTTATTGAACAGCTCCTATACCTAAGTGAGTGATAGGACGAGAAAAAACAATTATCACTGGGTCCTACAAATAAGATTGTAATTTATAGTTTACGAAACAAAGTAGTGTGCATTTGTCTTGTAAGTGTTCTAAGTTTACCTCTTGTTTAATAATATTTTGATTTCTTTTAATTTAAAATATTTTTTTAATTATATTATTATATTATTTTTTATTATTATTTTCCTACTCTTCCATCATGAACATTTGTGGTACCAAATTCATTTAAATTTGAACCGAGCAAAATAGGTTTCGTAATTTCATATCTTAATCTATTATTCTTATTTTCTCAGATAAATACTATAAATTTTGGAATGTTAAGATAAAAAATTTATTTAAGTCTTAAGATATTTGGGATTTAATAGAAAATAGATATATAGATTCTAATGAAGAAAATAAGTTGAGGGAGAATAGAAATACTGACTCAAAGATAATATTCTTCATTTAACAAGTTATACATGAGATAATATTCTTCATTTAACAAGTTATATATGAGATAATATTCTTTAAAATAAATTTTAATGTTCATTGAGGGTGACTACAGTAAAACTTCAAACCATTCATTTTGAGTTTAAAATTTTACTCATATAAAACAATGAATCAGTGCAAGATTTTCTTTCTCGAGTGGCTGAAATTGTTAGTCAAATGAAATCTTATTATGAATATTATCATGATCATACAATTACTGTAAAAGTTTTGAAAAGTTTAACTTTAAAATTTAATCATGTTATTATCATAATTAAGGAGTTAAAAGATTTATCTATATTTTTATTTAATGAATTAATAGGTTTTCTATAACCACACGAGGCAACAGATCACTTAAGAAAAGTGCAAAAAATACATTTCAAGTTAAGAGGGAGTATTCTACTTCAAAATAAGAGACAAACAAAAATCAATAGGAAGAGGACATGAGAGATAAGGATTTCATGAGAAAGAAAATGAAAGAGGAAAAGTAATGGATACTTATGATTTGCATGATGAATAAAAATAATCAAATTATGATTAAAAAATAGAAGAATAGAATTCAATATCACTATTGTAAAAAGTTTGGTTATATTAAGACAGATTATTAGAAAAGAGAAAAACAAGTAGGCTTTAATAAGTTAATGATATTTAATTTTTAATAATGGATGTTCTAATTATATGTTCGGCATAAAATCAATGTTTAGATATATTAATGAAACTCATAAGTTGAAAGTTAGACTTGGAGATAATAAACAAATCCAAGTGAAAGGGAAAGAAATAATTGAGGTAAAGACAAGTTAAGGAAAGATAAAAACACCTTGATAATATTTTTTTGTTCCTAATTTATCATATAACTTATGAACAGTTAAGATGATAAATATTTAATTATATTTGATGATGGTTCATGCACTATTAAAAATAAAAAAATATGATTTAATTATCATTAATATTTGCATGATACAAAATAAGATGTTTACACTTGATATTTTAAATATTGAAAAGCATGCTCTTATTATTACTCAAAAGAATGAATCTAATTTATGGCATTTAAGATATCAACACTTTAACATTAAGGGTTTAAGATTATTAAATAAAAAAGAAATAACTTTCAGATTACTCAAAATTAATACACTTAATATATGTGAAGGATGTATTTATGGTAAAATAAAAAAAATATTTTTTTATTAGAAAAGCATGAAGAGCATCTAATTATCTTTAATTAATTCATATTGACTTATGTGAATCTATAAATATAAAATTATTTAGTAGAAGTCGATATTTTCTATTATTTAGTGATGATTATAGCCACATGAGTTGATATATTTTCCAGAACTGAAATATGAAATATTTGATAATTTTTAAAAATTTAAGATACTTGTAGAAAAAACAAAGTGATAGATGCATAAAGAATACTTTGGATAGATAAAGGCAGTAAATTTTTGTTTGAGTTTAATTTTTTTTATAAAAAAATGATGTTCATAGGGAATTGATAACACCATATACATCGGAGTAAAATAGTACAACTGAATGTAAGAATCGAATTATCATTGAAATGTCAAAAGTTTACTTAGAGGAAAGCATCTTTCAAATCAATTTTCGACAGAAGTAGTTGTAATAATAGTTTATTTGTTAAATATTTCATCGACAAAGACTATTATGAATTGAACTTTTTTTTAGGCTTGGTATGGTATTAAGAATTTTTAATTGTATTACTTATGCGTTGGTAAATTCATAAAACTATTATAAGCTTGATAAAAAATCTAAAATATATATCTTAATTAGTTATTCCTTACAATCAAAAGCATATCAATTATATAATCATAAAAGTTATTATTAATGGAAATGTTGTGTTTAATGAAAGGGTAAGTTGGAATTGAGAACTAATAAAGACGAAAAATAAATTCAGATTTCAGCATAACTAGATATTTCATAAAACCAAGTGGCATATATTTCTCCAACAAGTACATCATCAACCTCACCCAATAGTAGTTCGAATTCATTAAATGATTTCTCAGATGAAACCCCTCTAAAAAAATTTCAGATCACTAATAGAAATTTATAATTCAACATTTACTTTGTTTACTTCAGATTCGATAAGTTTTGAGAAAATAGTTTAAAAAGAGGAATGACAAAAGACAATAAAAGATAAAATCAAGTCAATTGAGAAAAATGAAACTTAGAAGCTAATGGATCTACTGAAAAAAAAAGATTATTGAATTGAAATGAGTGTTATAATGCAGATTGAAGTATCAAAAAGCATAAAGCTTAACTTATAGCAAAATGATATTTGTAGCAACAAGAAGCTTTCAATGATTGAAAAAGTACTTCAAGTAATATTTTTTTACCTCGGATCAGCATTATATCTTAAAATTCAAAGAATCATATTTATTTCATGTCTCAAATCGATGTATGCAATTATGAATCAAGAGGTAGTATTAAAAATTGATTCATAGGTAGTCATCTAGGCAATTATCATATTTTAGACATGTTCTAAGTAATAACCCATGATCTAAAAATTATTGGGTAGTTTCTACATCTAACTCAATCACGAGTGACATGATAGGAAGAGATAGTTATCACTAGGTCCTATAAATAGAACCATAACTCATGAAGTAAGGTAATATGTGCTTGGAAATATTTTACAAGTGTTTTAAATCTTACCTCTTATTTAATATTATTTTAATTTTTTTTATTGAAAGTTTTTTTAATTATATTTTTATTTTTATCGTTTTCTTGCTCTCGCATTACCACTCTCTTAATAAAGATATTTACACTATAAATTGATTGATCATGATCACATTATATTGGGAATATTATATGGGATAGGATAGTATCATTATTTTCTACTAAAACAATCATTGATCGAACTCAAGAGGATGCAAAACGCACCAGTTGGCCATAGAGAGATGTTCGAGAATAGAACCGTTGAAGCATCATTGTTAACGTAGGTCCATTTATGCGAGCATGTCTCCCAGGATCGAAAATTACCGATTAACCCTATCATGGCCTCACATGGCTTTTGCTTCTCAAATGTACAGTATACGTATTCCCACACACAGGGTACATGTATTCCTACAAACAATTATAGATGGTCATACCTAAATTTTGTTAGTTTAAACTGTAATTAAATATATATATACATATATACATATATATATACACACACCCGTTTGGAGCAGGATAGCTAAATGGAGTACGACGGTTCACCAAATCGGTAACTTCGGTTCAACTAAATTAAATAAGGGCGCAAGCGAACACCCTCCTACTACGCATGCACACGGGCCGCGGGAGTTCGGAGGTCGCGTCGGGGTGACGCCAACCCATCTTGGTTTGCTCAAGGTCGTTCATGTCGATCCGTCTCTTATGGATTTTCTCTTTCTCTATCGATCTCGATCTGTAAACTGCTCTGGCATCTGGTAGACAAGTTGCTTGTGGAAATGCCTGAACCGGTGGTGGCGCTGGTGTCGTTGAGAATGTGAGAAGAGCTGTGGTCTCTGTCAGATCGGTTACGCGGAAAACATGATTTACTAGTTTCCTTTCTATTTCTTTGCCACTGTTCACTGTTTGATTAGCTGTTTGCTCTAGTGGGAGAAGTACAATAACAGCGAAATTGCTTGTTTTACATTCTGTCCAACTAGAAAGGTTATCTCTGGGAAGCGGCTTGGCTGCCACTAAATAGTACAAATTCTCAAAGATTTCTCTCCTGCCGACGAACTCGGCTGATAAATGCAACTGCTTGAAACCTCTGTTTGGTCTTGTCTAACTATATAATATATTGATAGGGTATAATGGACAGTGGAAACCAACCACAAAGTCAGGGCTATGCTGCTGATATTACCTCCATAGAAGAGGCAAAACTCCGAATCAGTCCATACATTCATGAAACTCCAGTCCTTACATCAAAATCCTTGAATTCTATTGCTCGGAAACAATTGTATTTCAAGTGTGAATGCTTTCAAAAAGGGTAAGAAGCTCTCTTGAATTTAACAATTATTTGCATCTTGACATGTTTGTGAGAGGTCAATGTCGTCGTTGATAGCTTTACCACTCTTATTTTAGAGGAGCATTTAAGATTAGGGGTGCTTCAAATGCTATATTCTCTCTTTCCGATGATCAAGCAGCCAAAGGAGTCGTCACACACAGCAGGTTTTTTTCCATTTCACTTTTCAATAAGAATGCTCTTTTTTCTCTTCTGTTGCTCTTTTGTTGCATTGTTGTTTTCTTGGATAGGAGTATATTTAATATCCTTTGTTATAGTGGTAACCATGCTGCAGCTGTGTCTTTGGCTGCAAAGCTACGTGGAATCCCTGCATATATAGTAATACCAGAAAATGCTCCACGATGCAAGATTGAAAATGTCAAGCGCTACGGTGGTCAAGTCATCTGGAGCGAACCCACATTTCAATCAAGAGAGAATGTCGCTAAAAAAGTTCAGCAAGAAACTGGCGCAATTATGGTTCATCCATTCAATGATAAGTACATCATAAGGTATCACATTGCACTTTGTTTGACTCAGAAAACTCTTGCTGGAGGTTTAATTTCATATATTCAAATATATCTCCATGACCTATACGGTTAAGATTATGACTAACTCATAACATAATCGTATTTTGATCATTTTATGCTTTTGTTGGTGCAAGTGATTTCATATTCATTATGATCCCTGAAATCTCAAATGCTTGGATTGACGAGGGGCTTCCAGAGAAACAAGATTTCATATTCATATATTTTTGGTATTAAGAGTTCTTTCTTGAAAACCTATGTGACAGCTTTGTCAACTTCAGCAAGGTTATGTCATCTATATATTAAAACTCTATATTTATTCTGGTCAGAATGTCTATGCTTAAGCTGATATTCCTCAGTATGTTTTTTCATTGGTTGTTTATTTTTCTCTTCTTCTTTGTCTCGCTTGAAGCAACTTTAAGCTGGAGAAATCTATAATTTTGACCCTGTTGAAAGAAATAGTTAAGCTACAACCAATAGGACACTCCCGGTGAAGGGGAGGGAATATCATCCTCTTTTGTGGCCGGTAGAACATGAAGAATATAATTATGTTATTAACTGTCAAAATTTTCATGTGTCAATCATATGGTCATTGCAGAAAAATTGAATATTTTGTCTGCCTTCCTCTGTTTCTCCCTTATTGGGGGGAAGGTCAAAGCTCTCCAACTTTTCTTCCTTTGTGCCCATTTTCAGTCCTTGACACACATCACTCTTTTCCTGTATTCTTGGGAGCACATGCATCAGAAATTATTGAGCTTGAAGAGCTTGTTGTTTCTTTATAAACCCACTATTCTATTTTCATTTTTAATATAATCAGTTTAACCTTAGGAGCTTTCTTAACTTTCGAGTTTAGTTTGTGAAACCCCAAATGGTAACAAATTGGAGTCCTTTTTTATTTGTGTTGTTGGTTGTGCCAGTAAGTACCATGATCTCATAATTCAATGGGCTCAGAATTTAGTCATGTCGCCATCTCTTTGTGATGTACCCTAATCATCAAACTCCTTCACTGTGTAGAATTAGATGAAACTATGCTTGGGTTCCTAAACTTTTTTAGGCTCAAACTTGAATTGACATATCTATCACTCTTCACTTGAAAAAAGAAAAAGTTCTCAGCAGCTCTATTTTGGTCTCTGTATTTTGCTTTGCAATGGTCCGAATACTTTCATAAGTGGTTTTAAATGTCTTGGCAGTGGGCAGGGTACCATCTCGCTGGAGCTTTTGGAGCAAATCCCTGAAATTGACACCATAGTAGTACCAATAAGTGGTTTGACCTTGTGTCTTGAAGCCTCATACCATCTTTAATCTATGATTTTTTTTCCCCTAACATATTCATCCTCATTGGACTTGGATGTAGGAGGTGGTTTGATATCTGGTGTGACTTTGGCTGCAAAAGCCATCAATCCTTCTATCCGGATTTTGGCTGCTGAACCAAGGGGCGCTGATGATGCAGCTCAGTCCAAGGCAGCAGGGCAGATTATCAGATTACCTGAGACCAAAACCATAGCTGATGGCCTTTGTGCTTTTCTAGGAGATCTGACATGGTATTACTATTATGCACAAGAATTGTTTTATATGTTTAGTGAAAAACATGATTTTAATTTGTCTGCAGATCTGATAATATTTTTTGTCATAAAACCATTCCAAGATTACACTTATTTTCCTAATTAGATCCTTGACCAACAAATTGCAGTGGAATTGACTGTAAATGTTGAATACAACATGATTATTACTCTCTTCACATACATTTTCCCTGAATTTACAGTAAATATGTATCTGTTTCTAATTATTCTATTGCCCTTCCCTATCTATCAAATGACAAAAAGAAAGAAAGATCAATCGCATCTATAATAGACAACAGTACATATACCAAAACCCAATAGTTTGCATCAATAAGTTCTCAACCTGCATTGCACTATCTTTGAGTATCTCTGAAGTTTGATGTTGCAAACTCAATATTACTGTTAGTTTAATCATCCTATAAACAAATATTTAATTCTGCCGGTTATTGTGCTACAAATTGATACTTGCAACTTGACCATCAATAGGTAACTGGTGTCCTAGCACATATTATGGAAGATGCATAGACATTTTTCTGCTATTTCTGTGCAAAGTATAGCTAACAAGTGTAAGAAAGAGCAAAAGAACATGCATGTGATTCCTGAACTGTCTTTCTTAATTAATCATTCTGGTTGCAACAATTTCTGGCAATTCCTTTCAGCATAATGCCTAAGAAAAAAAGCTATTGTTCCTTTTTCATCCCCCCATGCAAATACAGCTAAGCATATATCTGTTTACTTACCATGAATTTGTGCTTGAATCTTATCAATGTCTGTGGTATCTCAAAAAGTGAATAGGTTTTATTTCTTGTGCGCCATATGGATTATTGCCGAACCCTAGTTTCTTCCTAACAGGTTTCTTCAAATGTTAAAAGGCACAGTGTCTTTTTTCAGGCCGGTGGTTAGGGATTTAGTGGATGATATCATCACTGTGGGCGATGAAGCGATCATCGAAGCCATGAGAATGTGTTACGAGATTCTCAAAGTGGCTGTGGAACCCAGTGGGGCCATCGGGCTCGCTGCTGTGCTCTCGGATCAGTTTCAACAAAGTGCTGCTTGGAAGGATAGCAACAACATCGGTATCATTCTTTCCGGAGGAAACATTGATCTTGGTGTGCTTTGGAAGTCTTTTGGAAAATGAATGTTTCTACTTGTTGTGTTCATTGTGTTATCTGATTTGGCAACATGTTTGATGAGCATACTAATGGCTTCAAACGTATAAAAGCTCATGCTTGTTAACATTTTAGGGCTGGTTGTTACAATCTTTGACAGCAACCAAATCTTTTAGTAGAAATATATGAATATAGCTTTTACTAATGCTTGCCCGCGTGCCACTTAACCAATTTTTTGATCTCCCAAGTTCCTTAGAATTTTAAAGGGGATATTAATATCAATACGGGTTTCATTGTCATTATCCTAACTGTCCAATGATGATGATTAACTGTACTGATGCATCTATAAGTCTTTTTTCCTTAGTTGCTAAACTTAAATTTAGAAGGCCCAATATGAAAACCACTAACATATATATGAATTTTTGCATATGTAGACAATAGATATCCTATCCTAATGAAAGATGTGATGGCCCCTTTAGGTAATCCAATGCAAAAGACCAGCCTAATTATGTGTACCCTAGCTGACATTCATAATTTTCTACTAGTGTAGATATTTTGGAGCTCACAAGAATCAATAGCTTGATCATACAGTCAACTTGTTCATGTAGTTCATATGCTTATTGTGACATGTCACTGTCAGTATTAATCATCAGAATTAAATGTATTGTAAATCCATGTAGTCTGAATTTAGTGTGCATGGTTTGACTTGGTTAATAAAGATGTACTTGTCTGAAACTGGGATGGTATCTTCTCTTTGGTATTAACAGTAATCTTCTTCATGCATCATCAGCTAGATTACCAGAACAACAAATGGCCTCAGTTTCATTAAAACTCAAACCTATTCATTGAACAACAATATGGGATATGAGCATTTAACAGATTATGTGCCCAAAAACAAGCAACTGCTGCTAAACATATTATTCACATAAAAAAATGTAATACACATGAATTAAGTCAGCTACTTGAAGTGGTCATGTAAGCCAACAATGAGAGCAGTTCAGATAATTGGTTTGACGTTGTCTTAGAGCACTGACTAACTCCTGTTGCAATTGAGAAGCATGCAGTTGAAGAGCAGCAACAGAAGCCACACAGCCATAACCTTGCATTTGCTTCATAACCCATGCTGATGACAGCATCTTCCCTGAGCTCAGGTGGGATATCCTTCTCAAAACAGGCCAATTCAAGAGAAATGATCAGATGACCAGTTTCCAGGTTGAAGAATAGTACTAGAAAAGGAAGACACAAGAGAGGAGCACCTGCAGCAATTTGCTGGCATTGCTCTCTCCAAAGATCCTGTGCACCGCAGCAAACTTCTCTGGCTCTGCTGATGGGAAGTAAGCGATAAAGATGCAGTCATCGGAGCAGCGCCTCGATCCTTCACCTCTGCCAACTTGTGATGAGGGGACTTGATCTACATATGAAGATGCTGCAGCTGGATACAAGAACCCTGAAACTGCTGGATTCGATGGATTACAATAATGAAGATCCAACCGGAGAAGCTTTTTGGCCTGTCACATCACATTAATGGAGGAAGCTACTGGAAACTACGGTATGTTCCAACTGCCTGATTTCAACAGAGAAAAATATACAGTAATGATCTTTATTTTTGCTAAACATCTCTTGTTCTTACTAATTATCATAGCTCTGATTTTTGTGATGACACAAACTACTATTCTGATTAAAAAAAAGAAAAAAGAAAGAAAGTTGATTTTTTGTCTTTCCAGATGAGAAAGTGAATGTTGGACTGCTCAGACGCAAACATGTTCAGTTTGCTTAGGTGTTCTCATTCACTGGCCTAATTTGTTGATATCTCATTAGACACAAGACAACAAACCTGCAAGATTTGGTAATATTCTTTCACATATACGAGAACATAAGTTCAGCAAAGGATGCATGATGAGCTGCTACCGACAGAAAAGTAAGATGACCGCATGTAGATAAAACAAATCTGCATCTTTTTAGCAAAAATTTAGCAGAAGGCATCTTCTATGAAAGTAATGACAGATAAAAGAAGGCATCTTCTATTGGTTGAGATGGTCAACATCTGATGCTGCCTTCTTATATCAGAAATCACTCTCAAGGACAGAAAATAGAATAAAGAACCATCATGGCATGTCACCTAGAAGTGTATGCATTGCACTCCAATGTCAAATTTGGCATGGATTAAATAGTTAATATATGATCTTGGAAAAGCCAAGACAATCATGTAGAACTTGCCAAGTTAACTAGCAATGAGGTCTGTGATAGTTGCCTAATATTGCTTATTTAATCTAAATTAGCAGAGAACAAAAGCAAGCAGATGACATGAAAAATCCCAGGACCACATATTCATGGCTTTTACAAATGATGTGCATTAAAATTAAACCACAATAGGCACACCATCAAGCAAGAAATGCATGAAACTTCTGATGCGAAATAAGTGTTCTCCTTTTCTCTTTTCAATCTCTATTCAATCACTGTCACAGATCAACTGATAAAGGAAAAAGAGTCCTACAAGAAAATTTTGTATAAAAAGGTTATTTTCTCATTTAAACTTCAACTGTACAGTAAGATTGCCTCCAAACTATGATGCTACTGCGAGTTCTGCCCATGCCAAAGGATGTTCCTTGAGAATGGCAGTAACAGTGACGTCAATACCGTCTTCCAACAGAGCAGCTATTATCTGCATTGATGGCCTCTTTGATGGTTCGGGTTCAAGGCAAAGACTCACCACATTGCATATTATGGCCAGGTCTTCAGGCTGGACCTTTTTGAGCTGTGGGTCTATTAGCTTGCCTCTTTCTTCTGGATTGTCCAAGTACTTCATAGCCTACAGAACAAGGGACAATACTGCATATTACCTTCTTCATAGCTCATTACACAAACCAGATGAAGAAAGAAAACACAATAGTATTATGTAGACTATATGCCCTTAATTATCCAGAATTAACAGTGCTGAAAGACCTGGGAGGCTATTAAACACAACAAAATACTAGCTTAAGAATCAAGAGAGCATTAGAGTAGAGTGGATGGTAGTATATACATTCAAATAAAGAAATGTCAACATTATTAGTGAACAAGATTTTACAAAGTCTATTTTTTAGATGCTGCTGACTAGATCCAAGCATCAAGTATTAGAAGGTAAAGAACATAACTAAAAGAAAGAATGACACTCGTGGACATGACTCCATCATGTCAGCTACTGTGTCAACACTGTTAGTCTATGTGGCAAGTTCCAGATCTTATATTGTCCACGAGTGTTAAAATCAGACCACAGAAATATGCACTAATATGTTACACATGAAGTTGGTAAGCATTTGATCATTTGACCATGGCAAAATCTAGTCTAATTTGAATGATAAAGTGTTGAAGACAAAGGTTTTGCACATTAACAAAGAGCCAACGTATAGATTAATTATTTTTGCAATATCATTATCAAGCATTCATGGTTCTGACTTGGGCCACTTCCATTTGACAAAGTCCCCAGGGAACTGTTGCACATGTCAAATTCAGAAATATGAACCGAGTGACCAAATATTGAATTTTCAAGCTGGTATGATGGTTCCTTTCATTTATATTCCTATTTTTGTATTCATTCCTTTCTATTGCATGCTTGTGTAATCATAGATGCAGTGAAGTGAAAACAGCCTATGTGCAATCACAGTTGATAACTGACTATATTGCATTCGATGTTTTTTAAAGCGTCTAATGCACCAGATGCATTTTAACTTTTCAATTAAATGCTTTTGCTATCAGATAAATAAGCATTCAGTTCAAACGAAAGTTTAAGATGTGCTTTCAAGTGTTTTCTTTTCCTGCAAACAAGGATCAAGCCATGTCGGTTCCATGATAACAATTGATTCATGATTGTTGCATGAGACACCAGCATATTCTCCTTACCCAATCCAACAAGGAACCTCTTTCTTTGCAGTGTGCTGGTCTTCCACTTATTAATTCTAGTAAAATTACACCAAACGCATATATATTCCCCTGGATATCCAAAAACTGGCTTTTAAGAGAATCCACAGAGCCATTTAGTGAACCTCCACTCGTGACATATTCAGAATGCATTCTTGATTTTAAGAAAATATTCTTCCATCTCTCAAAATCAACCAACTGCACATGCAAAGAGAAAAGTTAGCTAGCTTAATAAATTAATCCAACAATAACCTATATGCCCATATGTGATGAGGGAAGTCAAACATGCTCGATGATTCTAAAACCATCTGACAAGTAGCAGAAAGATTTGTGGTCGAACCAGCTATCAGAGTACAGATGTACCACACCTGTAAAGATAGAATTAGTGATGGAATATCTGAGTCCCTATATTTACATAACAAGGACAATCTTTCAATTCATTTAGAAAAAAAATTATCATGGTCAATCACAAATATCTGAATCTAGTATCAAAATGCACAAACTGTTGCCACTACTATCCCTAAGCTTTGGCAACAGCTTGACATCAAATTTCTTGTATCTAACGCTGTAAACAGAACACAACATTTCAACAACATGTGGTTGAGTCAGCTGCAAACCAAGTCAAAGTAACAGCGATCATAAGAAATTGATTTTCAATGTAAATCAATTTTAAGAATCAAGTTCAAAAGCAGTACCGAGTAGATTGCTAATTCAATATATTTGTCTTCTCACAACTAAGTTCCACCTCATCCACCACACACTCTCAGACCAGCATGGGATGGTTTCATTAGAAAACCATGATTATAATTACTACATATTGTGGTCACCATGGTTGAATCACTTGGGTTATATGGTAAGAAAAATGACATGCATAAGTGAGAGAAGAAGGGAAAAGGAAAACAATACAATATGATGCCTGGATCATCACTGAATGACCTCAGCAATTAGAGCAAAAAATAAGTTAGGTTTCTACCATCCCACGAAAGTTTGTGGAGAATAACTGCTTCAGAGTCAAACTCCAAAACTTGTTCAAGATGATGCAAAGACTTTTTTTGTAAGCTCAGCGGCTTTTGTTATTGTAGAACTAATGAAGTGCCTAAATACCTACCACAGTGAAGAGTAGCAATACAGTTCATGCACATGTTAATTATTTGTCAAGAGAGTGGATATTTACGGTATAATGTTTACCTGCCTATCCAAAAATGTTCTCATTACACTGCTACACTGGTAAGAGTCAAATCCTACTAGTTTCAAAGACAGTGAATTTACTGAAAGATCCATTGCCCAAAAAGGTATACAGGAATACTTGAGGGTATCAGCAATCCACATAAACCCATTGAAACAGCCTCATAGCATGATGACTTATTTGTCAAGAAAGTGGATATTTACCTTAATTGATCAGTTAAAAAACCTACATCTATTAATATATAAATAAAATTTATCTAATTCAGGCAACAATTAAAATGGCAACTTGATTCCAGCCCATTATATAGATGCAAACATAATGTGTACAAAACATCGCTCATGTCAGAATCTCTGATTAAAATCTGACAAAAATCCATATTTCAAAATTTAAGATATTTCACTTTTCTCTTTGAAAACTCATGTATTATTAACTAGTAAAATTTAAAAAAATAAAAAATAAAAAATGATAAATACCTTAGGAGAAAAATCTTCAGTGAGGTATACTGCACTGGAAGTTAATTCTGCTATTGTGAATGGAGGCTGAAGTTCGGTATGTAAATATCTTAGTCCACGAGCAATACCAATGGCAATTTTTGTGCGTCTGAGCCAAGATAACTGGCACCCATCACCATCTAGGGAGAAACAGAAGTATATAATTTAACATCCAAATCATGTTAAGGTAATGAATCTAGGAAATATAATTAAGTTTATCTTCTCAACTCACAATGAATATGCTCATACAGTGTTCCATTTGATGCATATTCAAAGACGAGCATTCTAGAAAATGGGTCACCTTCTTGGCAGTAACCAAGAAATTTCGCCGTGTTCTCATGAATTATTTTAGACTGAGTTGCAACCTGAAGAATACAATGGTAATTCAGAATAATTACTTTACTTTCTGGAGTTCAAAGCTTTCCTTTGTTAGAATATACCTCAGTTTCAAAGTAAAGCTCATGAGAGCTAGTCCACTGGTCTCCTGAAATACAAAGTGATATTACAGCGATTTCAGGCCCATTCTTCATATTGCCTTTGTAAACTAGATTATACAGAGAAGATCCAATTATGTTACTAAAATCCTCACAAGCTTCCTCAATTTCTCGGTAGCTTATTCTCAAAACATTTTTCAACAAGTCGGGATCTGCATAAACAAATATCATCCACCATCATGGTATATTCATTTTATCTCAATGCAAATAACAAAGAATCACAACACTGAACAAGTAGAACACAGATTCTAACCAATTGACAATGCTGTGTGGTCATTCCAACGTGGGATTTTTCTCCACGAGAGAAGATAAGATTTTCTTTTGCATCTGTTACAGGCAGTGGCCATGCATGTAATCAGGAAAACAAGAACAAGAACTCCAGTAGCAATTTCCAGAATCAGAAGCCAAAATGGTTGTGAAGGTTTCTTGTGCTTAAGCCTCTCAGGGTAATTCCTTTTAGAATCTCCGTCTGAGTTCAGGATATTCACTGAACTACCTAATATGAAAAACAGCAATTCATCAACTAAATGCATTTTGTCACAACAGAGCTATTGATTGGTTAGAAACTTATCAAAATACTCAAGATGCAGAAATTTGCATGCTGACACACACAAACACATAGTCTAGCATGTCAGGTGTAAAAAACCATTTAGGAAATGACTAAACGATGAGCAAATTCTAGTGCCAAAATTAACAGACATAGACACAGTCCATTTAGGTGTAAAAACCATTTAGGAAATGACAAAGACAAATTCTAGTGATTTGAGGCTCCAACTTATTAGGTCAGTATATTAATTCTAGTGCCAAATTCTATAAATGTTATGGTTTTAATTCAGGAAATTTAATTATCCAAGATGAGTTAAAATTTTAAATTCATGTCTACTTGAGATGCATTTCTTTTGGAAAAGAAGATAGAAGGGCATCACTATCATATGCATTTCAAGAGAATAAAATGGTAAAAGAGTACCAGCCAAGAACCTGTTACTGGCTGATCAGGGCCGCATGCACAGACATTCTAAAACATAAAATGAGTTGTGCAAGAAAGATGTTGAGCAATAAAATTATAAGAAATAAACAAAAGAACAATGAAGTTCAAAAAAAAAAATCTGGCATTGATCTAGGTAGATTTTGTATAAAATACCATATGTAGAGTGAGGATAAGAAAGGTAATGAGCATGCTGCATAACTTTGTTATAGAGTAAACATTAAAAAGTTTCTCATCAAGTTTTGTTTTTCAGTTTACTCTAAATCATGCTTTATCTTGTATGGAATTTTAAGGGAGAATTTTTAGTAATTGTTTTGTCCCCATAGTGGTTATGTTCACCTCCATGGAAAATTTTTTTTCAGTTGAAGGGTCTAAAATTTAAAACCTACATTGTTGAGCAGATCGCTGAAAGACAGAGCCATCAACATCAAAGCAATTTCCTTGAAAATTTGATCTGCAGAAAGAATAGACAAGAACAGATCAAGTTGACATAAATAATTTGAACGAAAAAACTGATAATCCATGACTGTGGACCTTGGAAGATAGTCCAGGCAAGAGGGAATTTTTCCGACCAAAAAGTTGTATGAGAAATCTCCAACTCCTAAGTGAGTTAATTGGCATAAACCTGAGCCATTTTCCTGAGAAGCAAGCCTAAACAAAGAAGTTAATCAAGTTATCAGGTAGCCATCAAAATTTTTCCAAATATAAATGAATGAGACATCAGCTGGAATCCAATTAAAAAACTGAGCTTCATATTAATCGAAGGTTCAAAACCAAAAGAACTCTGAACAGTGAAAAAATGTTTGTTTAAACGAAAAATGTAGGTATCATACCTCTAGGAAAATGAGACAAGCTACATTTTTTTAGTATATCACATAGATTATATCTCGTTTAATTAAGGTCATACTTTTAACACGTCATGATTTTGGATATATAAGCAAACAATTATTTGAAATTTGGCATTGTACCAATGGCAAACACCATGTCATTGTGGTTAGTACAGGCTAGTAATACAGAAAGTGAAATCTTGCTAACACTAAAATTTTGGTTGTAGTCTGTTGTAATTCCAAACTAGTATTATGTATTTCTTTCATCTATAATTAAATATTTATGTAGCCTTGACTATTCTGTGTTTACACAGTCAATCAGTCTACCAATCAAAGCCACTTTGTCAGTTCCAAATACAGTCAATATCTTGTAGTCATGATGCCATAACTCCATTCATTTGCATAGCATTCCCCTCATCATAATGCAATTAGCAACTCATGTCCTCTGCTTAAACTTTCGATGCTGCAATTATCACAAAATTTCAAGCTTTCCTTTTCATTTATTTTGGGTGAAAATCTTTTCGAAGAAAGTTTAAGGTTCATTGTTACTTCATTACATATCATTTTTGTTCAATTATGAGTATTAAGCTTTTAAGGCTTATAAACATATTCTCTAGAAAAAGTCTCACAACCGGCTTCATATCCATCCCTTTGTACTAATCCAGACCATCATCAATTTTCATTATGGGCCTACTGGGGCATCATAGTCTCCCCCACCCAAAGGCTTCATATCCACATTAATATGAAACACAATCCAAAATTATAACCTAGTAGGCAACATGTGAAGCTCATGGTGAAGTGGTAACTCTACAACATTATGTGCCTCTTGCACCATCCAATAGTGACTCAAAACTCCATGTCATTATATGCTTCTTGTACCGTCCAAGAGTAGTTCTTTCTTGGACACTTTCACTATACCTGTGGTACTAAGTTTTCTCTTATACCAATTCTCACAAACCAACTTGATGGTCTCATCAACATAGCAATTTGATATAATCGGGCTTTGACCACATGGACCAAAATTTTATTAGAAACAAACACATCCAGTCTTATATACCTATCAGAAATCATTTTCATTTCAATATGAAAAAGATTACATGGAGCCATCATTGGATTGTGGACTTCATATGCTGCATGTAAGGTATTTTGTACTGTTTTTGGATCTGAGAATCTCAGGACTTTTACGTAAGAGGGATTGTGTCTCTGGTATCCCCATGCAGTTAGTTCATGATGGGATGATTTTGTATGTAAGAGGTCTATTACAAATAAATAGAACTTGAGAATTTTAGCTACATGATTTTAGGCCTATTAAATACAAACTAATAGGTCACTAGTTTTATTAGACTAGGCCATGAGAACTAGTTTTATATACTGAAAAAATATATAATTTTATGAGAACTATGATTCAAATAAATACATCTTCACATTCTTTAAATTAAAAGACCAAGAAAATGGCAATGGGAGGAACACCTATGCTTGAAACTGAGCTGCAGATTTCAAAATGCAACATTTCATAAAATATCTCAAAATATAGTACAAGAATTCATCACTTACATGTTTGAAACATTTCTCGCAGGAATAACTCCACTGAGCTTGTTCCTATCTAACCGCAACTCAAATAGTTTAGTCAAATCTCCGAGCTCCAGGGGTATATAACCATTCAATCTATTAGAATGAAGATATCTATACATGATACAACACCAGAATAAATTAGAGAAATAAGGAAATAGTATAAATGTAGTCGTCAGACTAAATTTTTGCAGAGAATTTACTTCATACATTTTTGTAATGCTGGTCAAATTTCCAATTTCTGGAGGAATGGGTCCTGAGAGTTCATTTACACTCAAATTCAACATAATAAGGTTTGTTAATGTGCTTAGTTGATATGGAATGGTTCCCATAAGCAAGTTGTTATCCAAAACTCTGCACAAGGGCGAGAAATCACAGGTAGCCATCAAAATTTTGCATAATTCCCAAATTTATTGTTACCAGACAAAAGTAAGTAGCAAAAGAAAACACATACAATTCTTGCAACCATTGCAGCGAGCCAAGCTGCGGAGCTAGAAATCCTTTCAAAGACGAAGAGGAGAGGTTTCTGCAAATCCAGGTCAAATTCGGCACTACAATAGGTAAGGTTTAAAGACACCGAATGATTGAAGACTTATCAAATGCATATACGCTTGCAAAAGTACAAGTTTTGCTGCTGAATTTGATTCTGACTTCCTGGTACTTCTTACATGGAAATCACACTATTCTGAGGAGGGCTTGAGCATCTGATGCCAGTCCAGTTGCAAGGATCTAGATCCTGGGGATTCCAGTCAGATAACCTCGAGAGGGGGTCTTCATATATGGCTTTCCGGAAAGCTTTAAGCGCAGTAACTGTGAAGGTTTCCAAGAACTCCATTAGCAAAGGAATTTCCAACGTCAAAAATTCTTCTCAAGATTGGATTTTGATGCCATATTTCCGAACCCCAATGGCAAATCTTCAAGCAAATCAAGACACACCAATACAAAAGCTCCGCCTAAAAGCACAAAAGAAGGGTAAACAAAGGAGCGTACCCTCGTCGGTAAACGACGCCGAAGGCAGGAAGAGAAACCCCGATGCCAAAGCAAGAAAAGGAAGCAGCTCTCGAAACCCAAACAATCTCACCATATTTTGTTGCCGTCAACCTTAAAATCTCCGAAAGATCAACACCAGAACCTTGTCAGGAGAGAACAAAAAGAGACAATGAAGAGGGGACTAGCACCTCAGATGAAACCAGAGAGGAGAGGAACTCCGGTGCAAGAGGAGCGACACATGAGACGAGACATTTCTTCAAGAAAAGTAGATGGTGGAGGGGGTAAAAAGAGAAAGACCAGCGTGAGGGGGGAGTTGGTAGGGAAGCAAAAGTGCGAGAGAAAGATACATGGGAGGAGGGAGTGTGCCTGTGGACTGTGGAATGTTTTGCTGGTCCCAAGAAAGATTAAACCTTGCTGGGGGAGAGTGAAAGAGCAGCCTCGGGTCATACACATTCAAGAAGAGCTCAGAAAGACCTGCCATGGAAGATCCATATCCGGCTTCTTGTTTCTTTGGGTCTGATAGATTCTCTGGTGGATCCTGTCGAGTTACATTTCCTTCTTCACATGTAGCATCATCCACTGATGTTGAAGCTCTTCTTTGATGGACACTGAATACTGATTAAGGTCGTAACTTCTTGGACAGCAAGCATTCCATCACATTTATAGCATCAGAAGAAGAATGACTGAGAAAACACAATGCCATGCTTATATCTAGGCTCTTGTTAACTCCTTAGATTCTGTGTAAGTGTTGTCTGTGTCCTGAAGGAGAATGCAGATGAACCTCTTGCTCCAAGGCTGAAGCTTCTCATGGCTTGGAAGAGCCATGGGCAGTCACTTGGTTGTCTCTTTGCCGGACACATCAATGACCATCAGAGACATCTCAGACTGTCAGCTTGATGGAACAACAAGAAACCTGCTGTTGGAATCATTGTATGGTGATAAGTGCCTTCGATGGTCTGGTTCAACTGATCATATCTTATGAATGAGTAAATACCCCAACCTTAAAGCAAGAAAATGAAAAAGTCAAAGTCAAAAAGCCTGAACTGTGAGGCTGTAAAAAGAGAAAAAGCAGGAGAAGCTTTCTGAAAGCCACCAATGACCATTTCAGAGGGTTCATAAACTAGTAAGACTGATGCTTCAACCTGGTAAGCCAGTTTGACATCACAAGAGCATCAATCTTCATCATCAATTGTCCTGTTAAATGATATGAGAATCCATCACCTTTCACCATAAAAGCTGACATCTCATCCACCAAGGAGAAACCCAGCCAGGCTCTGGCAGAACTGCCGGATAAAGATGAGAGAGAGTCCCACCTGCCACTTCCTTCTCTCCAACCAGAGTGAATCAAGGAAGATGTAGACGGAAATATCCTTTCAGATGGAGCAAGATGAGATCTTACCCCATGAATGACTGCAAAGACACATGTCGGTGGGCTCAAACTTCTGCAGGAACAGCTTGGCCCTAAGATTCGCATCCCTGTTACCCTTGATTCAGGTTTAAACATGCACTCCCTGTTGGATTCTTCCAAGCAGAATGCTTGAGGAGTGAAAAAGCTTGGACAGGATTCAATGAAAGCTTAGCAATGTTGGACCACCGAGTACCTCCTTGCCTGTGTTCATCGATGTTGAGGCTAAGCCACTTGTTTCTTGGGTTAAACATCATAGCCACAGAGTCTGCCATGAGTTCCCATCCTTCTTCCTTGCTTTATTTTGTAGAAACAGACATGGTAGATGGCTTGTTCCCTTCACCTGTTCAAATCAGGATGCTCTTTTGTCTAGCCAGATTAAAATATGCATTAGAAAACAAACTCCACACAATAATCCAGGGCTCCATGATCTCATTCTCCCACATCACCCCTCATGTACCTTTCAAGTGTCCGCAAGACCTCAACCAGCATCAACCACCATTGTGGATTAGCCAGTGCTATATGATGTTCACCAAAGATCTTTCAATTCACAGCATTCATATTCCAACAACATGATTTGGAGATGTTGTTCCTTCAACAGTAAAGCTGTTCAGTAACTTACGCAGTGAATTTTGCTTCCAAAGCAGCAAAATCTCACTGTAAATTCAAGTTGAACTAACAAAAAAAAACCTCAAACAGCCAAAATTCCACTACTGTTTGACTTTTATTCTTCATTTTGATGCTTTTGCTCTTTTGTTTGAGAGAGCATTCAATACTAAATTTAGAGAGTATCTATCTGATTACCATGACATCGAGATTCACTCAAAGGTAAATTATATGTATCGGACATTAAAATGATCGAAGCACAGATCTTATTCCTGCAAGCGACCTTCGGCCGACCAGCTCTCAAACGAACGCCCTCTCGGTTCTTTCTTACTTCGCGTACCAAAACCATAAACTTGGTCCCAAAGTTGTCTGTGCCACTCGCTACAGTGCTTGGAGATTTAATGCTGCAGCTGTCAAGCTTTGGTTCATACATACCCCGTGAGTTCGGACAGTAATTGCTGCAACTTGTCTTCACATGTACTTGATTTAGAACAGCGAAGATTTCCCTCTCATTGCCCTTCCGATAGGAACAAAAAGTCAAACAAGTGTTCCAGCGTTTCACTCCGTTCTTCCCGATCCAGCCTCACATGCCAAGAACCATCGACAGTGGATTACTTTCTTGAAGTCAAACACTGCAGCTAAGATAGATTATTATCTTGGACGTCTCTTTGAACTTCATTTCCATTAAGGATCAAATAGCTGACATCATGACCAAGCCATTATCTTATCAGTCATTCATCTCTCTTCTGATAAGATTGCTGTATCTGATGGGAGAACCATCTCACAGGGGCATAATGGTCCAGAAACATACTAAAAACATATCTTTTTTAGTATGAACATATTTTGTGTATATTAGGAAACATATTGTTTAGATTTATACCTACTGTAGATAACCATATGATTATATATTTATAACTCACAATTCCTCTCCTGTAATTTGCCTTCCACGAAAAATGATTATTATAATATGTTATTTATGTTGCATTTGCTTTTATTTTTTTTCCTTTTTAACAGAAAAGAGAATAATACATCATTGTATATTTCCTTTATTTTTATTCTTATTAATAGTCTTCGAGTGGATGTGTATATCCTGCTTTGTTTTACGATATTAAATCTCTAAAGAGAACATGGTCTACTATCCAACCAAGAAGAGGAAAGAAGAGAAAAAACACGAACTCAATTTTTTAAATGTCTTAAGTGGTAAAGACTTTAACAAATTATCAATAATTTACCTTTTATAAATAAAAAACATAAAAAAGAGAACCAAAATTCTAGTGTTTCCTCTTTGCAGCAAGTAATTATATTTTGTTCTTTAATTTTTCTAGTTCAACAGTAACTGAGGAAAACAATTTCTTGAGCTGATCCTTAGCTTGGATCCTGTCTTCGTCACTTACCTTTGAAAAAAAAAAAAAAAAAACCTACTTGTCATTCTCTCAAATCTCTGTTTTTTCATAAGAATGAAAGCACTGTAAGTCTTCATCCCATATGAAATGCCTTGACTTGCAAATCAAGAAACTACCAAGTATTGCGTGGGAGCTTTCAGAAGAAGCTTCAGAAATGGTGGACGACACTGAGCTTGGTCAATAACAAATGCAAGCAATTGAAAGGGATGCCCACATCTCCTTTGTTTCCGACTTGTTTAGAGGAATTGACTATATGAGTTTTCTTTTTTTTTTTTGTCCCCTTTTGGGACTTAGAAAAAGAGAATCTTCATTAGTGGAGGATGATCATGGTGTCTAAAATTTGGCTTATGATTCTGGCAATGACCCTTTTTTATCATTTTTAATATGTGTGATCTGTTTCAGTGTAACCCCAAACACCAACATTGTTATACTAGGGTTTCTAACTAGGGGTATTTTGCAGATTTATCTTGGGTTAGACTTCGAATTGGTTTAACGTTAGAGTTTTGAGGAGAGAGTGAGGGTTAGGGTTTCGAGGAGAGATATGGATTTTACGCTATATATACTTTTGACTCTTCTCATGTCAAGCCGTCAAATAGGGTTAGAGCTAGGGTTTTGAGGAGAGAGAAATCTATCCTATAAACACTTCATTACTACTCTCCTCTCAAGTTTTTAAAGGGATAAAAGATCAACAACAAATACCCTAAGTAGGAGAAAGAAAAGGACGAGTTGACATCACAAAAGAAGGTAAGAATGCTTTTGTCTTTCCTTGATTGTTTTTCGAATCCTGCATTTACCACTTTCCCTTTGCACCAAGCAAAAAAATAATAAACTTATGCATTCAACCTTCTAAAAGATCTCACTATATTCTTGGCACTCAATGCGAGTTTTATGTAAGAAAAAGGAAACTATATTAAAACTTCAATTGAATGCATCCATCTCTTCTCCTCTTAAAGGAGTAGGAAGAAAAGAGTTCAATTCCATCATATTATCAGGTTTTGCAACTTAATTATCATGTTTGATGAGCATGCTTTCATGGCCAGTGTGAATACCTTCAACCTCCATCTACTTTGTGGTACTATTGAATCTGTGCAGAGAGATTAATTGCAAGAAAAATAAATAACAATTTCATGACTAAACCATTGAAAAACATAACTTTATCACATTGTTTTTGAGTTCATAAATATATTTTTTTTACAAAAGGTAAATAGTGAGAATGAGATATGATCCTTCCTATAAAATAGTCAAAGTCTTCACTTTAGTGAAGTAGAAGTTCTACCAAATTACCTGTTTCAATGTGCAGGAATGCTTGCTTTTGGAAAAGCAGAGTAAATGGTTGGAACTTGTTAATGCACAAACTGAAAAGAAAACAAAAAGTAGGAAATTTAAGTAGATTCTTATTCTGTGTAGCTTTGGGTGAGATGACTCCATAGATTAGCATATGTTTGTCTTAGCTACACAATATAATTTAGACCCTTATGATATAGCTTTTGTTAATATAGATATAAACCATATTACAATTAGATTAGGCTCAATGAAGTTAATGGACCAATTCGACATGAACTGTCCTATAATTCAATATAACAATGTCAGCCCAACTGACTGATTTAGAATATGTTGATTCGATGAGTAAATGTTAATTGGACTCGTATATGATCTGACAAATCAACAAAGTTAAAAGATTAATTCTCCCATGATGACAAACATAAATTACATGTTACTAGAGGAGGATGATGACCAAGTTCCTGAGCTACAACTAGGCTGTAGCAACTCTTGCCGGCTCCTCTCAAAGTTCAGTGTAAAGAAAGCATTCTGCAAGCAAGTTGCACATCATCCTCTCCAGATGGCACAAGTATGTATCATTCAGGCATCAAAGTTCATCTTTTGGCATTCTGAGCTTTCTTTAATCTCATTCTTAGCTGTGTTTTCTAAATGTTTAAACAGCAAAAGGTGGTGTTCACGGTTTCAGCCCTGGTTGATGTGAAGTCAAAGCAGAGAGTCATGGAAGCTGTTGCTGATATCCATGGTACTCCCTTTCTAGCTGCTGATGATGTACAGTAACCCTTCATTTTAGTGTTTAATGGTGAACAAAGAAGAATTGCTCGATTCTTCACTTAGAAAGAACACCTCATCACGGTAGCTACTGTTTTCCTGACAAATTCCTATAAAATTTCATGAATAAGATATTGGAATTTCTTTATTAGAGTTCATGCTATAAACATTCCTGCATATATTGAATGGTAATCATCTTTCTTACCAAAATTCAAGTGCATTTTAATTGCTTTTGGCTTTCAGAACACCACCATCCATATGCCAAATTTTCTGCTCGGTCATTCGATCTCGAATCTGCGCAAAACTCATAAATGCAAAGCTAAATAATATTGCTTGAAAAGAGACAATAACATTTGAAGAAGATCACTTCAAATGAGAGCTTCTTGTTCAGCTCTAACCTCAGCGCAGAATCGAGTACTGAAACATGGTATCTTTGTTTCCATGTCAACATTTCTGTTTGAAGGAACAGATGCAGTGATGCATTGATATGTGATTTTGGGTTCAGGAGTTGATACGATAGCTGCTGATTTTGAAGGAACAGAAGTTAACCATCACAGGTGAGATGGACATATTAGCAGTCGCGAAGAGGTTGAAGAAATTTGGAAAGTTTGAAGTAGCATCAGTAGAAACCGGTGAAGAAAAGAAAGAACAAAATCAAGGGAAGAAATAGTTCGCTGCAATGTGGAAACCTTAGTTCTTTCTCATGGCAAACCGAGAAGTTTATGATATGGATGGAAGCCATCAAATGTTCTTGATCAAGGATGGAAGGCTGGCCTCTAGATCTTGATGTTTTGGTTTGCTCGGATGAGAACAGACGCACTCACCTTCGATTTCGATTTCGATTTAGTAAGCAAAATTTAGTTTATTGCTTGGAGAAGAAAAAAAAAAAACTGAGAACTGATTATTTTATTTTGATAGATAGAATCAGGAAAATTTTGGCTTCTTTTACTGATCCCAATATGTGCATACTATGCTTTGGCTTCCAATAAGCAAGCAAAAGGTGTGAATCCTGTCAAGTTATCACTAATAATCTATTTTAGGACCTTGACTTATTTTTGGTTACTTCAGGATCCTGAAGAAAATATTTATTTTAAGAGCTCAACCATTAATACTATGTTAAAAAATGATTAAATGGTCTGTCAGACGAATGCATCAAACAAAAGAAATTACTTTGTTCAGATGAATTCATCATATAGAAGAGATGCTAGTCGAATTAGACATCTGATTTTTTTTTAACATACACCAATTAATTTCGTGCCAATTCCATTTAAAATATGTGATTTCTTCACTCAGTGGTATGTATCCACCAATTTTGGCCAATGTCACAAAGTGATGAACATTTAATAACAAACAAGTAAGAATCTATAATTAGAGGATTATGGTGCCAGCACAAATCTGGTTGTCAAAAGAAGAATTAGAAAGCATCAACAAAAGTAGTAGTTGGACGATACAGTATTCAGCCAATCATCATGCATGCACAGCTTTTATGGTGCAATCATGAACATAGTTAGAGAACAATTCCAACAAATCCCTGTAGCTTTACTGCTCACCATCCCTTACTTTATGAAGTGCCAGATTCACAAGATACATAATCTCAATAACTTTCTCGCAATGTTTGCAAAGTGGCCTTTTAATGTATGCTTTTTGCTTGTTATTGGCTGCCATGATTAGTGAACATGCTTTAGGATTGTGCTTCTACATTATTGTGATGACCCAAAAGGCAGAGTTGATGAACATGGTTCCGAAGTTTATGCTGTTTCAATTTGCAGAGGGCAATCCTTATATCCCACAGACGTGGTTTGATCTTTAGATCGATTCGATTCTAGTTTTGGATTAGTTCGATTCGGGTTATAATTGAAGGAGGGCTAAGGCTAGCTTCGAGCGGTTTGACAAACATATTGGATAGTTCGGCAAGGAATCTTTGACCAGCAAAGGTTGAAGAACAAAGAACATAATGGCGATCAACCACCAACGGGTAGATACGGTGGATGGCCAACTTGAAGCTAATTCAGCAAAGCAATGGCATGAGATGCTGGTCCCAGCTGGAAGACACCGTGGTACAACTCACACCTCCCGCTGAGCTCCAGGATTAGTCCAACAGGACTGGAGACAGCAAAGCTTGCAGACATCACAGGGAAGATAGCTCGGTTATCAACACGACAGGGAAGGTTGAGCTGCCGACAGGAGTTGCTTGCAAGCACGGCGCCTCAAATCTAACACAAAGATAACCTGGGAGGGGGGCCCAAATCGAGATGTGAACTCGAAGAAGAAATGTCTCTTCTTGAGAAAAATTGAGGTGAGATCAGCTGGTGGTGGTGGTGGCGACATTTAGATCGGTTCATTTGTCCTTTTGTTTCAGGCTCAAAAAATTACCTGCGCACGAGAAATTATCTATCGCTCTTTGTTGGGTTATCCACAAGAAATCATCTTCGGAGTGTGCGATCAAGTTGCAGTATTCATGCAAGTCGGAATAAGTTCCTTCTTCTTTGCTGCTTTATCTGTTTATGGCCTACTCAAAAGGTCAATCATTCAAGCGAGCACAGAGGAGAAGGGGAGTCATGGCGTGTGTGATTCGATGTGCTATGGGAATTGCAGTCCACCATATCCTGGAGACGGGCGTTGGCTGCGCAGGTAATGAATGAGATGGAGACATGAACTCATGAATCAGAACGATTGGATTCCTCGAACCGAATCATGCTCCACATGATGCAGTGGATCTGCTTCCATGTAATGGTCCAAGCTTTATCGCGGCGCGTAAAAGCCATCGCTGCAGTGGGGGGAGGCGACGACAGCGAAGCTTGTGTCATGTGGTCCAGATGACTTGCATATGTATGATGGCAGCCACATGTTGGAATCCCAGCTCCGGTTGAAGGGCCCGAAGGAATCCTGAGAGAACTCCTACGTGAATTCTCATTCCAATATATAAATCTGTGCTCGGTGGTAGTTCGTCCTTTGTTTCGTGTGTCTTGGTGGAATCTGAGGCACAGCTTGCTGCGCTCTCTCGGGCAGGACCGTCCGGTGCGTGTGATTTAGTTGGCGAGAGATGGCAGAGGAGAAGCCGGCGGCCATGGTGGAAGTGGAAGCGGAGGGAGCCTCGGTGGTGAAGGACGTGGAGGAGGAGAAGACGGCCATCGTGCCGGCCTCGGAGGAGAAGCCCGATGACTCCAAGGCTCTCGCCATCGTAGAACGTGAGATGTTATGGTCTTGTGGATTTTGTTTCCTCTTCTACTCGTCTTCTCTTCTTCATATTATGGTCATAGTTATGTTGGTGATGACAATTCCCAGTTCTTGAGTTTAATTGAACCTTTATGTTTCTTGTGATATGCAATTAAATCACAAGCAGAGGGTCTTCCTCTTGTTGATATTGATCCTTTTTTTTTTTTTTTGCAAGTATGGAATCCCTTTCAGGTAGCTCAAATGTAAATTCATGGCTCCTGGCTTTTGGTTTTATTAGGCCATCAATTAGGCTCATATTTATAGATATATGTCTGAAACTGTGATGCTAACTTCATTAGTCTCAATTACTTTTGATATGGAACACAAAATAATTTAAATATATAGGAAGGCAAATAGTTGAAGTTCACAAACTTAAGTAATACTTTTAAGCTTTGCCTCATTGCTCTTAAGTCCATGAAGGGTTCAGCTAATATATCACATGGTATTCATGAATTTTATTTTCTGAAGCGCATCATGGTATATGAATTTAATGCTTGAGAGACATGACCTTGGCCTTTTCTTTTTCACAGAGCCTGTGGAACCTTCTGCAAATGACAGAGGTAGGTGTTCTCACAATACTGTGTCTGAATCTTTAGTTCTTGCATCTATGAATTGAATCATCAAAGCTAAAAAAAAGAGAGAAATTTTTGGTGTTGCTCTTCCAGATGCTGCTCTTGCCAGGGTTGCAACAGAGAAGAGATTGTCATTGATCAAGGCATGGGAGGAAAATGAGAGGGTTAAAGCAGAAAACAAGTAAGCAAGCCTATGGCTCATATTCCTCATCTTTTCCTTATGGCTATTTAAAATAGTGCCCCATCAAGGCATTGAATTTAATTAAACAGTAGTAACATCAAAAATACATTTTACTCACTGAATAATATAATAAGAAGCCTATGCATCTGCAATGTCAAACAGGGCTCTCAAGAAGATGTCATCCATTAGTGCATGGGAGAACTCAAAGAAGGCTGAGGTGGAAGCTGAGCTGAAAAAGAAAGAGGTGAGCAACTTCTCCCATCACTCTACCCAGTGGTAAATTATCTTATGAGCCATTGAAATCAAAATTTTGAATTGCTTTAACTGCAAGGTGGGCTATAATGGATTGACATGGTGTTCATGATGCCAATGCTTGTAATTTGATTAAGATTTTGTGTTAAATGCAATAATCCATTTGCTGAAATGAAAAGGCAACAATGGAAAGTTCAAGCAATCTATTCTTGTCATTTACCTCCAGTATAAGGTTTGAACTCATTGTTTAGGGATTGACCCACCATTTTAGGATTTTTCTTTTGAGAAAACCATTCTTACTCAATTGGAATGTGAAGAATTAGAAAGTTTAAAATATTGTGCATCTTACCTTAGCACAAAAGAATACAGCAGAATTTCATGGACTCAACAATTAACTATTTTAGGCCAAATTTCAGCATCTAACTGCCAAGCTAAAATTCATATTGTACTCATCTTCTCCACTCTTAACATGGTTGATCTAGCATTTTGGTGGACCAAAATATTTTCTGAAGTTATGACCAGCATGTTCATCAAATTAAGGCAGCTCTTGAAGAGATCTAAAGTAAAAAAGAAGAAGAAGAAGAAGAAGAACAATATACAATGTATATGTGTCTATTGGCTTGATATGGAAGAACTTACGCAAATTCAAAACCAACAATATGCAGGAAGAACTGGAAAAGAAGAAAGCAGAGCATGCGGAGAAAGTGAAAAATAAGATTGCCTTGATTCACAGGGAAGCAGAAGAAAAGAGAGCAATTGCTGAGGCTAAGCACGGCGAAGAAGCCCTCAAGGCTGAGGAGAAGGCTGCAAAATATCGTGCCACCGGGCTCACTCCAAAGAGGATTTTTGGGTTCTTTTAAGGCCTGAAAGTTGACTACAAGAGAACAGATTGAAGATACCATCCACCTCCAATCTGTTCTTGTGATTCTTGTGTTTTCTGAGTGTGGAGTGTCAATCCTTCAGATGTAGCTTTCTCTGAGAGGTTGTGTTGATTGTTCACAGAGAGAGAGAGAGAGAGAGAGTGATTTGGTTGAGAATCAATGTGTTTGATCTGTTAACTGTGATGTTCATGTGTATGATTTAATTTACATGTGCACAGCTTTGTTCTTACTTTTCAATGTAAAGAATCATATGTGTATTTAATCCAACACTTAATTAAATGCCATGTTCATGTCCTTCTCAGTACGACAAGTTATACAATATGATTGTTTTCTGTAATCTCTGCTAAATCTGTCAATGGCATTGCCATCTGACAGTGATTGTATGAGCAAGAAGCAGTTGCAAGTTGCCTTCATCTACAGTTTTGGTTTTAATTGTTGGTAGTTGCTGAGTTGCATCATGGGACAACAACAGGAGGTCAAAGGACATCATTTATGCTACTTAATATGCATCTTCAGTAAAATTATTTCTATAAATGCACATAGAAATATTTTTTATTGATCTGATTAGTAAAGTACATCTAACTATATGCAGAATATGAATCTAAATATATAAAGAAAGAATCCCTTTTCAATAGTACTACAGGAAGACATTGCAATCTGCATATTAACTAAAACTCTTCATGTTTGCATAAAAATCCCAAAACCCTACACCATGGAGCACAGAATTCTTTGATTCATCCACCACTGACAAAAAAGCAGCAGTTAAAAATTATTTATTTCTCAGTGCAGTGATCAGTAGCAATTTGTCTGATGATCTGTCACTTTCTTCATCCTTGAAACCTTATTTTCAGAAAGTTGCCAAAAAGAACTATGTTTCTATTCAACCTCCTGACACATTCTGCATCATATTCCTCCTCAAAATCCAAAAAGAAAATGATACATTGACATAGATTACAAAGGTTCAAAATTATTGGCACCCAGGGAACCATGATTCTGATTGAAGCAGATCAGAACCTAAGAACAAGAGTTAGCTGTGGCTTTTAAATTAGTAATTTTTTTCATGTGAGACAAAGTTTTATGATCATCATAAGAATAACATGTTCAATTTAGAAAAAACCTTACTCAAGAATCAGAATGTGTTTGGCTACAGCTTGGCCTTCTTCCATTGAGAGTGCAAAGGACCAAGTTCTCTTCCTCCATAAATAAAGCAACATCTTCAATATATATACATACATACATACATACATACATATATATATATATATATATATATATATATATATATATATATATATATCTTCTCATTTAAAGTTCATGAATTATGAGACACCCAAATTAGGCAATCCATGAAGAGTTCTATGTTTCCTTATATTAAGATATACAGATTGGATTGCAAACACCATGCCCTCTGCCACATCCTTGACTGGGTCATCAAGACATGCATGCCTCCTGTTTTGTCTCCTTTCTTTCCTCCCCTTCCCCATCTTTCATCACCAAAACAGCACCTAATTCTCATGCTTTAAAGCCTTAATTTCTCAAATCTCTTCTCCCTCCCCCTCCTTTCATCTTTGATTTTATCCCCTTCATTGCAAACAGGGGGGAGGAGGGGAGAGATGCATTACAAGAACTCCTGCATCAACTCCATGCCTAGTTGTTCTTAGCAAAAGCACATATCAGCAAAGTTAGCAGTTGCTCTTGTGCTGAGCCAGACACTTTGAATTGCTTGGAGCATCACCATGTCTTTCACTGGCACCCAGGACAAGTGCAATGCATGCGACAAGACGGTCCATTTCATCGAACTCTTGACAGCTGATGGAGTCCCTTATCACGAAACTTGCTTCAAGTGCAGCCACTGCAAAGCAACTCTTTCTGTAAGTTTGAATTCTCAAGCAGCATGAAGCAATGTGGAGCCAAGTGAGTTGCTCTAATTTCACCAATTCCTTTGGATTTTTGTGCAGGTGCATCTCTCACATCCACTGTGAACAAAAGATTCCCTGATTGCTACATTCTTTTCTTCATAATGGCATTTTGTTATAGGTTTGTAGCTGATTGTTGCACTCGAAGAACATGCAACAGGCTTCTTATATTCCTTATGTAGCCCTCACAACAAGAAGAAAAGACACTTTGTTTCTCTCAAGACAAGAAATCATCCATGTTAGAGGTCTGCTAGGCACAGGTGAAGATGCTAATATTCTCTTCCTACATATTTCTTACAGATGTGCAGCTACTCTTTCACGGATGGCATCCTCCACTGCAAGCCTCATTTTGAGCAGCTGTTCAAGGAGACAGGCAGCTTCACCAAAAAGCTCCCAGAAGGTGACAGTCACAGTCTTATCCCATAAACTTTCACTCGATTCTTCTCTTTTTCCTATTTTATGAATGAAAATGGAATGCAAGCCCCATTAGAATTCATTCCAAAAGTTCTTAAATGATATCTGTGATATATGAAGATGGAAACACTAGTCATCTTCCACATTTCTCCATCGAGTTGCCAGAGCTGAAAGCCAACAATTCAGATAAAGATTAAGTCTTTAGAATGTACTATTTCCTTGTGGCCTAATGATGCTTTTGTGATCCAAGGTGCAAAGTCTGGTGAGAGGAATGAATTGTTACGTATGCCGAGCATCTACTACCTTCGGCTAAATGGGAAAGTTCGGTTTGAACGTTACACACAGTGCAATGATGAGCTTCAAAGGTTGGCAAACTTGATGAATTCGTCATACCCTCCTCCCCCCTTTCGATCTTTGTTTCCGGCAGCCGACCGTGGAAGATGAGTCGTACCATAAGACCTGCTTCGAGTGCTCCCATGGCGGCCGCACTCTCACGCCCTCCTCCTACGCCGCCCTCGACGGCATCCTCTGCTGCAAGCACCACTTCGCGCAGCTGTTCAAGGAGAAGGGGAGCTACAACCACCTAGTCCGGGTGGCTTCTTTGAAGCGAGGACTGAACCTGTGAGCAACAATAAGCGACTGCACCCATTGGAATGTATGTTGGCTTCGATCAAAACCAGAATCGTCGAGCTGAAATGTGCTTTTCAGTAGAACGGGCAGTAATCGATCGAAGTGCAAAAATCTTGGGCGTGAACTATATGAATTGGGCTCCGGCTTGAGTGAAGAACTATCAATCCGACAAAGTACCGGTGGGACTTGGGCAAGAGGAACGGGTTAACCCAAGCAGAAGCACAGGAGTTAGCCCATCCCACATCATAAAAGAGTACAAGTTGTGTGTGGCAGATGCGTGCTCCTGCTGCACCTCTTAAATCCAATGCCACATTGTTGTCACTTGTTTAGAATCATTAATCAATCTTCTAAAATTTCAAACAAATCATGATCATAATCTTTCTAAAAATACTCTTCTCCATGTCATTGTAATCAAGACTTGCTTGGATCCCTCTCTTGACCTACTTAAATTCCTAAATCAAGATTTAATTAAATATGTTTTTTTTTTGGCGTATACAAAAAGTAAGAAAATTATTTAAAAATAATATTAATAATAATAAAATTGTTGATATAATTATTAAAAAAATAATGAACAAACAACGCATGCAGCTCCTTCAGCCGAGAATAAGAATGCTGGAGGAGGTGGGTAAGATAATTTGTACAACAAGATTATATATGGAAGGTTCAAAACATTGTTTGAAATGATGGGTTAATTATAAATTACCTGATGTAGTTAACTATATCTAGCATTACAATCTTTACGCTTCAAAAAATTATATTAATATTTTTATATTTATGAAAGTAAAATATTTAACCTCGTTTCTCTTGATGACTCTAATATACCGCACATGTTGTCACGTTAAGCAATGATGCTAAAAAGGGATTAAAAGGTAATTTCGATTTTTACCATCTAAAAAGATTAATTTTATAGAAGAATAACTTCTATGAAAGCCTCGCTATCCTCTCGAATGTCCTATCTAACAGTGGAGTCGATAGCGATCCTCATCTCGTGCACCATCCCATTTCTCTTGCCTTGTTATTCTCTTAGATTTGCCCAATCGCAATGTCGATGGTGATCCTCATCTTCTATACCATCCCATTTCTTTTACTTCACTATTCTCTTTTCTAGCTTCGCTATCCTCCTAGACGGCCTAACCAACAATAGCGTCGGTGATTATCTTCATCTCTTACACCGTTCCGTTTCTCTTGCTTCGCCATCTTCGCCTCCAACTTTGTTATTTTCCTGAACACCTTACCTAACAAATTGTTTTGCTATCCTTCAGAATAATCTATATAACGGTAGTATCGATAGCGCACGCAAGGCCGATGACTCTCTAAAAAATTAATCTCTTTGAACGATGAAGATCAAAATTATATTTTTATCCTTTTTTAGTGTTATTTTTGTATATGATGACACATGCAGTATCTTTCATTAGTAAAGTTAATGATATGAAATATGATTAAATATTTTACTTCTGAAAGTATAGAAATGCCAATACAATCTTTTAAAGTGTAAAGACTAAGATGATAAAAATAACTAATTATATAGGGCAATATATAATTAATCCATCATTTGAAATAAGGTTTTGAACCTTCTATGTATGCCTTACATATTTTGTTGTACACAATGTCTTGCTCACCTCCTTTGTTATTCTTGTTCCTAGCTAAACTAGTTGCATGCTCTATTTGTTCATTAGTCTTTTTTTTTCCCTATAATAAGTGTATTAAAAACTATTATTATTATTATTATAAATATTACTTTTGAATAATTTTCTTATTATTATAAATATACATGATTAATTAAATATTATCTCCTGTAATTAACTATCATTAGCATCATGATCCTTATATTTTTAAAAATTATATTAAAATTTTTATACTTACAAAAGTGAAACATTTAACTATGTTGTTCTAACAAAATCCTTCTCTTTCTTGATTCTTAATCCTATAAAATTATATTTTTAATCCTATATAAGGATCTTAATATTTCACTTTCATAAATATAGAGATATCAATATAAAATTTGAAAATATAAACATCAAAATATTAAATATAACTAGTTACATGAATAATACGTAAGTAGTCCTTATATACATCAGAAAAAAAAAGAAATTAAATCTTGATTTAGGCATTTAAGTAGGTCAAAGACGGATCCACGATAAGTCTTGGCGAGCGACATGGAGAAGAGTATTTTAGAAAGATTACGACTGTGATTTGTATGAAATTTTAGAAGATTGATTAATGATTCTAAACAAGCGACAAACAGAGAGCATGCAGCTCCTTCGACAGAGGGGGTGGGTAAAATATCGTATATAACAAGATCTGTAAGATATATATGGAAGGTTCAAAACCTTGTTGCAAATGGTCCACGCTCGAGTCTTTGCTGGGTCGTGATAACCTCGGAACCTCAGTGATGCTGCGATTAGAGTCACAGTTCTTCACCATCTGCATCACCACCATCTCCGAGGGGATAGCAAGTCCCCAGCCCACCGGTGCTCCACAGGAACAGCGCATAGCTTCCCCCATGGTGTTGGCTCTCAGGGTCCGCTTGCAGTGCCTCCAGGAACATCTCCTCCGAGGCCTCGAGGTCGCCCCGCCCGCGCCACAGGAAGAAAGCGTATCTGCTCATCGCCTCCGCGTCCGCGGGCTCCTGCATCACTGCCCATCTGAAGAAGTACTCCGCCCTGTCACCAAGTGCATCAATGGTCAACGATGAGTCCATGGCTCCGAGATGTGGCGTCGGGTTTCACCTGTCGAGATCCTTCTCGTACTGGTACAGCAGCTGCGCGTAGTTGGACAGGATCAATGAGGTCGTCAGCCCGGATGCGATCATGCTCTCGTAAGCCGCGCGCCGCCTCTTGTAGTCCGGACGTCCACCGTCATATGTTCTTGCTTCTTCGTCTTCGTCGAGGATTCCGACGTCGAACCAGCACCTGGAAGCCGCAGCCTCCGCCGCATCGAAGACGATGACATCTGGAATCTCCCTCTTGCTGGAAGCGGCCAAGAACTCGGACAACAGGACGAGAAGCCTGACGACGAGATCAGGCGAGGTGCAGAAGACGTTCTCGAAGAGCCAGACGACGGACTCGGCGGCGTCCTTCGGAGCGCCGGCGCGGGTTTCGCCATCGTAATCGCTGGAGAGAACCGACCTCTGGATCTCCTCCATGGCGGAAGCCAGCGACCACACGGCGCTCCCGATGTCGCCCAGTTCCGTATCGGGAGGCGCCCGCGGGCGGCGGGAGTTCATCCTCTTCTTCTTCAGCTGCACGAGGCGGAGGGAGAAGGGGATGCCGACAGCGGAGCCCTTGATTCGGAAGCCGACGAGCGGCGCATCGCCGGAGGAAGGATGCTTGGGCGCCGCGCCGGGAGGGTGGAGGAGCCATGGGGGCTCAGGGTCGCCAATACGTGGACTCTCCCTGGGCCGTCCGCTGCATGAGCCGCAGACACGGAAGCGGGGGGCTCTTCGTGGAGCAGCAGCGGGACACTTGAGGGAGAAGTAGGGAGCGCCAGGAAAGGAGTTGGGGAGACGGAAGGTCGAGGCGAGGGAGGAGAGGTTGGGCTTCATCTCATGTCGCAAGGGGTCTGCGGGGAAGGGGGAGAGAGAGCAGGAGAAGTGGAAGGATTATACAGGGAAGTATGAGGAGAGGAGGAAGAATAGGAGGAATGCGGAGCCAGGAATGCGGATCGACGAGCTGAAACCTCGGTCAAGAACGCTTCATACGATGCCAGCTCACATTTATTTTTTCTTTTTCTCAAATTTTTTTTTGAGAAAATCTGTCATTTTTTTCTTAATAAAATTAATATATAATATAATATCCATAACTTCTCTAAATTGTTGGGTCATATTCCAGAATATTCGACTCGTTTTTGTTCGACTATGCTAGTTTGAAATGGATTATAACTATTTCATCGATCTTTCTTCGAATTTTGAGCCCGTCTTTGCCTTTGACATCCCCTCTCCCACTCAATTGCAATTATCATTTGTACAGCCAATATTTAACCCATTTAATTTGAATTTAGATTAATATTTAGTTCTCAAAATATCAAAATTTCGAGTACGCTTTATTATCAATAATGCTCAACATCTGTACAATTCAAGTCTACCAAAACGGCATGGTGGCTTTGGACGGTGGATGAAGGAGGAGCAGGATGATCCTACGGTCGGTGACCGATCGAATGACGCAGGCCACTCCTTGGCGGTGCGATAAGGACACGTCTCATGACACGAACGTTCCCGAGTCTTCGACGCCAACGGCCTCTGCCAGCGCCTTCTACGCCCGTCGCCTCTCTTCTCGTGCGTCCACGTCACTCACGAACAAACCGCCTGCATTGCCATATCGTCTCTCCAAATCTCATTGGCCGGAGAACATGGCAGATTGCTATTTGTCCACCTTATACAACATGACACGGTGTCTGTTATGGGTATTGAATGTGATGTGACGCCGGCTCCTGTGGACCCTGCCTCTACGACGTCATAGCCCTTCGCTCCCCGTGGCCGTGGCCAAGCGTGCCGAGCCGACGCCCAGCGTAGCGGCGTAAGTGGGTATTAAATGCGATGTGATGCTAGCCTCCGGGGACTCCACCCCGATGACGTCGCAGCCATCCCGCCTTGCCGCTGTCGCAGAGTTCGAGCCTCAGACGGCACCTTCCTGAGCCAACCCTCAGGTCCACGCCCGGGTCAATCACAGCCTCGGCCTGCAAGGTCAGGTCCGTATTCCATCCTCAGACGCGACCGGAGACCCCTCATTCGCCCGATCTCTATATAAGCCAGGGAGGAAGGTGAACAAAGGGAGGTTGGCAACACTAGACTCGGATCATTCTCTAATTATCTACTTATCTTCCTCCGGGAAGAACTGACTTGGGCGTCGGAGGGGTCGGGCGGAGCTCCATCCGACCCGCCTTCGTGCAGGCCCTGGAGAGAGGCGACACTCGGCTCCCCTGGACCAAGGACGCTGGGAAGAGCTGGCGGTCTCGACAGGCCCGAAACTAACCGCGACGACCTCGGAACCTCGGGACCACAACCGCCCGTCCTCCTGGCCACGGTAAAGGTTGTTTTCCATACATGATTGGCGCTAGAAGGAGGGCCATGTCGAGAGATCCTTGGTCGACCCCAATGATCACCGGGCCGAGGAAATCCATCGGGGCAAAGGCTGCATCGAGGCCTCCTCCCACCCGATTCAGACGGAGGACCCCACGTTAACGAGCAGAGAGATATTGGCGTCTATTCAATGACCCAGGACTCCCCTACCTCGAGAATGTCCCCGCCGCCTCTCCTCCCGTCACCACAGAAGCCTTCCAAGACCTCGCCGACTGAGTCCGAACGCTTATCGAGAGGCAGTGACAGCCGTCATTCCCCTCCTTCCCCGAGTGACGGGGATCCCGGAGAACCAAGGGCCCGAACTATCCCTCCAGGTTCGCGGCGCTCCCCCTACGCGCCCATCTTCCCCGGCGTCATTTCCGATCTCCGAAGGAGTTCGGCTCGTCGGAAACTCAGTTACCCCACCCGAGCCCGAGGCGGTATCCTCGGAATCGACGGGCTTCCTCCGAGCCCAGCTCCGCTCCGTCTGTCAGCGCCTTGATGAAGTACAGAGAGACCTCCAAAAGTCAAAGGAGGAACAGAAAGAACAGGTTTGTTGGGAGTCCCCATTTGTAGGTGACATCCGGGACTACCCAGTGCCCCCAAACTTCCGCCTCCCTTCCGTCGATCTCTACGATGGAGCTAGTGACCCGGCGGACCACGTGGCCGCCTTTCGAGCCCAGATGTCTCTATACGGCACCTCGGACGCCCTGATGTGCCGGGCGTTCCCCACCACGCTGAAAGGTCCTGCCTTTGCACTGCATACAAGATTGAAGAACGGGACGATCGCCTCTTTCGAGCAGCTCGCCAGAAACTTCGAGCTACAATTTCTGGCATTCACACGCCCCAAGCCGTCCATCGCCCTCCTCCTAGGGTTGAATCAAAAGGAGGACGAACCACTATCTCACTTCGTACGTCGGTTCACTACGGAGATGCGGGAGTTATCTGATGCTCACCCTACACTGCTAATGCAGGCATTCATGATGGGGCTACGACCCTCGAGATTCTGCTGGTCCCTAGTGGAACGACCTCCCATCACAATAGCGGAAATGCTCCAACGCGCAAATCAATATGTCTCGGCCGAGACCTGGATGTCAGGAAGAAAGGAAGAACGACAAAGATCGTCAGAATCCTCCGGACGGAGCAGGCCAGCAGTTGCCCCCACAACCGAGACGCAAGGTAGATCACCCCGACATCCCCATGTCGGGGCTCTCGCCTTCCCCCTTAAATGCATCCCGGACGCAGGTCTTCCTTCAGATCAAAGAGAAGGGGATGCTTAGGCCTCCCCGCCCTATGACCAGCCCACGAATGTTGGCCGAGCCGCACCGCTCACGCCACTTCCATCGGCGTAAGCGGTCACGATACCGAGGAATGTTATGAGTTAAAGCGGCAGATCGAGGAGTTGATACGTAGGGGCCATTTAGGCCGCTACCTCCAACAAGAAAAGGAGTCATCCCTACGTCCCGAAGGCCCTGTCGAGCGTCACATTGACGTAATCACAGGGGGGCCAGCCTCCGGAGGAAACAGCGCGTCGGCACGGAAAGCCTACGCCCGATCCGCTTCGAACGAGGAGCCGCAACCTGCACTCGAACCACAAATAACATTCCCGACGGAGGACTCGGGACAACCGGAGCATGACGACGCGTTGGTCGTCTCGGCTAGGATAGCCAATGCGCAGGTAAGGAGAATCATGATCGTCACAGCAGCTCGGCCGACATACTCTCACGCCGGCGCCTTTTTCGGCCGGGTTACCTGACGATGCCATGAGACCCTTACAAACGGCACTCACCGGGTTCACGGGCGACTCAATCTCTCCGCGAGGGGCGACCACCTTACCCGTAACGATTGGGGACTCACCAAGGACGAAGACGGTGATGACGACTTTCCTGGTGGTCGACCTCCCCTCGGCGTACAATGCCATCCTAGGCCGACCTACCCTCAACAAGATAAGAGCAGTCATCTCCCCTTACCATCGAACCCTGAAATTCCCGACCCGTGTTGGGGTCGGGAGGTTAGGGAGATCCTCGGGAGTCCAGCAATGTTACTCTGACGGCGACCTCACTGAGCAAGAAAAGGAAACCGGAAGGACCCCCCGACGATCCCCGCGAATCCAAGCATCCGGTATAACGTCCGGAGCCGAAGACCAGCCGTTGAAGTCCCCAGCTTGAAAGTCAACCCGACCAGACAGTCGGGGTGGGGTGCAGCTCATCAACCTCCTGCAGGAAAATGCCGACATCTTCGCCTGGACCCCAGCCGATATGCCCGGGGTCGATCCCAAGGTATCTCAGCATCATTTAAGCATCTCCCCGACCGCCCGTCCGGTGAAGCAAAAACCCCGACCTCAATCCCTGGAACGCCAGCAAGCCGTGCGGGAAGAACTAAAGCGACTCCTAGCTGCCGGCTTCGTCGAAGAAGCCAAGTACCCACAGTGGCTATCAAATGTAGTCCTGGTAAAAAAGCCTAATGGAAGCTGGAGGATGTGTGTTGACTATACCGATCTTAACCGTGCCTGTCCAAAGGACTGCTATCCCTTGCCAAGGATCGACCAGCTGGTCGACTCAACCGCTGGGCACGCCCGGTTCTCGTTCATGGACGCCTTCTCCGGCTACAACCAAATCCGAATGGCCCCCGAAGACCAGGAACACACAGCCTTCTTCACTAATCAGGGAGCTTATTTTTATAAGGTTATGCCGTTTGGGTTGAAGAATGCCGGGGCCACTTATCAAAGGACTGTAAGCAAGATGTTCGCTCATCAGATAGGGCGGAACATGGAAGTATATGTCGACGACATGATCGTGAAAAGTCGGACGGGGTCAGCCCATCTCGCCGACCTGAGGGAAACTTTTGCTACTCTGAGAAGATATGGAATGCGCCTCAACCCGACCAAATGTGTCTTCGGCGTGACGTCGGGTCGATTCCTCGGATTCATCATACACGAAAGAGGAATCGATGCCAACCCAGAAAAGATCCATGCAATTATCGACATGCAGGCCCCCCGAACGGTCAGAGAGCTCCAGTGCCTTAACGGAAGGATTGCAGCCTTAGCCCGATTTTTATCCCGATCGGGAGACAAAAGCCTCCCCTTCTGCCGAGCCTTGAAGGACCCGAAGAACTTCCGGTGGACCGAGGAGTGCGAGGAAGCCTTCACACGTTTGAAGCAGCATCTGTCCACCCTACCTCGCCTCACCTCGGTCTCCGCCCCGGAGGTACTCTATCTCTACCTAGCGGCCTCGCAGCATGCGGTGAGCTCGGTATTGGTCAAAGAAACCCCCGAGGGGCAACTCCCGGTTTACTACGTCAGTCACGTCCTACGAGGAGCGGAGGAGCGCTATCCCCCTATTGAGAAGTTGGCGTTCGCACTCGTTCTCGCGGCTAGGAAGCTGCGTCCTTACTTCCAGGCCCACGCAATTGAGGTAATGACTGACCAACCACTTCGCCAAGTTTTATCTAGGTTTGACGCGGCCGGGCGTCTCCTCAAATGGTCGGAGAACAAGAATTTGACCTACGTTATAAACCGAGGACGGCCATCAAAGCACAGGCGTTGGCCGACTTCATATCGGAGCTAGCCCAACTAGAAATGCAAGATCCGGAACTGGAACAAAAGGATTGGGTCCTCCGAGTCGACGGATCGTCCGGCTCGAAGGGTGCCGGAGCCGGACTTATATTGGAGGCTCCCGACGGACACACCTTCGAACGCTCCCTCCGTTTCAACTTCGAGGCCACTAACAATGTGGCGGAATCTGGCGCTTCGCCGAGCCTCCATTTGGCGCCGAAATGCAATTAGGAGCTATCCACCTCCTTACCGACTCACAACTCGTAGCCGAGCAACTCAGTGGAGAATATCGAGCTCGAGATCCGACAATGTCAAGATACTTGACAGAGGTAAGGGCCCAAACCGCTAATTTCTCCCGTTTTACCTTATCCAGAATCCCCAGGTGCCAGAACGGCCGAGCGGATGCACTCGCGAAACTAGCCGCGGGGTCAGACTTGGGAAAATATCCCGAGGTCGAGGAGCTCCCCCACCAAACTATAGCGACTACCGAGATGGACGAGTCCGGAACGTTGGTTTCTCCGGTCACGTGGACGCAGGAGATGCTGAAATACAAACGCGAGGGCGCCCTTCCTACCGACGACACCGCAGCAAGGCGCCTCCGCCGAACCCAGGCCTGGTACTGCGAGATCGGGAATCAACTCTACAGAAGGTCATTCTCTCGCCCCCTCTTACGATGCTTGGATCCCGAGGAGGCCGAGGTAATCCTCGCCGAAGTACATGGCGGGATCTGCGGGGAGCACATGGGCGGTCGGGCCCTAGCCTTCAAAGTGCTGCGGCAAGGCTATTACTGGCCCACGCTATACCGAGACGCCAAGGCCTATGTGCGGCGGTGCCAGACGCGTGCGGCGTGCGCTTCGAATCCCCAAACACCCGCGGTCCCGCTCACATCCTTGGATTGTGCCTGGCCCTTCGCCCAATGGGGCATGGACCTTCTCGGACCATTCCCCCCGGCCCCCGGGCAGCGAAGATACATTCTCGTGGGAGTCGACTACTTCACCAAGTGGGTGGAGGCCGAGCCGCTGGCAGCCACCACGACACGACAGGTGGAGCGGTTCGTGTGGAGGAATATCATAACCCGGTTCGGCTTACCTAGGGTAATTGTCACCGACAACGGCCCCCAGTTTGCCAGTACCCGCTTCAAAGAATTCTGTGCGGCTCATCAGATACAACTCAGGTTCAGCTCTGTCGCTCACCCTCAGACTAACGGTCTCGCTGAGGTGACCAACAGGTCAATTCTCGACGGGTTGAAGAAAAGAACTTCAAAGGCCCGATCGAGCTGGGTCGACGAGCTCAAGAGCATCCTATGGTCCCTACGCACTACCCCAAAACGGCCTCAGCGAATCTCCCTGACTGACCTTTGGCACGGAGGCGGTCCTCCCAGGAGATGATCGCCCCAACTCCCGAGTGGAAGCCTTTGAAGCAACAACATCGGAAGAAGGAGTTCGGGCCGGCCTGGATTTGTTAGAAGAACGTAGGGCCGAGGCTCATCTAAAAGCCCTATCTTATAACCGAAGTGTCGCCCGGAGTTATAACAAAAAAGTCCGTCCTCGGTCCCTCGGGTTGGGGGACTTAGTATTACGTAGAGCCGAGGTAAGCGACCCGATCCGCTCGAGAGGCAAGCTCTCGCCTAAGTGGGAAGGACCTTATCGTGTTGTTAAGGTCGTCCGGCCAGGAACACTCCAACTCACAACCATGTCGGGACAACCTGTGCCGAGGACCTGGAACATCCAGAATCTTAGAAAATACTTTGTATAAAAGTCCTTGCAATACGATTAAGACCAGTCGGGAAAAAAGTACATTCGATTAGCTGAAGTTTCGAATACAAAATACATCCTCGAAAGAGGAAAAATACACCTAGTCAAAAAGATACAGACACAAGAGACAGCCCTTAGGAGGCCACCCCCTCTAAACTATCATCGAAAGGAATCTCCTCGGGCATATTCACCTCTGAGTCCTCGGGACGAGAGGTGAAGGGGTTCTCCTCGACTGAGGAACCCGGGGGGCATGCTCGAAAGCGAGCCAGGGCCACCTTGTATCCATACTCGTATGATACTCGGCCCGTCCGATCCAAGCCGAGGAGGAACCCTTCAGATTTCTTGTATTGTTCTATGGCTGCACGTTCCCTCTCCGGTCGAAGGCGCTGCTCCTCGGCTAAGGCTCCTGAGGAAGCCTTGGCTTCAGCCTCCTTTGAAGCCAGCCTTAGAGACAAATCCGAAGCCTCCGCTTGCCGGAGGCGGTTGTCCAGTTTCTCCCTCCGCAGTAGTTTCTGCAGGTTGTCGGAGGACGCCTTTGCAGCTGCAAGATCGGTGTTAAGGCGGGCCACCTCCTCATCCAAATCGACGCCGTTTCGAAGAAGAATCGGGGGCGCCCGTCGCGCTTTCCAATCGGGCGACGCAATTCGAGATTGCGTTCGCCGAGTCCGCCGATAACCCGACCGGCGTCGCGCGTCCGGTCGATCAAGGCGGTAACACAGTGAAGGTTCTGCATGGAACGGATGGGTAAGATAACGACGATGAGTGTATGAAAACACTAGAGAGGAAATACGTACCCACGTCACAAACTTAGCCGCCTTCGCAGCCAGGGCCTCCGAGGGGAGTGTATACAAATCCCGAGCTACGTCGGGATGAAGCGCTCCCCGGAGGTAGGAGACCGACGGATTCCCGCCGGCCCATATCTTGTCCCCACGCGTCAGCTCCCCCCACCGAGCAACCAAAGGGTCGCTCGCCTCCCCTGGCGGGATCTCCCCCATCACCTGAGTCAGGAAGGGCTCCTCCCCGCCCGGTGGAATCCGGCATAGATCCCTTACGGCCGGCACACGGGGGGCCTTCCCAGACACCGCTTGGCTGGGGCCGACAACCCCTTCCAGGACGGGCTGATCCGGACGGTCGATTTCCTCCCCGGTCAAGTCTACGGGACAAGGGCCCGGTCCCTCGGAGCCCTTTGTGCTGCTACGCCTGACTTTCTTCTTTAGATTACTCCCCGGGACCGTTGTCGGGGAATCTCTCGCCGCTCGCTTGGGAGTAGGAGATGGGCGTGGAGATGAGCCTGCCGATTTCTCCCCAACTTGGAGCGCCCTCAAGTTCACCATCCCTGTGAGAAGTGAGAAAACGCGCGGGAATTAGAAGAGTGTGTCGGGAACGCACGCAACAAAATAAGCGGACCTACCGCGAGAACTCTGGTGAGCCAGCCGACCAACCATTCCTCCGACATATGGCGGATGGCTTGAGAGCTGGGGAGAATATCCCTCAGCCTTTCCCGAGATCGGGATTCTTCGGCATTCAATGTCGGGACCGCATTATCGATGGCCCTTGCAGACCACCGGACCCCAAAACCCCAATCCGCTTCATTACGGATATAAAAGAAGCGTGTCTTCCACCCTTTATTGTTCGTGGGAGCCCCGCTGACTCGGAATCCTGTCCGGGCGACTAAGAAGTATCCCCCCGACCCCTTTAGAAGGCGGAAACACGAGAGGAAGAGGTTCCGGGTCGGGACGATACCAGCATAGTGGCACTCCCCCAGAAACGCTATGAGATAACGCCAGGAATTAGGCATCACTTGCGACGGCGAGATTCGTCACAGGGAAAGACAAGAGACAATGACGGGATGCAGAGGAAAGCGAAGACCAGCCTCGAGAGCATCGCGAGTGATGGCGAAGCCCCGGGGAACGGGATCGTAAGCCCGTTGCCCCGCCTCTGGCGCTACAAGGATAAATTCCTCCGGAATACTAAAGCGCCTCCGGAGGATACCTAAAGAAGAATCAATGAGGCTAGAGTCTTCGTCGTGCGGCCACATTAGGGCCTCTAGTGCACGCGACGCCTCCTCATCGGACGAACGATTTTAAGGGCAGGGAGGTGAAGGATTCGAAACACGAGTAGAAGTGGGTGGCACGGAAGGGGAAGAGGTAGAGGGGGAAGCGGCGGAAGAAGAAGTCATTTTTGACCTCACGGGAGGAAAGCCGATCGGAAGCAGAGCAAAGGATGAAGGATCGGATGGAGGAGACGACAGGGCTCGAGGCAGGGAATCCCAAAGGGGAAAAGCTATGGGGAACCAAGACTTGCCCCATTTAAAGGGGGACGAGTTCCGCCTTTTCGTCTCCTGGAATGAATGATCTCATATTGCCGCGCGTACCACCCACCCCTTTCGCATCGGGCAGTCCAATCGACGACATCGCATTAATGGCAAGATGACTTGCAAGCCACCCATACGGGCAACTGGGCGGCGTACACCGTCCCCTCGATCCCCGTGGCCACGCAGGGGCGGGTAGTCTTGGAAATGACCCAAACACCACTTAACACCTAGCGACCTCCTCGGCGGCCCAAACACCGTGACACGTATAACGATCTCTCGGTCTTGAGCGGCTGCTCGACCAACTCTATCCCGGGCGGCTGCTCGGTCTTCTCGGCTCTCTCGGTCTTGGCATTGCTCGACCAACTCTATCCCGGGCGGCTGCTCGGTCTTCTCGGCTCTCTCGGTCTTGAGCGGCTGCTCGACCAACTCTATCCCGGGCGGCTGCTCGGTCTTCTCGGCTCTCTCGGTCTTGAGCGGCTGCTCGACCAACTCTATCGGCAGGTTTGCTCGGTCTTCTCGGCTCTCTCGGTCTTGAGCGGCTGCTCGACCAACTCTATCCCGGATTTGCTCGGTCTTCTCGGCTCTCGGTCTTGGCTTGAGGTTGCTCGACCAACTCTATCCCGGGCGGCTGCTCGGTCTTCTCGCTCTCGGTCTTGAGCGGCTGCTCGACCAACTCTATCCCGCATTTGCTCGGTCTTCTCGGCTCTCTCGGTCTTGAGCGGCTGCTCGACCAACTCTATCCCGGGCGGCTGCTCGGTCTTCTCGGCTCTCTCGGTCTTGAGCGGCTGCTCGACCAGCTCTATCCCGGGCGTCTGCTCGGTCCTCTCGGTCTTCTCGGTCTTGAGCGGCTGCTCGACCACTTATATATCCAGCGGAAGGGGCTTTTTTTCGGCTTTCCGTATCACGCAGAAGGGGCTCTTTTCGAGGGGGGCAATGTTATGGGTATTGAATGTGATGTGACGCCGGCTCCTGTGGACCCTGCCTCTACGACGTCATAGCCCCTCTCGCTTCCCCGTGGCTGCCGTGGTGAGCCCGACGCTTGAGCGTAGTGGCCGTGGGTATTAAATGCGACGTGATGCTAGCCTCCGGGGACTCCACCCCGATGACGTCGCAGCCATCCCGCCTTGCCGCTGTCGCAGAGTTCGAGCCTCAGACGGCACCTTCCTGAGCCAACCCTCAGGTCCACGCCCGGGTCAATCACAGCCTCGGCCTGCAAGGTCAGGTCCGTATTCCATCCTCAGACGCGACCGGAGACCCCTCATTCGCCCGATCTCTATATAAGCCAGGGAGGAAGGTGAACAATGGAGGGGGGGTTGGCAACACTAGACCCGGATCATTCTCTAATTATCTACTTATCTTCCTCCGGGAAGAACTGACTTGGGCGTCGGAGGGGTCGGGCGGAGCTCCATCCGACCCGCCTTCGTGCAGGCCCTGGAGAGAGGCGACACTCGGCTCCCCTGGACCAAGGACGCTGGGAAGAGCTGGCGGTCTCGACAGGCCCGAAACTAACCGCGACGACCTCGGAACCTCGGGACCACAACCGCCCGTCCTCCCGGTCACGGTAAAAGGTTGTTTTCCATAACAGTGTCAAAGGTGATTTGCTTGCGTGCGCTGTTCTCGGCGGCAACCGACCTTCCGACTATTAATAAACCCTTGAGCTCGGACACTCTTCCCTCGGGACGCCAACGGGAAGCCGTCGGGAGCTCGAGAAAAAGGAAAGAAAGAATTGTGTGAGAGTACGCGTGGAGTGAGTGAGAAAGAGAGGAGTTATGGATCGGTCACTCGGGAATCGGGGATCTCTGGTGTTGTTTGGCCTTCTGCTCACCGGTTTGCTTCCATCCATCAACAAGCAATTATTGTTGTTGTCTTGAGTTGTTTTTTCGTCGATTACTTATTGAAGCTTCTTGGAATGTATGTGGTGGATTTGAGAATGGCTCGGGCTTCAAAAATTTTTTCCCCATTTTTCTGAAAAGCTGATCTTTTTGTAGTGCTTAAGAGATGAAACTTTTGCGTTTCTGGATACGATTAAGCGTGGAAATTTGTGGCTGCAGCTTACTTGCCCTTGCAGCTTAGTTTACTTGTCGTGGATTCTGTTCCAAGATTTATTGCTGGAAGCAAGATAATATCTAGGAAGATGATGACGGCTTCCAAACATATATGTTAGGTTTCTTTTCTAGTTGAGTGAAATTTATGTTAGGTTTCTCTCCAGTATTCTCCTAATTCCACCGAATGCTTACGAATTGGTCTGTACCTTTGCTCAACTCTGCAACTCCATGGCCTTCCATATATCAATGAAATCTAAGAGCGAATCGTTGAGTTCGTGCCAATGTGTTTGACAAATGTTCTGACAATTAGATGTTTCTGATTTTGCCATCATAATTGTGATCGTTTGTTCCTGACGCTGTCTCATTGGCAAGTAGAATTTCTTGATTAAGGCTATGTACTGTTAAATTTTCAGATGTAAATAGCGACAACTTTAATTTTGGCAGGATGCATGGTTGCATTTTCGATTGCAAGAGAGGAAGCTACGAAGTTGGGAACGGTTATCGGAATTGATCTTGGGACTACCTACTCCTGTGTTGGTTTGTACAGAAATGGTCATGTGGAGATCATAGCTAACGATCAGGGGAATCGGATCACTCCATCATGGGTGGCTTTCACCGATACTGAAAGATTGATCGGCGAGGCGGCGAAGAATCAGGCAGCTCTGAACCCAGAAAGAACCATTTTTGACGTGAAAAGACTAATTGGAAGACGGTATGATCTCTTCTTTTCACAGTGTTTGAATCCTTGCCCTGTTCTTGCATTCAAGTAACCTGCAGTTTGGCACCCATGCTCGACAGATTCGACGACCCCGAGGTACAGAGGGACATCAAGCTCCTTCCGTACAAGATTGTGAACAAAGATGGGAAGCCCTACATTCAAGTCAAGATCCAGGATGGGGAAACCAAAGTTTTCAGTCCAGAAGAAATCAGTGCCACGATCCTGACTAAGATGAAGGAGACTGCTGAAGGGTTTCTTGGGAAGAAAATTAAGGATGCTGTTGTCACAGTCCCAGGTAAAGTTCCACATAATTCAACAAACTGGTGTGCTGCCTTTTCTTCTTCTGCTTGATATGACTGAATTTGGCATTCTTGCTCTCACTATCTTCATTCTGTTCCAGCATATTTCAACGATGCTCAGAGGCAGGCAACAAAGGATGCCGGGACGATAGCGGGCTTGAATGTTGTTAGGATCATTAATGAGCCGACAGCTGCTGCAATCGCGTATGGTCTCGATAAGAAGGGTGGAGAGAAGAACATCCTTGTTTTCGACCTTGGTGGTGGGACATTTGATGTCAGTATCTTGTCGATCGATAATGGAGTTTTTGAGGTTCTGGCAACAAATGGTGACACACATTTAGGAGGTAAACTCCTTGATCCTGTAGCATAATGCTTGTCTTGATCGAATGCAATGCTTGAAGAGTAGCAATTGGTTATTATCTGTAAAGATGGTCAGGTCTGCAGTAGAGAATGGTTCTACAACAAGATGCCATGAGCTGTGGTGTTTCTGTATGGTATGTTCTTGATTCAGATTCACTTTTACCGCAGGTGAGGACTTCGACCAGAGGATCATGGAGTATTTTATCGAGCTGGTCAAGAAGAAGCACGGAAAGGACATCAGCAAGAACAACAGAGCTCTCGGCAAGCTGAGGAGGGAATGTGAGCGTGCTAAGAGAGCACTGAGTAGCCAGCACCAAGTTCGTGTGGAGATCGAGTCGCTCTATGATGGCTTGGACTTCTCAGAACCGCTCACGCGGGCGCGATTCGAAGAGCTGAACAACGATCTCTTCAGGAAGACCATGGGGCCTGCGAAGAAGGCATTGGAAGATGCTGGGCTGGAGAAGCACCAGATCGATGAAATTGTTCTCGTGGGTGGGAGCACCAGGATTCCTAGGGTCCAACAGCTCCTCAAGGACTATTTCGATGGCAAGGAACCGAACAAGGGTGTGAATCCAGATGAGGCTGTTGCCTATGGTGCGGCCATCCAAGGCAGCATTCTAAGTGGAGACACCGACGAAAGAACCGGAGGTGATGATCGTCTATCAGCCTTCTCACATAAACATTACTCTGCCTGCGCCCTCTACACTTCTGATGTGATCTTGTTGCAGGCATACTTCTGCTGGATGTGGCACCCCTGACTCTTGGGATCGAGACCGCTGGTGGAGTCATGACAAAGCTGATTCCAAGAAACACCGTCATCCCTGCAAAGAAATCCCAAGTTTTCACCACTTACCAGGATCAGCAGACAACCGTGTCGATTCGGGTACGAAACTGCAGCAGTATTTGAAGCAATATTGTCATACTTCCTCGACACGTTGCTTGCATGAGTCTGATTGTTTGATGTAGGTCTTTGAAGGTGAAAGAAGCCTTACCAAGGATTGCAGGTTGCTCGGACAGTTCGATCTCACTGGAATTCCGCCAGCTCCAAGGTAAACTTGGTCCTTCTTTCTTCCATCAGAACGACACGATCTGCTGGAGTTGGTGGTCGTCGCAAGCTTATCATTTTGTTGATGCTGAAACAGGGGCGTACCGCAGATTGAAGTCACGTTCGAGGTGGATGCCAATGGCATCCTCAACGTCAAGGCAGAAGACAAGGGCACTGGCAAGTCAGAGAAAATAACCATCACCAACGACAAAGGGCGGCTCAGCCAGGAGGAGATCGACCGAATGGTCAAAGAGGCTGAGGAGTTTGCGGAGGAAGACAAGAAGGTGAAAGAGCGGATTGATGCCCGCAACCAGTTGGAAACGTACGTCTACAACACGAAGAACACCATCCATGACAAAGTCGGAGACAAGCTCGAAAGCGAGGAGAAGGAGATGGTGGAGGAAGCTCTCAAGGAGTGCCTCGAATGGCTCGACGACAACCAGAACGCCGAAAAGGAGGACTACGATGAGAAGATGAAGGAGGCGGAGGCCGTGTGCAATCCGATCATCTCTGCGGTTTATCGAAGGCCTGGTTGGGGTAGCTCGGACGATGATACGCATGCTGAGCTTTAGAATTTTGCTGCATGTTGAGGACAAATAGCTGTGTTCTTACGTAAAAGAAATTAGATTTTGTACCATACATCGTATATCTAAATATATATCATATTATAGATTGTCTCTAGCATTTAAAGTTTTTACAACTTATTTGTCTGGTTTAGAATTTTAAAAAATATATAGGATGTTCTATTAATTTTGGAATGGAGAGAGGCAATTATAGAGGAGATGAGAGCCTTTCAAGAGAATGATACATGGGAGTGTGATGCATTTGCCAAAGGAGAAAAAAAAAAATCTAGTGGGATACAAATCGATGTTTACTATTAAATATAGTTAGTTTTATTGAAGGATCCAAAGCTAAATTGATCACAAAAAGATTTACTCAAATATATGGTATTGATTACTAAGAAACAGTTATTCTAATTATAAAACTAAATACTATTCAAGTATTGTTATCTTTTACAACTAATTTTGCATAATTTTTTACATTGTGAAAAATATATTTCTCTACAGAGAACCAAGAGAAAAAGTATGCATAAATCTACCACCTAGCTTTAAGAATTTATAGAATAAGGTGTACAAGATAAGAAGATTTCTTTATGGTATCACCAGGTGTATAGTTTAAGAGGTTTACCAGGTTAGTTCATGATTATAATTATACTCAAAGTCACTCGGACCGTACAATGTTTTATAAACACTCAGGTAAATGAGATATTGCTTTCCTTATAGTTTATACGGATGATATTATCCTAACAAATAATAATATCTTAAAATTAAAAGAATCGAAGCATATCCCAGATAAAAAGTTTGAAATTAAGGATCTTGAATAGCTAAAATATTTAAAATAGCGAGATTAAAGAATGAGATATTTATTTTATAAAAGAAATACGCCTCGTACCTTCCAAAAGTAATAGTGATGCTTAGTTATAAGCCTGTGGACACTCCAATAAATCTCATTCATAGATTAGGATGTCCTTCTCAATTGTAGATGTAATAAAATATTAAAGATTGATAGATAAGTTGATTTACCTATCTCATACTTACTTAGACATCTACAGTGAATGTAGTGAGTCAATTTATGTATTTAACATATGAAGTATATTTAGAGAGTAGTATATATGATTCTTAAATATCTAAAAAAGGACTCTAAATAAGATATTACCATTAAAAAGGATAATTATATAAGAATTGAGAATTTTACTTATGTTGATCGGACAGGATCAATAAGCAATGGGAGATGTAATTTAGTGACTTGGAGGAGCAAGAAGAAGACACATGTTGCTAGAAGTGGAGCAGAGTTCATAAAAAAATAGCATCAGATATTTATGAACTCTTATGGCAAAAATGATTTTAAAAGAATTACGAATACCCGTGAAAACTCCTGTGATATTATATAATGATAATAAGACTATTATCAGCATCGATCATGCATCATAATAGAATAAAATTTACTAAAGTAGATCGACATTTTATAAAAGAGAAAATTGAAGAAAGAATTATTTACATACCCTACGATCCTATAGAGAAGCAACTAACATATATTTGGGATTTTAAAAGCTTTCTTACGAGGATCTAATTAGCAAGTTGGGAATGATTGATATTTTCAAACCAACTTGAGCGAGAGTGTAAAAAATCTCATGATTAAAGAATTTTAAAATTAAGAGATTTATAATATTATAATTAGAGAAATAAATTAGTATCAAATCAACATCGAATCAATTAATTTCAAATTAAAAAAATAAATTAGTATGATAATTAAGAGATTCTCAGTCAATATCAAATCAACCCATACCGTAGAAAATAAATTAGAATAAAATGTTATATAGAATCAGTTTCTTTAGGTGCACATATTATAATCAATAGAATCAACTTCTTTGTCTTCTTTGTATATAGAAAAGATAAATGAATGAAAAAATTATATTGTCTTGTGTTTAGATTCCATCAATGTATCCTTATCCCATCAGGTTATTAGAAATTAAACACCGTAAAATAAGGAGGTCAAAATGGCAAAACCAATTTTGGAGAAACTATGAAAAAGGGCATAAATAATTTCGTGTATATTAGATTGTTGCTAATAACATTATCATTCCAAGTAAGCACATTGTTGTCATATGAGTCTTCGCCGTTCAGGTAATAATAAAACAAATAAAATATTATATATATATAATTTTAATTAAATAAACTCGTCGACTAATGCGGTATTAAAATTTATAATGGTAATTTTGCCATTTTCAAACTTTGAAGAATATAAATGTGAAAGCGCGGCAAACTACAACACGGCTGCCGTGTTGCTGGCGTTGACTTCTCTGTCCATCATCGACCCAACATTGCGGCCGCTCGACCACTTATTTTGTCTTCGTTTTATTTGCCCTGTTTACATATTTATCCTTTTAAGTTTCTACATAACGAATTTAAGCCCACATATTTTATTATTTACCTAATATATTCTCTTCCTATTCTAAGCATTATATCCATATTATGTTTTTCTTATAATTATACTAATTATCAGTTAGTTAATTTTAACTATTAATATGTTATGTATTAACAAAATACACATGCTAAATTTTTATTTTAAAGGATAAATACGAGAATCGATGTGCAATTTTGTTTTTGTTAAGTAGGAAAAGAATAAAGAACAGTTGTCGGCGCGAACAAAAGCCCACTTCGATTCCGTTTCTTTACTTGAAGTCGTCGTCGTCGTCCCGATTCGGATCGGCTCTTGGTGTTCGCCGAGGATGGGGAGGATGGTGCGGAGCTGCCTGCAATCGGTGCTGAAGCTGGTGAACTCGGTGGCGGCATTCGTCGGGGTGGGGTTGATCCTCTACTCCCTCTGGATGATCAACGTCTGGTTCCGCCAGACTCATGCCTTCCCCACCGCCGGTGCCTGGTTTGTTCTTCCCCATGTTTGATCCTTTCAGCTCCTTCCCCACGGTTAAAGTTCTGACATCGTTGAGCAAAGGGAAAAAAAAAATTTCATTTTTGAACGTTTGACCTGTGAAGGACGTTTCTTAGGGTTTGCTAGACCGTTTTGATTTTAATGTTTTCTCTTGGGTAGATGTCTAATAGTCGGGGGGATTGGGTTGTTCTTTGTGGAAGAGATTAGGGCTCCTGATTTCCTGAACGATTGAGGATATGAGCTAGCATTGGTGCTGGGATCCACATTGGGACTTCCAGTACTTTTATCGATGTTCATGACCTACAAAAAGTTTGTTTGTTTGATAAAACAACTCTTTTTATAGTCTTTATGTTCTGGTTTTAGAGAATTAACCTTTGAGCCTCTAATACTTCAAAAACATGAAATTTTCTTTTGTTCTGTATTTCCTTCTTCCTGATTTGTTCTGTGATTTTCCAGTTCATCAGACTAGTGGTCTAGGAAGATGCTCTTGATGGTGATGCTTATTTGAAACATGCGTAGTTGCTTATTTTTATTTCCGAAATATGTATCTCTATGTTTGTGTGAGACATTAACATAAGAGAAGGTTAATCAGTATTCTGTGGTAAGCAGCTCTTGTTCTTTTATATATTATTCGTTAGAAACGAGTTGTTTGTATCTTTTCAGAATGTTAAATAATTTCTTGTGAAAATAAGTTTGTAACTCTGGAGCTTATTCTTGTAATAGTAGCTAGCTTAATGCTATTTGGTTATTGATTGGGCATGAATTTATTTTATCAGCCAATACTTCCATTTCACATGATATTCACATGTGTCTTCAAACATTTAATATGTTTCTCATGTACATGCAGGTTCATTTACGCTTCTTTTGGACTAGGAGTTTCTTTATGCTTGATAACATGCTTTGGTCATATTGCTGCGGAAACAGCCAGCGGTCATGGCCTTGCTTGTGTATCCTACACTCAGAATTAAGACAGAATCTTGTGATTTTTAGCTTGAACCCATGTTTAATAGCTATAATGACTTTTTTGTTGTTCTGAGTAGCTTTGTTTTTCCGTGGTACTTGTCTGTTGCAAATGGTTACAGAGCTTTTTAGATGTGGAAAATATAAATTGAAATTATTGTTGACTGTTATATGTTCTTTTATTGAATAAACAATGTTATAAAGCTACCACTATATGTTAGCTGATGGACACTGGATACTTGACACTTCTTTGTAAATTGATATCTGGGTGCCTTCTTCCTCTATACAAAGCACCTACGCGTTGCAAATATTTGTCATAGACCATGAATTTTGATTCTTAAAGTTGAACACATCAAAAAACATTGATATGCAGTTTGAACTTCAATCATATTTCATATTGAAAAGAATATGAATTAATTTGTAGGAATTCCTCTTTACTGTATGTCTGTCATATCAATATGCTAAACTTATTCATCTGATCACTTCTGAAACTTATTCATCTTCTTTTATGATCCATTTCAAAAGGCTCTCTTTTTCATTTGACATTGCATTTTATTTTCATGAGGGTGTTATCAAGCAAGTCTTTCAGTTTTGGTGGTATATAGAGAGGATTTTTGTATCAAAAGCTTGATGTTTCTGGGTTTAATTATAATTTGTTTCAACCATATCATCTGAAGTAGAAATGCAAATTCTGTCATGCATCAATCTTCCAGGTAACAAAGTTTGTTTTTAGTTGTGGTTGAATATATATCCCAATTCATTCCAGAGTTACTACCATACTTAATTGCTTGTAAGCTAAAAGATAAAAACATATGGAAACGCATAACTTACCTTGAGTCACTAATTCATTTTCCCTTTATTGGTTGTTTGTTCCTCTGGAATTTTCATTTCTACAGGAATCAAGCATGCATAACTTTGTACTGCAATTTCCAAATAGAATCATTTTTCGGTCAATTATGAATTAAACCTGTGACATAATTACTGTTATCCTTGAATAATTACAGTATATGGCTTTAGTTTTTTTGCTCGTGATGCTGGAGGCTGCAGTAACTGCAGATGTAATTCTGAACAGAGATTGGGAAGAGGTACATCTGTCAAGTTCTTTTCTATATGGCAATTTTGGTTAATGTTGCTAAGTGCTAACATTATATTTTTGTATGGTCTGAATATTTAACAGGATTTCCCAGAAGATCAAACTGGGAGATTTAATGAGTTTAAGAATTTCATTAAATCAAATGATGAGTTGTGCAGATATATAGGTTCGGTGATTGTGGCTGCACAGGTATGCTTTTCATGCAATTTATGGAAAGTTGAAACACACTTTTGTTGAAATTTGTGTTTTTTTGAACATCCCAACTATCTTCAAATTTAACTATGAAAAATGTAATTTTTAAATGCTACCCAAACTCTGCAGTGGCAGGAGTGTCATGGACTGGACCACCCCTTAAATTAATCATTTTATCTGATGACTTGTTTTTAATGTTGGGCAATGTTACAACAAATTGATTGAAGACATTTTTTTAAAATTTAACTAATCACTTAAATCTAGCTTTAAAATTTATCTATTCACTTAAATCTAGCCTAAATTTATCAATTTAACTAATTGATTGTGATCTTTTAGTTCCAGTCAACCCAATTTGAAATCACAGAAACCGGTGGAACTAAACTTAGAAAAGCCTGATCCAATTAATTTGGTATTGGCCAAACTGATTGAGATGAGCCTATCAGTGCATCTGGAAACCGATGCAAATTGGCCAGAATAAGCTGAAACTTGAAGTCATGGTTGGATCAACGATTGGATAGCTTGGAACTATGTACATCATCCTTTTTTATTTGTTGTTGGATTTTGCTTGGAACCATGTGTATCATCCATTTTTTAATTGTTATTGGATTTTGCTCTGTTGATTCAACAATTACAGAAAACTTAAAAGCACTATATAACTGCACATTTCTGAATATCTGTGTTAGCCACCTCATCATAGTACTGCAAATAATTTCCGTATTCATATATAGATTTTGACGACTGGTCTTTTTCAACTATATGTGTGGACTCATTCTATATCCTAAGGTATCTATTGTGACAGGTTTTTATTCTGTTTTCTCGGTAATTTACCAAAATTGATGTTTAATAGTTTTTACAGTTTGCAGCAATTGCATATACCTCGTATCTTCCCACTAGAACTGTTTGATATTCATCTTACACCTCCACCTCTGCATTGTTAGCTTTTATATGATTTAGATTATTAATTTGTTTTAAATCTAAAAGGTTTTTTTTTTACTCTGATATGCTAGGCAATGTCCCTCTTTCTGGCCATGATTCTCAGGGCTCTTGGTCCAGGCAGTGGAAACGGCTGTGATAGTGATGATGAATATATACCGGCAAGGCTACCACTTTTACAAGACCGGGTTCAGCATGCACCATATGTTGGTGATCCTAGTGCCCCATACCGAAATGATTCTTGGAATGTGAGCATTCGCTATCAGTTCTTTTATCTTGAGGTGTATTTGGATTTTTCTTTTTTCTTTTTGCATATATATCCCTGTGAAGTGCCTTTTACAATACGTAGCCCTGCAAAGCCATCGTTTGGTGTATTACACCCCAGAGTCTAAACCACCTTTGTTTGGCATCCACAGTCCATTATCTCTCATCTAATCTTTTTAATAAATTGTATTTTGATTAGTTAAGGAAAACCAATAAGTGAATTTACAGATAACAAGAAGAACAATATTTACCCCTGCTGTTGTTATATGGCATGATATGGGAAAAATATTGTGCACTAATTTATTATCCTTACAGAGTAAGTTAATAATTGAATGGTTGCCTAAAGATTTTGCTTTTACTAATTTCTTCCGTTTCCTTGACTGGATCTTCTGGAAAAGTTTCAAAGAGATGGGAATAGAGTGAGAGCCTCAAACTTTCAGGGTTTAGAAAAGGGCAATTTCACAGGGATATGCATGCAAAAGCCCTATAGATTTTTGTCTCTTATTTTTTTTTTGGCAGCAGATTTCTGTCTTAGTAGATAATTTAACTCTTTCCATTATATCTAACATTCGCACTTCATTTCACAGGTTAGGTGATGTCACCTGTCTCCAGAAGGACAATGTAGAAGCCTAGTATTTAATGCACTTTAGTTTAGTTCCGATTATGATATTTGGGAGTACATAGAGTTGTGCAATTAATCAGAGCCATTTATCCGTGTCATTATTGTCATATATTGTATAATCGCCAGATACTGCTTTCTTGATATATAGCTTCATCACGTTGGTGTAGCGTAGTTTGTGATGATCACGGTTTGCAATCATATAACTGAGCTTCCAATTGCCTAAGCTTGGATTTTATTTATGGCAATCTTCTTAAATGTTTTGGGGTACAGCTCTACTTGTGAGAGGAATATACAATACATGACAATTCACAAGCTTTACCTGTAAATTGTTGAAGCACATCTCCATGGCCCGAATGGAGGACAACTGCATCGCCAAGACTAGCTGAACGGAGGTTATCGGAGCGAGAGTGCACACCGACACGTGTTGAAGACGATGATGTCTAGGTCAGGAATTCGGTTGAACATGTGGCGGGCATAGCCAAATGGTGGCGGGCTTTAGCGGTTGTAGTGTATATATTCAAAAAATAGTAAAATTTCTTATGAGATTTTTTTGATGAGAGAAAATTTTTTAATTATCTATTCTAGATCTTTTTATTCTCTCATATAAAATGACAAAACTTTTTAGAGATAAAACAATCAGTCGATTATAAATTTTCTCTTTGCTCACTTTTATCCGCAAGGATAAAAAGAAAAGCGAATGCGAGACTAAATTTTTTTTATAGAATCTTATAAATCATACAAAGATTTTCTAAATGATATCAAAAATTATTTTATTTTAATTACTAGTATTAAAATTTTTCACATAATAAAAACATATTATAATTTTTATGTTTACAATTATAATTAAAATTACAATCATCAGAACATGCTTCAACTATCAACAAAATACATGTGATAAAAACATAAATGTGATACTTGCTTAATACCAGCTAATCACCATTCTATGATCAATATTTTCAACAAGCTGGTCAACTTGTATTTTAAAAGATCTAACAAAAATTGACTAAGCATATAACTTTTCACATATCTTAAGAATGGTAAAAGATCCAAATCCATGTGACCGACACCGCTCACAATTTTTGTTGTAGGTCAACTTGTATTTTAGATAACTACGTATACAAGCAAAACTCAAAAGGACTCTGCATATAAAGTTGTTGATCCTACATTACCAAAGAAGTTTCAAAGAATAGATTAGCAGCCCGTCCGCAACATCCTCACAATTCTCCATCGCACGTTTTCTCCCCGGTGGTAATCCATCTCCAGAAAGACGCTGATAATTGATATACATCAATCTCCTTCTGGCTGTCAAATAAAAGGTGATTGGCTCAGATTCATTCTTCTTGGAAAAGACTAGCATTTAATGAAATAATCAAGAAATCAAATCAGAATTTCTAAATCCTCGATGATTTTGAGGCAAGATGGTACCTTTCTCGGTACATCAAGCTCTAAATTCCCGGATATGCATCCATTTGGTGGATGACCACTTATTTCCTCTTATGACAGGACATCCACCTGCACCATATTACATATGACAGAAACATATTGACATTTCAGCCAAGATATGTCTGTGTTGTTGAAACAGTATACATCTGAATAAGATAGCCAACTAGAAACCACTAACCATGTAAACTTGATGGATCTAAACCGGCATCAGGTCTCATGCTCCAAAAGAGCAGTGCATCTCCCATCCTGGGTTTTATGGAAAGACCCTTCTTCCCACACTCTGATAGCTCAGTATGCCACGGTGACGAACTGCTGGATACCTTGGCAGAAGGGAACACAGTCTCACCGCCTTCTTCGACATCAGAACTTACCAACCGTGAATCAACAAACGTCAGGTCAAAAATGTTACAAGTTGATTAAAACAGTAACATTTTGAATAATTGACCAGTGCCGAAGACAACCAAGAAAAATATGAAGTATGATACATACAGGTACATGAGAAGTGTTGCTAATCGCTGACCCCCATTCCTGGTGTTAAATTCATCAACAAAGTAATCATAGTGAGGTTCATATTTCTGTCCAACTTCATAATGGAGAACTTGAAGACCTTCACCATGCTCTGGCAGCCAAAATGATTAAGGCGATTTTAGGGTACTAACATGACGAAGATACAAAAGTATATGACAACCGTGATGATCGTCTCAAGAAACACTTATCAGGGAAAGATTGCCAGATGCAGGATGTGCTAAGAAGCATAACAGTGATGACACTAGAAACAGTCCAAAAAATTCCAGGCAAGCGATGAACGGTGTCCATCAGTTGCAACATACAATAAGGTCAACAGATCAAATGGCTGTTGCTTGCTCAACAGATTCACTGAACAGGTAGCATCTGTTTTCGATAATGCTACCGCTGCACTAAGATACAAAAGTCAAACACGTTAAAGTTACATTGCTTGCTGATTGTAATAACAGAGTGGTGAGATGCTAGCCATTACTATATGGAAAAACCAACCTGCTAAGAAACAAATTAAGGATTGGATACTATGGCATCAATACTAACTCATGGAGCTCATTCATTAGATCTGTATAATAAACATTCTCTAAAGTGCCTGGAGTCATTAAATGAATCAATTATTATCACCTATCATTCCTATTAAACATATCAGCGACAGGAAATCAATTCATCCTGAATCTGCTCTCTTGCTGGCAGGGAATGCCGTGTCACATACCAGACCCATATCACTCTTCCTATTAAACGTATCAGTGACAGGAAATCAATTAATATCAAATCTGTCCTCTCTCTAGCAGGGAACGTCATTTCATGTACCAGAGCATATCAGTCGTTGGCCGGACCGATATGTACCGATTGATACTAGTGTACAACAAATGGTACACCAATATGTACCAGTGTTTTGAATAGGAAGAAGAAGGAGAAGAGGAATGGTGGTCGAGGAAGGAGGAGGAAGAAAGAAGAGGAGACAGTGGAGGAAGAGGAAGAACAAGGAAGAAAAAGGAAGAAGAGATTGTGATGGAGGAAGAGGAGGGACGAGGAAGAGGACAAAGGAGAGAAGGTGGTGAAGGAAGAGGGGCGAGGAAGAAGGAGGAGGAAGCAGAAGCAGATGAGGAAGCGTACCCGTCAACAGCGCATGGCGGGCAGCGGGCAGTGGCAGACGACTGCACGAGGCGAAACGGGGAGGGTTCATGTTTAGGGCAAAGAGAGCTCACTAATGCGAGTATAAATTATGTTTTCTAATTTCTTCTAAGATTAGGACAGGGCGACACAAGATGGGGGGGTGATCCATGCAGGTTAAAGCCCGGACGGTACATATTGCTAGTTTTGAACTTTCTTACCGGTCCGGCCACAACGTCAAACCATGCTTTCTAGTGAATGTGTTCATGCACCTCCTTGAACCAAGCTCTTCATAGTTAAGAAAGCACAGGTGCCATAAAACCAAAATTGGTTTTCCACCACTCAGCGCTTGATTTCTGTTTATGTAGTATCCAATTGTAAGTATGTCTCAGTTTATATTTCTCCAGTTTTTCCATCCAACCTCCTTTTGACATCTGCCTTGCCATTCTCTTTTCTACACATTCATCTTCATTTTAGAATCCTCTTTCACCAGCTACTATTAAGCCTTTGCATGATTTCAGAATTGTTTGAATAGGCAAATGATATTATGCTCTTTCCAAGAAACACATTCTAACAGTTTCATAAATTTATAATCTTCTAGATGCCACTAAACATTTTATATGATAAAAACTTCTAGCATCAAATATAATACAGTACATACTCTAAAACATGCCTTCATCATGATGAACTCTTTAACACCAAAAATCATTCAAGACAGCACAAAATAGAAATCATGAATAAAAGAACAACAAAATGAAAACATGTAGAAGCTATTGAAACATGAATGTGTACCAAAAACAATCTGCATTACTTACCTACTGGTATGAAGGTGAAATCTGCTATTCTCTTCTCGATAGCTCGAATGATTTTATCTTGTCCTCTTCTAAGAAACATCCCTGAGCTTGTCCGAACCCTGAAAAAAAAAAGCTATTACAGTTAGACATATCAAATTAACATAGAAATCCAGAACATCTTAAGAGACATCTGTGATATGTAAACCTGCTATCTGTACTCTGCCCAGTAGTGCTATCTACAACTGTTGACTTCTTCATATAAGGCTTTGCCAGTTCAATTAGGTACTTGCACTCTTCCTTGGACTGACAAACATATAAAATATCAGTATTTGCGATTTCACATGAATATCATACACAAAACTCGATAGAATTAGAAAAATAAAATTCTAATATGCAAGTTAGATGCCGCGGCCAATAGTTGGATGTTAATCTAGACCAACCCGAAATCAATGTCAGCACTTGAGGCCACTATACTGTTGAGTAATTTTCTTATTAAGCCATATTTAAGTAAATACTAACAGAAAGCTAACAGTATCCATTAATTAAAGAAAAGATAAAGGCGGATGCATTTGGTAAACAAAGTTATGTTGTGGTTTTGATTTAATGAAAATGAAACGCATCACAACGGATGTGCGGATTAACGTCAGAAAAGATGCTGATGAATTTTGAATACTTAAAATAAGGGAAATCAATCAACTCACATATTAATGAGGAAGATACTAAAAATATTCATGTATTTGAGACGAAGAGAGATGAATAAAGAATCACCAACGTAACATGGGTTGGGCTTCACAATTTTGGCTTTTGAAATATTGGTGTCCAATCTTATATATATTATATATATATATATATATATATATATATATATATTATATTGGTGTATAATATATATATATATATATATATATATATATATATATATATATTATATGCCTCAACCAAGATTTGAATCTCTCAGAAAAGTATTCTACCATACCAATGCAGGTCTCATACCATGCAAAGCATGCACCAATGTATCTTTGTTACCTCATGTAGCATGGTAATGGTGTTTCATCTATTCCATTTTGGCTGACATGTACTAACCCACTGAGAAATGTTAAAGTAATTGTACATGAGATAGGTATCTTGATTATTGAACACAACTCCTTTATGCCAAATTTGGAATACACTGTCAAATGTAAAGCTTCATTGTATTACATTTACATGTATAATCTAACTTTATTAGCAAACCTACTAAAATATCACTTTTCTTTATTCGAAAAATTAAAAAATAAACAAGAATGGTTTGATGTTCTATGAAAGCTTGTTGTGGCAAATGCCTCATCTTAAAAAGGAGGAAAATTTTACACAAAATCAATAAATCCAATGCCATTTAATCACAAATAAGATGCTCAAGTTGTATCATCCATCATATAAATGGAAATATTACCAACACATTATCTCGGTCCACAGATGGTAAATTCAAGGGCTATTATGATGCTGATCTATGAATGCTGTCACAAAATATACAACCAAAGGTATGTTGTGCCTTGCCTTGTACTAGCAAACTGGTGGCTGGATTTTCATCCCTTTATCTTGGTCATGATCATGCACTCATATTACGTCTTGTTCAGCACCTGAATAATGCAAATTCAGCGACGGTGGCATCCCAACAATTATGGTTGGAAGGTGACACAGTTTCTAAATTTTGTATGACCCTTCCGATGGCAACCACAACTAAACGATAGCTGATCTTTTTTCCCATATGCAAGAAATGAACTGTATGTAGATTATAAATCACTCATATCCAGAGATTGTGTCCATCCTAATCTCTGATTATGAAGACATCATCTATTAAATGCTTCAACATGGAACAATATTTTTCAAGTGCTTACTGGCACTGTCCAGCAGGCATCCACAACAACATCACACGCCAGTACAATGACAGCATTATGTATCCAATAGCATAATTGGTACCTTAATCGATGCTCAATACATGAAATCTAGGAAGGAGTTTATCTGCTAGTGCATGAAATGATTATTCTGCATAATAACTTACCTTTCTGGAAATATATTTGTAACAATATAGATATATGGCACCTAACAAGAGACCCGTGATGCAAATTACCCATCTTAAGGTAGCTAATATGTTGAACGGCAACTCCTATGTAATTGTTTCCCAGCTCTAAATGGAAAGATTTGATATAAACTCGAAGAATCCACATAAAGAGTGAAGCCTTTGAACAATACGTTGACACAAGTCAGCACAAGTAATATCTAACCATGCGGTAAGATGAAGAATAAATACCAGGAAGTTGTGATAGAGGAAGGCCCTCGGCTCCCACGAGAGTACTTCCATCCATGGCTCCCCCATCTCCTGGAGTTCATATCTCCTGCGAATTCCCAAATTCAAGAGGAACAGTGTGAAATACTGCCCTCCGATCGACCAACACAAAGAACGAAATCATGGCGAGCGATTCGTACGTACGACTCGCGTACGGAGCGGCGTACTTCGGCCACGCGGCCGTCCTTGGAAACCGCGGGGAGGGAGAAGGCGCCGAGCGCGAGGAGCACCAGCAGGACGACGGAGATGGTGAGGAGGGCCACCAGGATCAGCGTCGGAGGTCTCCGGGGGTGCCGCGCGCCCCTCGCCATGGCCACCGCCCACTGGGCAAGTCCGCCGTGGAACCGAAGGAGGACTATCGAAAGCGGCACTTCGTTTCCCCTGATAAATTAGACGAAGTTGGCAACCAAAAAGAAAGATATCATTTATTTGTGTTTAGAGTGGGATTTGAACCCACGCGCTTTCGGACCAGAACCTTAATTAAAATATATTCGGTCAAAAAAAAATATATCATTTTTTTGTGTTGAGAGTGGGATTTGAACCCACGCGCTTTCGGACCAGAACCTTAATTAAAATATATTCGGTCAAAAAAAAATATATCATTTTTATGTGTTGAGAGTGGGATTTGAACCCACGCGCTTTCGGACCAGAACCTTAATCTGGCGCCTTAGACCAACTCAGCCATCTCAACATTGCGCAATATGGTTATTATAATATATCTCAACTTATATTATAGGGATATTAGAAGTTTTAATAAGCAAAATTAAAATATGTTGCCTCAAAATAAAAAAATTGAAGAACCATTTTTTGTGTTGAGAGTGGGATTTGAACCCACGCCCTTTCGGACCAGAACCTTAATCTGGCGCCTTAGACCAACTCGGCCATCTCAACATTGCATCATAGCGTTATTAGACAATTTAATAAGCAAAATTAAAATATATTGCCTCTGACAAAATTAATGTTGAGAGTGGGATTTATCTCAACTTTGCGCAATATGGTTATTAGAATTTATCTCAACTTATATTATAGGGATATTAGAAGTTTTAATAAGCAAAATTAAAATATATTGCCTCAAAATAAAAAAATAGAAGAACCATTTTTAATGTTGAGAGTGGGATTTGAACCCACGCCCTTTCGGACCAGAACCTTAATCTGGCGCCTTAGACCAACTCGGCCATCTCAACTCGACAACATAATAATATTCTAACTTTTATTTGAGATTTGATTAACACAATATATCCAATATATGAATTTTCGTTAATTTAATAAAGCTAACAATTGTCCGGATTAGTTTAACTCAATTACTCTTATAAATTATCTCATTTCGGATCTGACGTGAAAGCAAATGGAAACATTGCTATTTCAGAGAAGTAGGGTAACATTGACTGCTGTTCCATAAACAAGAATGGTGAATAGTGCTTGATGCTGTTGGCAGGGCCACTCAATGAGCTTCTCTCCACATGAAGAGAATTGATTGCATATCAATTCTTCTGAACTACCTCAAGTGATTGATGTATTTGAATCAGTCTGGCAGCTTTTTATTTGACAAGTCCTTTTCTCCAGCTCCAGCTCCAGCCAATTGTTTGCAGCTCATATGCCACTCATTAATCTCCATGGCAACCCAGGTGCACTGGGCCATCCTTTTTCCTTTACAATTAGCAAGCTGCAGTGTGGTGATGGTGGATGGACTTGAATGGCTGGTGTATCTGAAGCCTTACGAAGAAACTAAAACAGTGATGGTCTTCTGCTCACAGCTAATAATTTACTGTGTGAAGGAAAAAGAAGTATCTATTTTTTCCTTTAAAGCATGATCTGGTTCCATGTCATCATGGTGTCAGACTGTGTAAGGTTGTTTAGTATGACTGAGTGACAGGATTGACATCCACTGGATTCATCATATTTCTACGCGGATGTGAATTTCGTCAAGGATTCTGATGCTTCCTAGGTTCTGTGCACGGTCGTCAAAGATGACAGGCACAGATAACCAAAATTAGATACTCTATTGGATTCTATGGATGGCACTGTCTGCAAAATGCATTTCAAGTTCAGAGCATTTCAATTTCTGCATGAAGAGCAGTCTAGGTTGTGATAATCCATGCTTTAGGAGTATTCATAGTATTGTTACTCACAATCTATTCTTTGAGAGTCTTTGTCATCTGCTGCTAGTAAACGTCTGGAAGTTAATCTTTGAGAACAAGACATTAAATTTGTAGGGCCTTCGTAGGAAAACATACCAAAGTATTTTACATAAACTTGTTTCTGTGTGGTTTCTGAATGATTTCCTTCATTCTGAAACTTTCAGAAATAAAAAGTTTCAACTTGCCAATTTTTTTAAGATGAGAGAAGAAAGCAAAGCTCTCAATCTCAAATTCATTCTCCAAGGGATGAGCCCCTTTTGTTTCTTACATGTTAATGTGCAAATAAGTTATTTACCACCATAATTGTTCGGTTGTTCCTTAATTTAAGTAAAAGGAGTTTCAGAATTCTAAAGCAAGAAAGGAACAATTAGTGCTGAAAGGGTTCTAAATTTAGCAAGGCAGATGCAGATTTTATCAACAAAGCAATGCAGTTTTAGCTCAGTTCATTTAGAGGAGATTGGTTTTGCAGATCAGCAGATAGCATTGTTTGCTTGCAAGAAACTTAATCCATAGCTTGTCTTTTTTTTCTTTTTGGGAGTTAGTAAAGGGACAAAATTGTTCCTTTCAGGTGAGTGTGATGTCTGAATGGCCTAAAAGAACATCGTCAAGGTGGAAGTGAATCAGCACAATGAAAAGCATTATAAATACAAGGCTACATGAATTAAAGCGTGTATGAGATCTAGAGAGGTTTAGCAATTGGTGAGTAATGGATAAATACCCTTCAGATCAACTGGTGAGCACACTGCACGACGAAAACGGTCTCTCCAATCGGATCATTGGTCTACAGTTACTTGAAAACACCATGGCAAACATGCAGTCCTGCTCAGTTTCAGCATCAGCAGAGATTGGAGTTAAAGAATCAATTGAGCCACAGCAATTTCTGACACTTTGCATAGTTGGTTGTGTGATCAGACACCAAATCCAAGTTCCAGTGCAGCATCTCCCACAGGACTTCATCGATCTGATCTGAGGACCACCATCTTCAATATTGTTTGCCAATTAAGGCTTGAAAGATGCTGCTCTCTCTTTGAAACTTATCCACCTTCTTCCACCATGTTCAGCTTTAATGTCTTTTTAATCTTTTTTCTTACTATTTTTTCCTGTTTGCAACACATTGCTTTCACTATTTTTTTTTTTTTCTACTGCAAACATTTTGTTTGAGCTTTTCTTGAACATGACTTGTGGTCATTGAAATGCCAGACATGATTGCCCCATTGGAATTGTTTGCTTGAATTCTAGCCAAAATTTACTAGTGTCCTTATTCTGTTCTGCATCTTTCACATACAGATCCATCCTCCCCAGATCTTATACTACTGGTGGCCACTACTGTGAACCTTCCTATCCATGTCAAAAGTTCATTGTTGTGGTTGAGCAAGAAAAAAGAAAAGAAAAAATGGCAGTCATAGTCAAATGCTATCCTTGCAAAATTCCAGTTACAGATTTACCACTTCTTAAAAGGATAAAGTAGGATAGGCTCCAGCATTTATACAAAAAACTAATTATGCACTGTCATGAACATGAACTTGTAAGCTTTGATACTACCTTGTGTCGAAAAGAGATCACCATAAAACCGATCACTTGTAAGCATCACATGTCCTGTGCGGTAAGTTCTTGGAGCTGGTATCTTAACTACTGCTGGTGGAGCTGGATTCCATCTCGACGACGTAGCCCCTGAGTGAAGGTGTCCTGTTTGCAAGATCCACCGTTGTACTTTTCTTCTGCTGTAGCCTTCTTCTTGCAATGTATCCTCTTGCCCATGGAGTCACATCCTCGCTGATCTTGATCATCATCAAGAAAATGATCCGGTAGATGACGATCATGCTGAAGAGGGCTGCAAGGTCCCACCATTTCGACCGGTTGACGTCGATCTGAAAGACATTCTCGAGTATGTATTCTCCCGGAATCTTGGGGAGGTCTGGTGTTTGATTGTCAAATATGAGACCCCTCAAGTCATTTTGATACTGACCCTGTTTGACAAAGTGAAGGCATCACTATCGGAAAGATGGATGAATGAATTCAAGGTTAGGATGGGCACCGCTATCTTCTCTTTACCTGTAGCGCCCAGTAGTGGAAGCTGATGTATGACATGGGATATCGCCAGAAGGGCTTTGGAATGTCCTTGGGCAGTCGAAAGTAGCCAGAAACAAGCATGAATATTCCCTGTTGAAGGTGAAATCATGAGATGAGTTCATAGTTTCAGAATGCAGAATCAGATGAGAAGCAACAGGAAGCATGATTGTTTCTGATGATGCATAGTCTACTTCCAATTCTTGAAACCTGCTGCCTTTCCTAGCTTGGTCTTGACTAACAAAACTTTTCTCCCAAGATTGACGAACTGAACAATTACATGAAGATTTTGGGTTATGCTGATTCATAATTCTTGGCTGCTTGTTATTCATCACATGGAAATTCTGCATTAGATTCAGACGCAGAACACTTTTATGGCTTCAACCTTTGCTGTGATTCTAAAGGTTGGCAAATCACTGGACGAAAGAACAAGAACCAAGCAAGCTTGCAGGAATCGAATCGATGCCGGTTACCTGAATTCCAGCTCCTATGATGATGCCCATGAGGAAATTTGGCACCACGCTGGCTATGGCCATCATCAAACTCTCGACCACCGTCACGCTGGCGTAGAGGTTCAACACAAAGAACAGGTAATGCATGAAGCCCGGATGAAGGCGCACCATAAAATAGCACAGAGTTCCCGAGACCATGGTTATCGTGATCAGAAAAGGCATCGCAGAGAGTGTGTTGCTGATGACAAATGCTACGACACCGTAATGCCCGTTAAGCCTCTCTCTTTGGAAAACCTGCACGAGGATGACAGTGTCATGCGGTGGAACTCTGACAATAACCCCATTAACAATTGAAGCAGACCTTCATGTCTTCCACAAACGATGGGAATCCTCCGATCGACATGAATGTGACGAAGCCAAAGACAAATGATGCACATGCACCCCTGGCCTGTTATCGAAGTTAATAGCAACGGGTTAGAACACAAAATTCAAGGCTAACCATCTGAAATCTTTTGTTCATCGGAGTTTATCCATTTAGCTATCTTCAGCACATCTAACATAAACCTGGAAGATGTTGTTAGCTAGAAATAAATGCGCTCAGGTGGAAGGATGTGAACAGAGTACCAGTATGGAGGTGTATCCAGTTCCAACATTCAAGTAGATAGTTCCGATACAGATGGTCACAACAATGTAGATCAGTAGCCTCAGCCAGTAGTAGCCAAAATCCCTGGACATGTTGACGAACGATCGCTTTGTTAAGGTGAAGGCCTGCATCAAAAAGCTAGCTCGACTGCCGCCTGAATCCAGCACCGTTCCTTTCTGCAATATCCGCTGCTTGTTAGCTCTGTCTAAGGAATGGATAAAGATTCCGATGAGGAAAATTAGAGCTTACTACTCGGGAGATCTCATCCACCTTCTCTCTTGCCGTGTAATTATACTGAGAACGACTGTAGAACTCAGTCAGCCTTCTGATAGCTTCAGATGTGGTCATTCTTTCCAGGGGATCATCACTCCTTTCAAGCTGTGGAAGATACTAGCAGCATAAATTTCTTTCTTACTGAAGCAGACACTGCTCGAAGCATGGAAGAAATTGATATCATCATACCCTTGTTTTCAATGATCCCTTTAGAGTAGCTTTCACCTTATCGAAATCCGAGTTTATGCACCTGAGGAAATGGTCTGATGGATTCCTTAGAGGCGGGCATGGAAAGCCAGCTTGCGCAAAGAACTGTGGATGAGAAGAAAGATCAGAGTACAGATATGGCTGTGCGGTGAAAGAGACAAGAAGGGGGTCTCTTTCTCTCCCCTGATGATCAAATCCACGGATAGGTTACCTCACATGCCCCAGAAGCCCGTCCAAAGTAAACAGTTTTGCCCCCTGAGAGCAGATAGAGGCGATCAAATAGCTCAAAGACCTCACTGCTGGGTTGGTGAACGGAGGCAATCACAGTCCTACCATCCCTCGACAGACCTCGCAGTGTTTGCGTCACAAAGAAGGCCGAAGCGCTGCATGATGCGATCGTATGGTCAAGTTAGATATGTCCTCGTGAAAGCAGGAAAAGATGTGAGTTCTTATTCTTAAACCGAGATCACTTCTATGCTGACCATAGATATCTACGAAGCAAGTTAAGAGTGTACAAACAAAGGACCAACTTCTACAACTCACCTGTCAAGGCCACTTGTGGGCTCATCGAGGAAGAGCAATCTGGGTCTCATGAGGATCTCAAGACCAATGCTGACTCTCCTCTTCTCCCCACCACTTATCCCACGTAGATGCCAATTGCCGATGACTGTGTCTGCACAATCTTGGAGACCCATCTCCATTATCGTACCTTCGACCAGAGCTCGCTTCTCTTCCCGGGGCATCTTGTCGGGCAGGCGGAGGCGAGCAGAGTACGAGATCATCTCCCTCACCGTCAAAGTGCCGATCAAAGTGTCGTCTTGTGTTACATATGCCTGAGATGGAGAAGTTCAATTGCATGAAACAGCACACAGTCGTGCACAAAGTTTTCGGTATAAAGAAGACAATTAAGTTCTCCAAAACTATCAATTTGATCCTCAAAAACAATCTTTGCTGACGGCTACCAAAATTTCGCGAAAACAACAAAGAAAATTGCCTGCTCAAAACAAACTTATACTGATAGGCAAAAGAGAAGTGACACCATGAACACATGATTAACCATCAAAAATCTTTGAACCGAATCGAGACAAGAGAAGGTCGGGAAGAGGAGGAAGACGAGTGGCTGAAGAGACTTACTGCGGTTCCGAAGGACAGCTTGGCCTTGCGGCCATTGAGGAGGATGGTCCCGGAGAGGAACGCGTTGGTGGCGAGCCGGCTAGAGAGAGCATCGAGCAGCGTCGACTTCCCCGATCCCGATGGCCCCATGAGCGCCGTCAGGGTCCCTGGCTCGGCGTACCCGGTGAGGCCCTCCAAGACCCTGTGCGTCTCCCCGTTGCCGAGGGTCACGGTCACCGTCAAGTCCTTCCAGGTGAGCCGCGCCGACACGTCCCCGATGAGCTCCGTGTTCGTTTTCTCCTTCCACAGAGTCTCACTCAATGGACTGAGGCCCCCGACCACTATGCCGTTCCCCGACGGCTTGTTGGCCTCTATCTCCACCATCACCTGCCCCGCTGAGCTCCTCACGTCCACTGCCTTCATGCCGTTGCACCCCAGAGAGAGAAGAGATGGCAGGCACACCCTCAGGTTACAACAACCGTGGGCTGCTAGCGCATGTATGTCATGCGTGCTTGAGGCGAGGAAGAGGGAGATTTAAAGCTGGAAGAAGCGTTAGCAGTTGGGAAGGAGGAGAAAGGTATGCGTGTGGAAGTTTGGAGGAGGGAGAGGTGTGAACTAGGACCAAGGCACGCGGAAAGAGCCTCCGGGTTGTGTTTTGGTGTGACTTTGGAGGAGCCGAGCAGATCACAACCGCATGCTCAGATACTTACCTCTCTCTTTCTATCTCTCTCTCTCTCAACCATCCTAAGAATTTAATCCCCCGGCCATCCTTAGAATTCAAGTAGAACTGCTGGACCAACAGTGGGCATAAATAAAATGTGCAGGAAGATGATGGCACGATCACTGTAGCTGCAGCTATTGCACATCTTCTGCGGTTTGGTGTAGAGAGAGGGTGATGCATTAATTTGGGCAGCTGGTTGGTGTGGTGCAATAAATACAGCGGCAGCCTCAATCCCCTTCCTCTCCCCGTTCCATGCCACAGTAGTAGACAAGAATTAGCTAGTAGTTGGAAAGAAGCCCCCATTAAATTTTGAGACCCAAGGCAGCAACTCTGATTTGAATCCTGTGTCAAATGCTACCTGGCTTTGGAGAATATTCTCAAACAAATATCTCGTCTTAGGATAACATCAATATAAAACTACTGTTAGTTCCTTCACTTCTTAGCTCCAACTAAAGTACTTTTGTTTGCCCTCGCTTTTCTTTCTATCACTCGACCTTGCTTCCATTTTTGAGGTGAAGATAGAAACATGCATGGCCAGGAGAAATCCCTGTTAATCAAAACAAAACAAAAGATCTTCAATTGTTCAGTCATGACCGTGGAGGATTGATCTGATATGTTTTTTTGGTTTCGATTAATAAAGTCGATGGATATAGTATTTTGTCCAGTGACAAACACAATTTTTTTTTTGTTATTTTGTGTTGCATGTTCTTACATTAATTAGTAATAATGGCCAGTGAGTTGAAAGGCTCATAATTATTATAGAAATTATGATGGCATGAGGGTGTTGTACTTTTCGTGGTTTACGAGTTCCTTTTGAATTATTGTTTATTATTCTTAACCTTATTTATCGTTGGAAGAGATAGGCTCTTGATATTAAAATAAAAATATCATGTATCAATAATAAAATGATGTATCAGAAAGTAGAAAAAAAGATGTTGCATACATAGTTAAGTCATCAGAAGTTATGTTGATATTTTCAAACAATACTTATAAGAATTGTACTGATGGGAATATCCAATTTTCCTTCAAAGAAATAGTAACAATTATAATGATCTCAAACAAACCATTATAATATCATCATAGACTCTTCTAACTTGAGCTTATAGAATCTCCAGCTTCAGTTAAGCTTATGGAAACTCCAGCTTAATGGAAATCTCATGTATCGGACCACCCAAATGTCTTAACCATGAAGGAAAACGGCATTAATTGCAACTGGCTATGGTTGGTCAATGACATGACAATAACCTTTTGGATTAGTTAGGCCGGCAAGCTTAGTTCGGGCCATGCAAATCTTCGGTATGAAGAAATGTATGTACTTGTCTAATTAGGACTTTTGATCTTACTTAATTAGGTGCTTATGAATGAGATGTTTTTGGGTCGGGCTGATTGATGACTTTTCTATATATTAAAAAAATACTTGAAATATTTAGGGAATTATGATCTATTTGATCTTATACATAAAATTATGATTATATTATTATTATACGTAGAACTTTAATATTAGAAACAGAGATCAAATAACAATATATCAGATTTATGATGTATAATTTTTTTATGCTATTCAGAAAATTTTTAATCTGATTTGTATATATATTTTCGTCGAATTTGAAAACCAAAATGATGTCGATCTACAATAAAAATTAAATTTATTTTCTATTTTCCTATTCTTTTTTGAAATTATTTTATAGGTACCTTACAAGATATAAAAAATTATGCACATACCTCTAAATTTGCGGCTCTTTTTCTTTTTTGGTTCCTTTTTTTCAAATTTCTTTTTGGGGGGGGGTCACTGATCTCCTTCGGCCAAGCCAATGACTCGTGTACTAGATCATGTACCGAGTCGTGTGTTGAGCATTGTCCAGGTATGGATAGAAGCATCCATGTCACATTAATTGAACTGGAGCACATACATTATTGATACACCCACCGTTCCCCCTGGTAAATTAGTACCACTGGATCATTTTGTCTACGCCCGATGCCACCTGATGAGAACGGTGATGACATAAATGTGGCCACCGTATAAGGTTTTAACCTTTTCAACTCGAACATAATGCTTGGCAGTGTAGTTTGTTTGTAGCATAATTATATACAATGTGTTCAAGAAATCTGATGGTAAATAATGAGTTGGATGACACATTTTATAAAATAAATTATAATTAGAAAAGAGGAGACTGACCGGAGTTTTGATTGAGGACTGATACCTCCAAAAGTATAAAACTTTTATGAAAGGATTAAATATATTTAGAAGCTTTAATGTCTTCTCATATGCATCCTAATTTGGGTATGGTCGGTGTAACCCTAAATGAAGAATGAGTATCGGAGGAATACTTAATTGTACATCAAGAATAATAGATTTAATATGTTTATAAATGTTAACAAAGAGCGGGAAAATAATGATAATAATAATAAAAATAATAATGAGCGAAGATAATTATTAAGAGAAATAATATGAAAAGCGACTTTTTTTTACAAAAACATTATCCAATTTAGTCGGTCTAATGTCACGCTTTATAATACAACAATGACAATTTTGGCTTTTTCATAACGACTTTGGAGCACATCGTTCTGTCTTTAAGAGGGACCGAACACTGTTCATCGACAATGCAATTATGATCCTTTAATTGCGAACGACGAACAGCTATTTCCAATTAGCCAAGATGGGGCTTAGTTACGATCAAAATAAGAAGAAGAAAGAACAGTGGATTAATCTCTTCTTATCCGTCCTCTTTCCCTTCGATTCCTTTCGTCTTCCCAAATTACTAATTTTACAAAGTTAGACACCATTAGAATCATTTATTATGATTTCTTTCGTTATTCTTCGTTTGTTTTCATTTTCAATTATATTATTGAACTTTTGTTTGTGTTGTTCGATTCGCAGTGGTCAATTTTAAATCAACAATCATGGTCGGGAGATAAATAATACAATTGAATCTTGAATGAAACTATCTATTGATTCTTATAAAT